>JALMQS010000225.1:29554599-29631569 GCA_024734495.1 Forficula auricularia
TTAAACTCAAGAATTTTAAATAGTTCTATTAAGTAGAATCCAATTTCTTAATACTGTGTACCTACGAATAATTAAGTTTTAAAATCATTACAAACACTTATTTTCATTGTTGTGACTTTTTCATTTAATAAATATTTATTTAATAATTAATTAATTAATCATTATTGTTTGATAATTAAGTTGAATAATTGTTAAAAGTAATTATTAAGAGTAGTAGTCATAGCAAATGTTCATTTACTTTACAATAACTACAAAGACGTGGGATTTCTAGTTAATATATAATTTTTTCTTGGGTTTAAATTAAACTAAATTAACTTAGTATAAAAATTTTATTATTTATTAAAAAAAAATCTGAAAAAGTTTCAACGATTTCTAAAATGTCTTTTTAAATGACTTATGAGACTTGACTTTTGTGAGAAGGCTTTTGTGCAATGAGGACACTTAAAGGGCCTCTCCCCTGTATGTGTCCTTAAATGGATTGTGAGATGAGAAGCGTTGATCACACTGAGGACAGCTAAAGGGCCTCTCCCCTGTGTGTGTCCTTAAATGCCTTGGGAGATCAGATTTTTGCGAGAATCGTTGTTCACAATGGAGACATCCAAAGGGTTTTTCACCAGAATGTAACAGCAAATGTTGATTAAACTGTGATTTGAATCGAAATCTTTTTTGACAGTGGGTACAATCGAAGAATTTCTGACCTGGATGAAGTAAAAAAATATAAAATTATTTATCACAATGGATTTCACTGGTAATTAAGAATGAAATTTACCTTTATTTGATAAATTAATATTAAAGTGAGTTTTTAATACAAGGGATATTTTCATATTAATGCATTTCTTTTTATGCTTTTCTAGGAATTCTTCGCTTATAAACATCATTGTACAATAGCAGCAGAAATGAAGTGGCACCACTGAAAAAAATACAAATCAGTTAAAATTATAAGCCTAACCTTAATAAATATTTAATGACTAATAAATAATAATATATAAGACTTTATAAATATAAATTTATCACAGAGACTAAGCTAATTATTAAATGGATAATAATTCATAATTTAATATAGAATAAACTAATGATAATTTATCAATACGAATATAACAAATACTTATACTATTATTCAATAATAAATATTGAAATGACATAATTGGAACTAATGCTAAAATATCATAGATCCCAATTTAACTTAGCATAAATGAACTCTCTATTTGGCAAGACAAGACAGAGGGAGGGCCTCATCGACCCTGACCAGAAATAAGTATAGCTTGATATTATTTGCTAGGATGAACCTAATCAATGATTTATACCGGGTGAGTTTTTTTATCTTGAGACACTTATAACTCAAAAACAGTGCATTATATGAAAAAAGTTTATTTATATGAAGGGCGAAACTAATCTACGCTATTGTTTGTCGACGTAGAACAAGCTTTCAAGGGTATTTTGAGGTCAAGTTATGTTTTTTAAATGGAAACCTACCTATATGTTTCTGTACATATTCTGAATCTACACAAAAAACTTAACAACTTTTATTAGAACAATTTTTTTATACGACCCAAAAGGCCTGGGTTGGCCCCTCCATCGTGAAAAGAAGAAGAAAGAATTTTATGGGCTGGATGGGGGTCGAAAGTATCTGTGGATACGGGTCTTAAATAGCTGAAGGTTATAAGTCGCGGGAAAGATGGTGGCAGGGAGCGAGTTCCAGTCTCTGGAGGTCATAGGGATAAAAGAGTTGGCGAAAGCGCTTGTTCGACTTTTATCCAATTTGACAGCGAAGGGGTGCTGAGCGTTCGAAAACCGCGTGTTTCTCGTAAAGAGGGCTTTAGGGGGGATAATTGATTTCAGCTTGATTGAACAGACACCGTGATAGTATCTGTAGTACAGGGAAAGGGCAGAAACGGTTCTTCGGTGAGCCAGGAAGTCGAGTGAGTTGGTTAGAGCCGGGTATTTACCTTAATGTATTTTTTAAAATTTAATAACTTAAAAATTACCTAAGATATCAAAATAAAATTTTACATGGTTAATAAGGGTGACAAATAGAACAAATAAAATTTTTTTCATGAAATTCTGTGACTATGGTGTTCATTTTAATGTTTAGCTGGATGATTTGAAATGGATTGACCTTTTTCCAAAAATTGTCATTAACTATGTGAATATTTGTCTGTATCAATTAACGATTTCGCTTTATGATTAATAACTCTTTGAATTCTCCTCTAACAGAGATAAATAGCTTATTAATTCATTAATGTAAAATAGAAATTATTCACTAGATCAGACATTTTTAATTATTTAATAATTTAACCAATATGTACCATTATAAATGGGGTAGTTATTTGGATTATTTATGATTTTATTGAAATCAAAAATCTTAAAGTTACCCATTATACTTTATATATATATATATATATTTGTATGAATAAATATTGAAAAAAAATTTCTTAAAGAGAGAAATTGACAGACTAGGTAAATTGTAAAATGGCGACTATAAATAATAGATGGAAGGTTCAAATTCTAATCGACAGATGGTACTAGTGTACCTATATCTATATATATAAAATTAAGGTTTTATCCTATTCCTTATTTCTTTTATCTATGGTTTTGTCTGTACATTGCTCCAAATCACGCCAAATTTTGGTTGCACACGTTTCAGAGTTATGAACGAAAACACCCTTAACAAAATTCCTGTCTGTATGTATGTCTGTCTGTCTGTATGTTCCCGTCCTTTCCGAAAAGTTGCCCACGATTCACGTAAAAACGGCTGAAGGGATTATTATGAAATTTCATATTTACATCAGATGTGTTCCGATTTTAGCTATATAACGTTTTGATATTTTGACCCCAGAAGGGGGTTTGGGGGGGCGCACGAATGAAAATTATCAAATAACTCCTAAACTATTAATTCTACGGCAAATTTTATAATGAGCAAAGTTGTAAGGGATGTGATTTCTGACAACTTTTGTTTAAAAAAATTATCCCAAAAAACCACCCAAAATATGAAAATTCCTGCTCTTGGACCAAACCCAACCAAATTTTGTATACATAATCTGTGAGCCTCTAGAGAGCTAGAAATACAAAAACTAACAAGCCAAAATGGGGGGGGGGGGGTCAAAAAATGAAAATTCTTGCTCTTGGACCAAACTCAACCAAATTTTGTATACATAATCTGTGGGTCACTAGAAGGCTAGAAATGCAAAAACTGGGTACGGAGGGTGGATGCAGGGGGTGGAATAGAGTGGGGGGTTAGGGTATGGGGGTAGAATGGGGGGAGTGAGGCGGAGTAAGGTGCAGGGGGTGGGGTGAGAGTGGCGAGGCGAGGGAGTGGGTGAGGCGGAGTAGGGGTGGGAATACAGGGCTAGGCGGGGTGTGTAGCGCGCGAGGTTGGAGGGTACGGGGTGGGGTGTGAGGTGGGTGGGGTGGTAGTGCAGGGTTGGTGGAGTAGGGGGTTCAGATGAGGGTCCGGAGGCATAGTGGGGTGGTACGAGGGTGGGGGCCCTAGGTGGGTGGGGTGTGGGGTGGTGCTGTGGGGGCGGAGGTTGGGTACGGTTGCATGGTGCGGGGGTGGGGGGTGAGGGTGGGCTTCGTGGGTTGGGGGGTCCAGAGGGCGTGCCCCCTGCCTAGCAAGAGGGCCGCCTAAGGCGGGTGGTACAGGTACTATTCTACAAGAGAGGATATAAAAGTGTGCTATTATAAAATTTAGATTGGCCTAGGAATCTTTAATCCACAGATGATAAATGTTTAGTCAGCAACAACAATAATATATTTGGCTCCCTTCTACACTAAATTCATAAACATCATTAACGATTAATTATTGTTAATTCTAAAATTCAAATTTCCTTTTGTTACATTTCATTTCTATCTTCATACTATATATATTTATTGATTTATATATCATTCTTTATAATTTATACATTACTTTAAATAAGATTTTGTACAAATAATAGTTTTTTTAACATTATATAAATATATTTTTTATAATCATATATAATATAATAATTTATTTAAAACATGATAATGTTGGTGTCAGATTTTTTTGTTTTTGAGTGTAGCTAACTTATGTATGAATTGAAAATACGAGGTATCTTTGAACCTTTGTCTAATTCTAACGTATTTTACAAGATTTCATTTGGTGTTATCTTATTCATATTAAATTGATTCTTTGACTTGATCGTTTATCCAAATACATAAGTAAATGATTTTTATTTATACATTAATATTTTATATATTTACTATTTATTTCCATCTTAACTTATATCTTTTATCTATGCTTTTAACGTTATACCTACTTAATATTTTTAAACCTTTTTGTCCCTCATTTTCTAGCTAAACAATGTCAACAACGTCATGTTCAACAGACCCTGATCTAACAATTCCCACAGCCTCTTTGACACAAAATGATTCTCTGCAAATTATCTATTCCCGGAAATTGAGAGCTGAAAAAGAATTGGAAATCAGCAAAATGAAAAATGCTGCTTTAGAAAATGAGTTGAAGGTAATTCTTCTTTTATTTCAATATATTTTATTTTATTAATATCTTAATCAATTCATTTCAATTGATGAACTCAAAAATGGTTATTTAATTTAAAAAAATTATTATACGGTATTTATTTTTATATATATACATATATACACATATAATCTGTGGGCCACTACAAGGGCTTGAAATACAAAAACTGGGTGAGAGGGTGGGGGAGATATGGGGGGGTGCAGTGGTGGAGGGGTACGGGGGGCGAGGGAAGTGGTTTTGGGGTGCAGTGGTGGGGGTCCGGGGATTAATATAACTTTTAACTGAAGGAAAAAGTTACCGAGCATCGCTCGGTGGCCAGGTACTAAGTCATTTATCCCTATGACACCTAGAGACTGGACCTCTCTTCCCCCGACCGTCTTTCCAGCAACTTATAACCTTCAATCTTTCAAGACCATCATCCACAGATACCTTCGACTCCTACCTAATCCCTAAGGGCCGGTTGTATGTCGCAAAGTAAATGCTTTTTACCACTAACACAGGGTAGATGGTAAATGGAGGGACTGGGATGGCCAATCAGATGCCAGGCACTGTCAGTGGTTCCATATTTAGTTGTAGATGTTTTAATTTTCCCCATAAATGTGGCCCAACTAAGCGGGTTCTAACTAAATTGGTGTAGCTCTTACAGGTGGCAATTGTCGCAAATCTGCTATCAAAATAATATCTACGTTTCCGAAATCTGCAGAGTGGTTTCCAGTAATTTGTTTTAATCGCAAATCAATTTTACATAAAAGTTCCGCACTAATCATACTTATTTCATTGACATATCTAAAAAGCGATCTGTACAAATGCAATGTTTCGGACGATAAAGGCAACATGTTCGAAATAGATATTCTAAGGGCCGGTTGTATGTCGCAAAGTAAATGCTTTTTACCACTAACAAACGGTAGATGGTAAATGTGCCTGGCATCTGATTGGCCATCCCAGTCCCTCCATTTACCATCTACCCTGTGTTCGTGGTAAAAAGCATTTAATTTGCGACATACAACCGGCCCTAAATCTCCCTTATCTTGTTACAAGGGTCCACCACGGACTACAGAGGTTGTACCTTCTTGGTGCAACTTCTTCTTGTATCAATATCATTATATAAAAAAAAAAAATTAAAAACATAATACACATACTGTTAAAATTTGAACACAATTTACCAGACCAAACATGAAATAATTGCAATTAAAAATGACATTTTTTAAATAGGGTAGATTGGGCTTAAAGGCTGGGGATTCGAATAACTTGAGAAAATTTTTTAATTATTTACCACGTAGTTTTGATAAAAAAATAAAACAAAAAAAAACATAATTGGGCGATTATTTTTAGTGGAGGGGATATAAGCACAATCGCTTGGAAACGATCCATTCATAAAAAGGATATAGTGGTTGGAGAAGTACAGTCACGTTAAAAAAACATAACCTAAAATTTTAGCACCGTTCATATATGTATAGAGTGGTTACGAGGCTAAAACATTTTATGTGGATTGTCGCGAAAGAACTATCTTAAAACTTGTTGAAATAAACCACAATATAGACAATAAAGAGTGTGTCTTCTGCTGGAATTATAAATTCTATTTATTTATAACGAGACTATAGTTTCGAGGGCTTTACCCTCTTCATCAGTCTATTACAATTGATTCACAGAAAGTAATGTATGAATGGAAAGCTAAAAAAAAACGTGGACATTTTGCTTTCCATTCATACATTAATTCCTGTGAATCAATTGTAATAGACTGATGAAGAGGGTAAAGCCCTCGAAACTATAGTCTCGTTATAAATAATTAAAATTTATAATTCCAGCAGAAGACACACTCTTTTATTGTCTCCTTCAATATATAAAAATTCTACTACCCTCGGCACAAAAACTTTCAATTTAACAAAATATAGACAATTACACGATGTTTCGATCCCATCATCCGTGATCGAAACAGCGTGTATTTGTGTATATCTCGGTATTTTTTGTAGCACCGAGAGGCATAAAATTTCATAGGACCCATTCGATTCAATTTATAGAGAAGGAAATGAAAACATTTCAGATGAAAATACGAAATTAATTTTAATTGTAACGCAAGAAAGAAAATTTTACATTGTTAGCAAGTTCGTCGGCATCTCGATTTACAATGTTGCATATGGAACAAATTGTACCATTTATTTAAAGATATTATTTATGTTAAATACATTTTATTAATAGTTTAAATCTATCTAAATATGTATACAAATCTTTTAAAGAACAATCCAGAAACGTTTATTAAAAATAAATTATATTTTAAAAAAAACTAAAAAACACGCTTCTAAAAAATAATTTTCATAAAAAAAAAAATAAAACCGACTTCAAAAAAATTAAATGCAAAAAATAAAATAATAAGAACTTAAAAATAAAATAAAATGCACTAAACGGTATAAAATAATTATCTAATTTAATCTACTCTTATTAAATGAGCAAAAATTGTTTGTATATTTATTTGTATATATATTTGTTTGTATCTTAGTTCTATTTTGAAAACGGCTCTACCGATTTTGATGAAACAAATTCTATTAACAAGTTTTGAGGATGAGAAAACGATCTGGCTAAGTCTGGACCTCGACAAATTTAATCTTAATTGATCTTTTCTTAATTAAAGTAATTATTGACAGATGAAAATCTCAATAAAAAAGTTTGTTTACATTTTTTTCAATTAACTTTTATTTTTAATTGGTTTTTTAATTTTAAAACCCACTAATAGATTATAGCAAATATTAATATATATATATTAAAATTAGGAATTTTTTGTTTGTTTTTAATTAACAGGTGTCTAAATCATAACAAAACAGGTGTGTTTACAAATAAAATGGTTGAAATTGCTCTTTTTTATATAACTTGAAAACAAATCTTATTTAATTTTATGTTTTTATTTCAGATCCTATACGATTATTTTTTTTTATTATTATTTTCCTATTTATTTTTTATAATGTTTATCAATATAAACGAATGTGGGCAAATTGGTGTACGAGTAAATATCTAAATATACACGTAATATGTAGAACATTAGAAAGCTAGAAATGGAAAAATTGGGTGAGGGGTGAGGCGGAGTGGGGGTTCAGTGGTGGGTGCGAGGTGTGTGGTTTCGGGAGAGGGGGGGGGGTCACGGGTTACCGTGCATCGCTCGGTGGCTCCAGGTACTTACAATTAAACGATGAAATATTAACATGAAATCAATTTTTGAAGTCGGTGCTAAACAAACTATATAAGCGAGTGTATCCGCCAAACGTACTATGTAAGATCCTTCGAGTTCGATTCATAAAATGTATGTTTGGCACCGACTTCAAAAAGGGATTTCATGTTAATATTTCGTCGTTTAGTTGTAACTAAATTAGATAATTATTTTATACCTTTTAGTGTATTTGATTTTTGAGTTCTTATTACTTTATTTGTTGCATTTAATTTTTTTGAAGTTTGTTTTATTTATTTTTTTATAGAAATTATTTTTATTTTTCTCTTTTTAGTGATGTTATTAATAGTGACTTAAGATAATACTTTATATGCATCTTGTAAGAGACAGATTCGGGCGAAGGAATCAGAAAATGATAATAAAATTCAATTGATAAATATAGAAATTCTCTCGAAACGTTTGTGGGTTTTAAATGAATGTTTTAAGATTTTTTTCATAAAAGATTTGATTTACTATAATTGATAGTTTTTCTTTAGGAGACGGACTGGTATAAATATACAATTGGATGTTGATGAAGGCAGTCCAAGGTGGTTGTAAAAATAAATGTAAAATAATAAAACTGATATAGTCTTATTTTTTTACAATCCCATTTTAGTTTATAATGTTAATTTTTTTGTTTTTCTTTTTCAAGCAAACGCGAAAACACCTCAACATGGAAAGAGAACAACGCCTGCGGCCAAACAGACAACTGCTCAATTCCATCAGAAATATTGTAAGAACTCTAACAAACTTTCTAAAATACATTCAAAAAAACTTTTGCTTCCCTTTATAGACATTAAGATATAAAATCCAACACTTTAAAATGTTATTTTACCCAAAGATTATATATATTTTAGTAACTTTTGATCAAGTTTCACATTTCACAAATGTCCCAAAAGTGATCTACTATACCAGAGGGGTGGCCACTAACCTTAACGTTGGGAGCTGCAAATTTATAAAACTCTTTCAAAGCCGGCCACATTTTTTGGAGATTAATTAATTGTTTATTAAAAAAAGACACATTTTTTTATTTTATAAAATATAAATGAAGTAGGTAACATTTATTTTTACTCTACTTATAACATTAGTGTTCAATTACAATAAAAAATAGATGTGGTGGCACTCGGGGACTGCCGCGATAAAGCTATTGCATAGCATTTTTTTATCAACTTATGTAATTATTGAATTGAATATTGAATGAAAAATTTGAACAAAAAGAACGATATTAAGAGTTTGATCATCGAATTTCGCGCGATGAACATTTATATAGATATAATAATATCATGTATACATAATATGCAATACATGTATACTTTCTTTGCGCGGCATTAATGTGTATTACCTATACACAAAAAACAAAAGGTACTAAATAGTACACGTGCTTGATTTAATGGTTTCTATTATATACATAATGAAGAATGAATATATATACATATAGAATCTATAGAACTACTATATGTGTGTGTGTGTGTATAAAAGAGGGCTACTTTTAAGATCGCTCATTTTAATATCAAATATTTAGGTTATTTTTATAGCAGTAATAATAAAATGTATGTATATAGAGTACTCACTCATTTTCTTTCACTATTTTTTCATCACTTTCTTCATTAATAAATGCACTTTGTTTATTCATATTTAAAACACTTTATACACAAATTTTACGCGTACAGCTATTCACTGTTGTACATAGATGATAGATACCTATACACCTATATACTTTCTCACAAACAGCTGCTTACGTATTCGTCCGATTTCGGAACAGCTCGTCTCGATCCGTGCGAGCTTCGTACAGTCTACACGCATACGTCTAGTCGCACGCACACAAACACCGTGCCGAAGTCTGCCGAACTGAAACGACGTTAGACGATGCACGGCTTTCAACGCCGCACCGCTGTGCCGGTCGGAGTGGGGGGTGTTAGGTTTATTTTCGTTAGGGAATTTCTTGATTCGGTTGCCGCGCTCAAAGCCCGCAATAAAAGCTATGCAATAGCTTAAAAAGAAATAACATTTTACTTTTGATAAGTACTTTTACGAGTGTTCATGTTGGCTGTTATTTAAATCAGGCCGATAATTGGTAAGCGCAGTTCGCACGAGTTCACTTAAATGTTCATCAGTTAGTTCGGATCGATATTTAGATTTAATGAACTTAAGCGTTGAGTACCTACAGTGATCCACACACATAAGTAGGGTACCGCGACATTTCAGCCCCCGACAAAATATCCCAAGGACAAAATATCTTCTGACAAAATATTCCCCAGTATAAGGGAGAATACAAAAGAGACACCCTGCCCGACGATTGGCTGTTCGGTTTTCAATGTGTGTTTGATTAGGAAAAAATGGGAGCCCCAAACACACCCCGTCCGACGATTGGCTGGTTCGGTTTTCAATGTGTGTTTGATTAGAAAAAAAATGGGAACCCGAAACACACCCCGCCCGGACTAAACTTTCGGAGGTTCGGTTAATATATATTCAGTTGGCTGACGCCAACCTAACCGTCTAAAAACCAGCCCCAAAAGGAGCTATACGAACCCAACCGAGCCGAACTGAATATATATTAACCGAACCGGAGTCGATTTGCATTACTCATAAGATTCACGAGGGGAAGGGTTATTTTGTCATGAGATATTTTGTCTGAAGTATATTTTGTCGGGGGCTGAACTGCCGCGGAATCCATAAGTAGTTCCAAATATTGAGATTAGTCTCTTAGCACAGTGGTTCTTAACCTATGGGTCGCGACCCAAAAATTGGGTCGCGCAGTATCGTTAATTAAATATTTTACTTATTATTACAAGTTGAAAAATATATTTTGGTTATTCAAAACTATAAAAAATGAAAATATGAAAAACAGGCTCTTTTTCATCATTGAATTAAATTTTTCAGATCGAAAAGTACCTTTGGTTATCTTAATTGTTACAAAATAATATTATATGTGAGTTAAAAAAGTCATCATTGAAAATTGAAGAAAATTTATCAAATATCGTCTAAAAAGGGTATTTTTATGGGGGGGGGGGGGGGTCGCGATATGAACATATTTCTCAAATTTGGGTCGCAGCTTAAAAAGGTTAAGAACCACTGTCTTAGCACACTCTTTTGTTAGTGGGTATTTTTCTTCTGGGACATTCTTCCAAAACTATTGGCGAAACGCCACTTCGTTTGAATCCTTTTAGTACTTCATCCTCTTGCAATTCTAGTATCTCTCTTAATTTAATCTTTGTATTATTATTTTTTAATTTAATTATTATACTTTTTAAAATCAGTATTATTCAAGAGGGTTCAAGAGCCCCACGAAATTGTCTGAAGAGCCGCATGCGGCTCGCGAGCCACGTTGTGGCCACCCCTGGAATATGAAATTGTTATTAAAAATTGGGATCATATTATTAATAATTCTTCCAGAACTTGATTTAAAGTTTCTTATTAAATTGAAGGGTTGTTTTTGTCACAAATATAATAAAACAATAATTTCAATAACTATTTGAATTATTTAATTGATAAACTATATAGTTTCGGTCACCACTGGTTGACCATCCTCAGTAGTTCTAAAATTGAAATGAAACATTTTATTTACATTTTTTTTCTTTTTATAGAGAATTATATAACACAATAAAATATACAATAGTTTGAAATCATACATACATCTCGTTCAAGAACCGGAATTTGTCATTTCACATGAAACTTTCATTCCCAAATCTTCAATACAGATACATCACACAATTCATTACAATCACATGTATATAGCAACAATTTATAAAAACATTTTTCACTGAACCAGAAACTATTTTGAACTTATGATTACATTAAATATTATTTTTAATTTTATTTTTTTTCCCTAATTATCTCATTGCGGAGTCAATTATCAATCAATTAAAAAACCCATTATAAATAATCTATTCCAGAAATACATTATAAGTGAATTTATTCTTTATTTTTCATTTTTTATTAATGAAATATCAATATACAGGGTGCATAGGAAAGTCCCTTTAACCTGAAAATACTTGCGAACGGAGAGTGCTACAGCCACGCAAGTGAGGTAACGGTTTAGTAAAGCGACTATGCCCGACCTAATGCAAACGACACCAGCGCCCCTAGTGGCGAAATTTGGAAGTTAGCCATTGCAAATCGAAAACGAAACGAGATAGAGCAAAATTTCCAATTATAAAGTTTTAGAGCATCAATTAATTAGTACGAAACTATATTTGGTTTACACGGAAAGGATAAATTACTGCCTGTATCCAAAAATGTCCGTAATCTATGCGAGACTGTTCTACTCTACATATTTACATTTAGGAAATGTAGCAGTGTGCAAATGCAGTTTGTGACTTTGTACTGTACTGTAATGTCTGAAAACTTTAATTTCCAATGGATTTAAAATTTTAGTTTAAAAGGTGTTGGCGCTCGCTTGATACAAACAATTTATTACAATTTATTATTAACAATTTATTATTAACAATTTATTATTATTATTTATTTAAGTATTTATTCATTAAATTGTGCATATTTCTTCTTTCCTCTGGCTATCCCTTTCAAATATTTACACAAAATGGAGTGCATCGATTTTGGATATTTTTGGGGTATACAGGCGCCAATTTATCCTATCCGTGTAAACCAAATATCGTTTAGTACTAATTAATTGATTCTCTAAAACTTTCTAATTGGAAATTTTGCTCGATCTCTCTTCGTTTTCGATTTGCAATGGCTAACTTCCACATTTCGCCCCTAGGGGCGCTGGTTGTCGTTTGCATTAGGTCGGGCATAGTCGCTTTTACTATAGCGTTACCTCACTTGCGTGGCTGTAGCACTCTCCGTTCGCAAGTATTTTCAGGTTAAAGGGACTTTCCTATGCACCCTGTATACATCTCCTTATTACTTTTTCTTATAAACTTAATACCTGTTCAATCAATACACTCAACCAAATCAACACTTTCACAACAATGACACAATGAGACTGTAGCATTCTGATATGTTTTCCGAATCCATTTTGAAATTTACACATTCATCGATATCTTTCAATATATAGAGAGATTCTTTTATTTTCCTCTTGGTCCAATTCATCTCATAATCTATCAATAATCATTTCAATTTTAGAACTACTGAGGATGGTCAACCAGTGGTGAACGAAACTGTATAGTTTATCAATTAAATAAATCAAATAGTTATTGAAATTATTGTTTTATTATATTTGTGACAAAAACAACCCTTCAATTTAATAAGAACATATTATTAATCTCCATATTCCGAAATCGGTTTGTTTTCCTTTCATGGCCCATATGTTGATAATATTAATAGTAGTTGGGCACCAATCTGTATTGAATTTAATCACATAGTTTACTTTTTTTCTAGGTAAAAGAAGAAACTTCTACTATTTTAAATACAACTATAAATTCTCTGGACAATAAAGTAAGATTATATTAATAAATAAATTAAATAATTAAGTGGATATTGATGCGGCAGTCCAAAAAAAAGAAGATAATTTATACTATCTTTTATTTTTATTCAAATACCGACGTTTCGGAGGCTATTCCCTCCTTCTTCAGGGTTTTGAAAAGTCAGTGAAGGAAATCCAATGCGACATTTCCCCCTGTCTCCTCTTTCACTGGATTTCATGTATTTCATTCTCAGCAGAACTACTACATTATAATTCTGCTGAGAATGAAATTATTATTATTATTATTATTGTTCCTGCCACTGAAAGAGGAGACAGAGGGAAATGTCGCATTGGATTTCCTTCACTGACTTTTCAAAACCCTGAAGAAGGAGGGAATAGCCTCCGAAACGTCGGTTTTTGAATAAAAATAGAAAGATGGTATAAATTATCTTCTTTTTTTGGACTGCCCCATCAATATCCACTTAATTAACTTATCATTCGGTAACTTTTAAGGAGTTCGGTGTTGGTTCTAGGTGAAACATTTTAATATAATAATAAAACTTGAGTAAGATAGGTAGAAAGGTAGGTTTGTGAAACCTACCTCGTATCTTACTCAAGTTTTATTGTTATCATTCGGTCTCCAAAAATTACTCCAATCAAATTAAATAATAATTAAATAACTCTCAAAAATGATTTTTTCTAGTGCTGTAGATTTTTAGCAAAATTAAATTTGAAAATTCATTTAAAAAATAATTCGAATTTCTAAATAAAAAAATTTGAATTAGAATATACAGTCGACTCGATAATTCAAAATCCAAGGGACTAGAAGAAAAATTCGAATTATCGAGAAGTTTGAATTATGAAGAGGAAAGAAAAAAATTCCAATTATTAAGAGTTTTTATTATATTTTTGAAAATATGTATGAGCTTACATAAATTTTATATACCGGGTGAGTTTTTTTATTTTGAGACAGTCTTATAACTCAAAAACTGTGCATCATATGAAAAAAAGTTTCAAATAAAAGTTTATTTATATCAGGGGGGGACAAAAAACTACGCTATTGTTTTTCGACCTAGAACAAGTTCTGTTTTTTAAATAGAAACCTATATGTTTCTGTACATATTCATAATCTACAACAAAAATTAAACAACTTTTATTTGAACTATTTTTTTATACGAAATCAAATAATCAAAAATATTAAATCAATTAAATCTCAAAAAATCCTAATAATTATTTTTAACAATCATTCAGCTTAATTATCAGATAATAATGATCAAATATTTAATTATTAAATAAATAATAATTAATAATTGAATAATTTTGCAACACTGTTTTGTGACATTCTAGAATCTAGAGTGTATTTAAGATACACACTAGATTCTAGAATGTTTAAGTCTTCTGGATGAATTCCAGTTTAAATTTTTTTAACAGATTTACATGATAAAATGAAGCTTGTGAGGGTGTATCCCTGTCAGGAAAACGCTCGACATCCATTTCAATGACAGCCCCACATAACACTTCTTCCACATTCACCCTTTTAATTCTGTCTTACAACAAAAAATGCTCCATTTTTATTATGGTAATAGGTACAATATAACTATCCACTGGATTGACACGAGAAATAAGCTTTTTTAAACTCAAGAATTTTAAATAGTTCTATTAAGTAGAAAATAATTACCTACGTATAATGAAGTTTTAAGATCATTATAAACACTTATTTTTATTGTTGTGACTTTTCTAATTATTTATTTAATAATTAATTATTTGATCATTATTATTTGATAATTAAGTTGAATGATTGTTAAAAATAATTATTAAGATTTTTTGAGTTCTAATTGATTTAATATTTTTTTATTATTTGATGTCGTATAAAAAAATAGTTCTAGTAAAAGTTGTTGAGTTTTTTTGTAGATTCAGAATATGTACCGAAACATATAGGTTTCTATTTAAAAAACAGAACTTGACCACGAAATACCCTTGAAAGCTTGTTCTAGGTCGACAAACAATAGCATAGTATAGTTTCCCCCCTGATATAAATTAACTTTTGTTTGAAACTTTTTTTCATATAATGCACTCTTATTGAGATATCAGACTTTCTCAAGATAAAAAACTCACCCGGTATTAGGACAATTTTATCAAAGATTTTACTAGATTATTATGTAACACTAGCTGCAAGGCCCGCCTTCGGCGGCCCTCTTGCTAGCCAGGGGGCACGCCCCCTGGACCCCCAGCCCTCAAACCCCACCCTAACCCACCACACCCCCCGATACCCACCCAGCACCACCACCCCCCGCACCATGCCCCACCCCCGCCTCCACGCCACCACTCCATTCGGCACACTAACACCCCCACCCCCGCACCATGCTCCCGTTCCCAACCTCCGCCCCCACACTACCACCCGCCCCCCACCCACCTCGGCCCTGCACCCCATCCACTCTGGACCCCACCTCGTGCCCTCCAACCCTGCGCACCACACCCCCCTGCCCTAGCCCCCTGGACTCCACCCCCAGCCTACTCCGCCTCGCTCCTCTCTCCCCCCCCCCCCATTCCACCCCCATTTTGGCCAAAGAGAAAGAATTTTCATATTTTGACCCCCCCCCATTTTGGGTGGTTAGTTTTTGCATTTCTAGCTCTCTAGATGCCCAGAGATTATGTATACAAAATTTGGTTGAGTTTGCTCCAAGGGCAAGAATTTACATTTTTCCACCCCCCCCCCCCTTTTTTTTTGGGTGGTTTTTTGGGGAACAAAAGTTGTCAGAAATCACATCCTCTACAACTTTGTTTATTAAAAAATTTGCCGTAGGGTTAATAGTTTAGGAGTTATTTGATAATATTCATTCGTGCGCCCCCCAAACCCCCTTCTGGGGTCAAAATATCAAAACGTAAGTTAGAAGACATTTGATGTAAATATGAAATTTCATAATAATCCCTTCAGCCGTTTTTACGTGAATCGTGAGCAACTTTTCGGAAACGACGGAAACAGACAGACAGACAGACAGGAATTTTGTTGAGGGTGTTTTCGTTCATAACTTTGCTTGAAACTTGTGCAACCAAAATTTGGCGTTCAATTAAAAGCTATATATTTATCCCCCGCCCCCGGACCCCCATGCCCCCCCGGAGCCACCCTCAACCCCCGGACCCCACCACTTCACCCATCTACCCCCCCCCCCCCCCCGAAACCACTTCCCCCGCCCTTCGCCCCATGTACCCCCCACCACTTCACCCCCTGTATAGGTACCGTCTTTTTCCAAAAATAAGACACTGTCTTACTTTCTTTTTTGGTCCAAAATACGAGCTAGGGCTTATTTTCGGGGGAGGGCAAAAATAAAAGTATATTTATATATTTTTATTTAATATAATGTTGTATTTTTAAGATAAATTCCAAGAATTAATTTGAAACCAACTGTAAATTTCTCGGAATATTTTGTTTCAAACATTTCTCTGAAATACGAGTACCGTACCTATTAGGAAAGCTAAACATATTATTACTTATACTTAATAAATCAACAGCAAATTTTAACGAATTCTTTTTGTCACATTATTTTAACTAGGGATTATTTTCGGGGGATGTCTTATTTTACAAAAAGTTCCGAAAATCACGATAGGGCATATTTTCGGAGGATGTCTTATTTTCAGAAAAAGACGGTATATAAATAAATACCGTAAAATAATTTTTTTTAATTAAATAACAATTTTTGAGTTCATCAATTAAATTCCCAAATTCTAATATAGAAAAATACGTTTGTGGGATTTAAAATTCGTTTTTTAATCAATTAAATTGCCCAACTTTCTATATATAATAAAAATTATATTGATCTTATTGTGGGATATAAAATTAAAAAACCAATTATTTATTAAAAGGAAATTGAATAAAAATCTAAATAAACATTTTTATCGAGACAACCACCTGTTAATAATTATTTCAATTAACCAAAAATCCATCAAAAACAACTTGATGAGACCGTGACAGATCGAATGTCCAACACAAAACCCTCCTAACCCGTGAATTTCACATCCAAATCGTTAGAGCCGTTTACGAGAACCCGACCGGATATATATATAATTTTCCTCGTTTAATAAGAGTAGATAGATAATACTATTATATATACATATATCTCATGTTGATTCTTTGTTTTAGGTGAATAATTTAAACACTTTATTCAAGGACACTTATGAAAATTATCTAACAAAACAGGTAAGGATAATATTTTATTTTTTAACGGGAAGAATTTAAACCACCTGTTATTTTTATACAGGCTGGGTGGGACAAAGGAACCAACTGTTTTTGAAATAATCATAAATTTGTTAATTTTTATTTTAAAAAAGTTTTATTGGCAGAAAAGCACATTTGTGAGAAAATACCATTATAGATAAAATAATCAAATAAATTTATTTTTTGATAATTTTTGAAAAAATGTTGGCTGTGATGGATGATATTGTAGTGCGTTGAAGGAGTTATAATCAGCCAAAGTTGGGATCCACCGGGGGTAGGTACAATCAACGTTTCGGTCTAAATTTTATTGGGCTACAGAAATATACCAAGTGAGTTTTTTATCTTGAGACAGTCTTATAACTTAAAAACAGTGAATTATAAGAAAAAAAGTTTCAAATAAAAGTTTATTTATTTCGAGGGGAAACTAAACTACACTATTGTTTGCCGACCTAGAACAAGCTTTCAAGGGTATTTCGAGGTCAAGTTCTGTTTTTTAAATAGAAACCTATATGTTTCTGTACATATTCTTAATCTTCAAAAAAAACTGAACAACTTTCATAAGAACTATTTTTTTATACATCAAATAAAAAAAATATTAAATCAATTAGATCTCAAAAAAAATTTCTAATAATTATTTTTAACAATTATTATAAAAAATAATGATCAAATATTTAATTATTAAATAAATAATATTATAATATTAATAATTTTATAATTTTGCGACACTGTTCTGTGATATTCCAGAGTGTTATCGCAAGTCTTCTGGATGAATTCCAGTTTCAATTTCGTTATTTTGGCCTATTGTAGTTTCTTCGTAGCCTTTACACTACCTGTTTTTTAACAGATTTACAACACGGTACAATGAAGCTCTTGAGGGTGTATTCCTATCAGGAAAACGCTGGGCATTCATTTCAATGGCAGCCCTTATAACACTTCTTCCACATTCATCGCATAAATTAAGGCCATTTCAATTCTGTCTTCAACAAAAAATGATCCATTTTTATTATAG
The DNA here is from genome assembly GCA_024734495.1 of Forficula auricularia. Taxonomy (NCBI): domain Eukaryota; kingdom Metazoa; phylum Arthropoda; class Insecta; order Dermaptera; family Forficulidae; genus Forficula; species Forficula auricularia. Next base: position 29,572,875 of record JALMQS010000225.1, read on the forward strand.
TAATATAATATAAGTATCTACTCGATTGACACGAGAAATAAACTTTTTTAAACTCAATAATTTCATCTAGTTCTATTAAATAGAAAATAATCTCTTAAATCTGTGTATTTAATTAAGTTTTAAGATCATTATAAACTCTTGTTTTCATTGTTATGTCTTTTCGATTTAATAATTATTTATTTAATAATTAAATATTTGATCATTATTTTTCTATAATTAAGTTGAATGATTGTTACAAATAATTATTAGAATTTTTTTGAGATCTAATTGATTTAATATTTTGATTATTTTATGTCGTATAAAAAAATAGTTCTAATAAAAGTTGTTTAGTTTTTTTTGTAGATTCAGAATATGTACAGAAATATATAGGTTTTCATTTAAAAAAACAGAACTTGACCTCGAAATACCCTTGAAAGCTTGTTCTAGGTCGATAAACAATAGCGTAGTTTAGTTTCCCCCTTGATATAAATAAACTTTTATTTGAAAGTTTTTTTCATATAATGCACTGTTTTTGAGTTATAAGACTGTCTCAAGATAAAAAACTCACCCTGTATAAGTCGTTGTTAACATTAGTAAATATATATATAATTATAAATTGTGGTGTTTTTTGAGGCTCTTGAAAACCTTGAAAACAGATGTAATGTCTTCGTTAGGAAAAAGGAAATAAAATTTCTTTATATTCTAACAAATTTATTTTCATGAAAAACTTATGAGACGTTTCGGCGGATATTCTCACACCATCATCAGTCCAAGCTTTTCATAATATAGTACATATGTCTGTGTAGAATGTCATTTTCTTTTTACAAATAATAACATTTTAATCAAAAAGCTGGAGGTATTTTGTTATTAATATAGTATGTCAATATCAGTTATATAAGTTGTTTTCTATAGTTATTCTTCTTAAAACACTTTCATAATATATTACATATATATGTGTAGAATGTTATTTTCTTTTTACAATTAATAACATTTTAATCAAGAAAGCTGGAGGCTTTTTTGTGTTATAAGTATTATTAATATAGTATATGTCAATATTAGTGAATATATCATATATATATAATTAATTGTTTTTAAATCTTATATTGTTTATATAATTATTTTTCTTAAATTATATATATATTTAACTAACAGTTTGGAGGGCAAGTTTAGAAGGTCGTTGATATAGATAAGAAAAAGCGTAGGGGAGATAACCGATCCCTGAGGAACTCCATCGTTGGTGTGGAAGGGGAAGATGATATTCCATCGATGACAACCTTAATACTACGGTCCGAAAGAAAACTTTTCTGCCTTTTCTTTCTCCATTTTTCCATGTTTATGTAATTTTTTTTACTTTATTCTGAAATTTTTATACACTGACTAAAATCTGAAATAATTGTTCTTTGGGAGTCAAACTTTTTCGGCAAAAGAACTTGTCTAGCTAGCGTCCATATGAAATTATTTAAAAGTTTTTTTTTTTTTAGACCGAACTTGCAAACTCCTTGCTTGAATTCCGAACCGAAGTGAGATCTATCGCATCCACTGTAAGTATCTATGAGCTTGTTAAATTGCCTTAATTTTTGTAATTGAATAGGTTAAATTCATATTAAAATCACACATCATTAATTATAACTTTCCATGTTTAAAAGAAGATATGTTCAATTGTTAATAGACCTAAAATTAAACAGGGGGGGAGTCTCTCTCATAAATGATTATAAATTATTTTATTAAATACAAGATGGTTTATGATAAATTATTGTGCGCAACTTAAAAAATTTAATTTCCAAAATTGATTGCTTAGATTGGGATATGTATATGTATTATATAGTATAGTAAATTTTTTATAATTTCTCTAATTAATATAACAAAGAATAATTGATATATCAATGAGAATTGTTTTGACCGCGCTTATTTGAAAAAATATATTTATCACGAGACTACTACGGATTATTCTATTGAAGTCTGTGGAGTCTTAAGTCTGGTCCAAGAGAGAGAAAAAGATGTGATCCACTTAGCTACAATCCAACGTCATTTCGCGTATAGCCCGCTAGACATTCGGATATTTCATTATATTATTTTCACTCAATATTTGACAAAAATTCCCTTCAGTTGATTCGCGATTGAATCAAATGTAGAAAACATTCGATTTGTTATATATATCAGGGGTGGCCACTAACCTTAACTTTGGGAGCTGCAAATTTATAAAAACTCTTTCAAAGCGAGCCAGATTGTTTGGAAATTAATTAATGGTTTATTAAAAAATAGACACGGGGGGGGGGGTCGGATAGGCTAGGCGGTAGCGTGCCATCCTACTAACCAAGTGGACCCGGGTTCGGATCCGACTCGAGGCATCCGACTAAAATCTGACCACCGGAGTAGGGACAAATTTGAATAAAATAAATAGTATCGTAAATGGCTTATGGCTAGAAAGGCCGAAAATCCAAAAAAATAAAAAAAGACATTTTTTTATTTTATAAAATAAATGAAGTAACATATATTTTTTGCTCTACTTATAACATTACAAATTACTTATTAATTTAATTTTTGTATTTTTTAAATTTAATTATTACCTATACAGGGTGGGGCATAAAGATCTACCACATTTTGAAGATATATAAAAAAATTAAAAAATTAAGCTAGAATTAAACTAAAAATATTTTTGAAAAGAAAATAAATGACATTTTTTTAAATGTATTTTAAACATTATCAAAGAAAAAAGGGGCGGGCAAAAAAATTCTAGCCCTTTTGACCAAACTCAACCAAATTTTGTATACATATTCCGTGGATCCCCAGAAGGCTAGAAATGCAAAAACTAACCAAATTTTGTATACATAGTTTGGTCGAAAGGGCTAGAATTTTCATTTTTGACCCTCCTCCCATTTTGGGGGGTTAGTTTTTGCATTTCTATCCCTCTGAGGGTCCACAGAATATGTATACAAAATTTGGTTGAGTTTGGTCGAAAGGAGCTTGAATTTTCTTTTTTGCCCCCCCCACACACACACTATTTTTTTCGTCCGATATAATGTTTAAAACACATTTAAAAAAAAAAATATTTTATGTTTATTTCAAAAATATATTCAGTTTTTTTTCTAGTTAAATTTTTTCATTTTTTTATACCTCTTCAAAATGTGGTAGATCTTTATGTCACACCCTGTACTCTTTAAAATCAGTATTATTCAAGAGGGTTCAAGAGCCGCACGAGATTGACTGAAGAGCCGTATGGAGCTCGCGAGCGACGTTGTCTCACCTATATAGCATTGAGATAGGAAATTTTAATTATTAACCAATTAATTTTGTTTATTTATATTGTTGACTTTGTTAATTATAAGCTTTATTTAACAGAATTCAAATACATAATAAAAACATTCACGCGATTTATAATTGACATAGTCAACAATATAAATAAACAAAATTAATTGGTTAATAATTAAAATTTCAAAGACAAAGGACAAACAAAACAGTATTTGAAATCAAACATAAATATTCGATTAGAACAGAAAATTACCAATATACCACGCTCTAGTTATCCATTCAATTTTGACTTCTATTCCCAAAATTTTTTTACCAGGAACCTAATTTAATTAAATTCCACTTTACAAACGTTTAAGAAATTACAGTTCGAATATTTCTAATTACAAAGAAAAGATGATGAGGGTCAAACCTTCGAAACTAGTCTCGAACAAATAAATTGTATATGCAATTACAACAGAAAATCAAGACAGATGGTCTACTACTAGATCTACTATACCATGTCGGATCTAGCAGTAGAACATCTGTCTTGATTTTCTATAGTAATTTTTAAAGCTTTTTTGTCTTTTATAATTATATACACGGTGTCCCGTATCACAACGATAAACCGTGAACAGGGGATAGGGCAATTTACCACGGTTCTGAACATACATTTTGTTATTTTACCATACAGGGTATGGTCAAGTATTGTAATCGTAGTATTGTAATCGTGCATGAAAAAAGTGGTTTTTTCCTTCTTTTTTTCGAAATATTTCAAAAACGGCTGAAAATATTTTGATTAAGAAAATTTAGCGAAGCCATGGCATTTCGCTCTACAAAAAAGCCCTAATAAGTGAACATCGAAAAAATTAAATTTTTCGAGATAATAATTGTTTTGTCAAAATGTCTGTTAGTCTGTGCGTTACCAAATTTTGTTGACGAGCTAGCTCAAAAACTAGTGTGAATATCGAAACCAAATTTCACACGTAGTTTTGGTCCATTGAGATTAAAAGCTGATTAGATTTTGGTGCATATCGACCCAAAATTAAGGGAGGGAGGGGGCTAAAAATTAAAAATCTAGGATATTTGAGCAAACTCCACCAAATTTTGTATACATATTCAGTGGGACCCCAGAAGTCTAAAAATGCAAAAACTAACCGCCCAAAATGTGTGTGTGGGGGGGGGGTCAAAAAATGATTATATAGGCTCTTGTACCAAACTCAACCAAATTTTATATACATAATCAGTGGGTCCCAAAGAGTCTAAAAATGAAAAAATTACCCCTCTCACCTACATGATTATATATAATTTTATTAAATATTAAATATAAGTGAGGGGCCAGGTTGTATGGTAAAGTCAAGTGGATGGCCACATCAGAACACGTCAGCTTATTTTTTTTTATAAAAGTCTTTCGAGTTATAGGCATTTTTTGAAAATGATTAAAATCGCTTCCCTGCCCTAAATATCGAGATGCTGTGGCTACAAATTTACATATTTTATTATTCTAATTTTTGTTACGCAATCCTGAATAATCCTGCTATTGACCAGAATTCAAAATTAAATCATAAGTACTATACTTTTGGAGAAAAATAATATTTTTGCCTGATTTATGTTTTAAAATATTTTGATCTGCTAACTTTGATTAATATGGCCCATTTATTCAAGATTTCAAAATGGTACAGCACTTTGTACTTACTTTTTAGAAAAAAAAATGATATTTTTTGGCAAAATTAGCTAATTTAAAAACATATTTTGATAGAATTTTTTATTTAATATGTTAATCAATTATGTTGCATCTTAATTGATCTAATCTTTGGCTATTATTGACAATAATACTATAATAATTAATTAATAATGGTATTAATTGCCAAAGATTAGATCAATTAAGATGCGACATAATTGATTAACATATTAAATAAAAAAACACTATCAAAATATGATTTTAAATTAGCTAATTTTGCCAAAAATATCAATAATTTTTTTCTAAATAAGTACAAAGTGCTGAACCATTTTTGATAATCTTGCCTAAATCGGCCAATTTTGTATATAACTTGCCATGCTAGTTTACCTGACTTTTTTTTTACATTAAAGATGATTCAAAGTTAGTTGATCAAAATTTTTTAAGTCTGACAAAAATATTTTTTTTCTCCAAAAGTAGTTAGGTATGGTTTTATTTTTAAATTCTGGTCAATATCAGGATTATTCCAGATTGCGTGACAAAAATTAGAATAATAAAATATGTAAATTTGTAGCTTCGCAGCATCTTGATATTTAGGGCAGGGTAGCGATTTTAACCATTTCCAAAAAAATGCCTATAACAGTTTTATTAAAAAAAAAATTCTTATTTTAAATTAAACTAAATTGCTCTATCCCCTGTTCACGGTTTATCGTTGTTATACGTGACACTCTATATCAGAGGTCGGGGAACTTTTTTAGCCATTACCCCAAAATATTTTTGCATAAGTCGCTGTTACCCCTACGTAGATTCAGAAAAGCAAAAAACTAAATTTCTCGACCCCTTCTTAACTTTATACTCTTCAATAAGTTAATGGAGACTCGTGGAAAGGTCCACAGTGATCTTGTAGCCAAGGTTTCCGTTTGTATATATTATTATTGGTGTAGAATATTGAGGTATTTCGGAAAAATAAGATACGGATGGTTGGTATGTAGTAAAAAAACTTCTTATGTAGTTTTTGTGTGTTTAATGGTGTACATTTGCTTGCAAAGGTTTCGGACTAGATCAATCCTTCATCAGCACCTATTGATTAAGATTTATTACATTTTAGTGTGCATAGTTGAAATATTAAAATGCAAAGTGGATAACTTGGTACAATGAAAGAGCCCCATATTTTTTCAACAAAGATACAACCAACCTTTTGACAACAGCTCTAAGTTGTGATGTTGTCTGCTGATCAAAAAAATGATCGAGAGAGAACAAAATGTTCAAAGCAGATGTCAAGGCCAATCACCCCCACCTTTTTTAAAAAAATTTATATAATTGCAATTTGAAACATTGTTTTCGTAGGTGAAAACAACTTTTGTGAGATCAAACCCCATAAGATAGTTTCCAATGGTATACAATACAAAAGATATATATATATAGACAAGAGTATATAAAAATATAAAAATATATTGCAAAAGTTGACTTTACCTTGCCAATTTATTTATTTAACACAACTTTGGTCATGTATGAAGAACATGCCATTGGCTCTGAACAACAGATAAATAATAATAATAATAATAATTTGCTTTGAACATTTTGTTCTCTCTCGGTCATTTTTAACCGACTTCAAAAAAGGAGGAGGTTCTCTATTCGATTGAATTTTTTTTTTTTTTTTTTTTTTTTTTGTGCCTATGTTACCTCATATCTCCGCCAATTGTCAACCGATTTTGAAAATTTTTTTTGCATTGGGTCCAGTCTAGCTTCCGATTGGTCCCATTTTTTTTCGATTTTTTTTCATAGGTATTAGACCTTTTTTATTAGGTTTGTTTAGACCTAACCTCTTTGTTTATGAACCGATTTCGATGGTTCTTTTTTTATCCGAAAGGGGTGTCTTAGGGATGGTGTCATATTAATTTGGTCAAGTTCTGACGATATAATCACTATTAATAACATCACTAAAAAAGAAAAATAAAAATTTTTAAGAAAAAAATAAAAACCGACTTCAAAAAATTAAATGCAACAAATAAAATACACTAAAAGGTATAAAATAATTATTATCTTATTTAGTTACAACTAAACGACGAAATATTAACACGAAATTACTTTTTTGAAGTTGGTGCCAAACATATACCTTTTATGAATCGCACTCGACGGATCGTACGTTTTTTTTTTTTTTTTTTAATGATATTGATGAGAGAAGGAGATACACCAGAAGGTGGATCCCCTAAAGGCCTGTATGGACTGGCCCCTCAATCGTGAAAAGAACAGAGCAGAAGGAAAAGAAGCCGGGATCACGAGCCAATCTCAGAAACTTAGATACAATTCAATATCCAATTTACCAAGGTTTTAGAGGCTTCGTACGTACGTTTGGCGGGTACGCTCGCTTATAGGTATAGTTTGTTTGGCACCGACTTTAAAAAGTAATTTCGTGTTAATATTTCGTCGTTTAGTTGTGACTAAATAAGATAATAATTATTTTATACCTTTTAGTGTATTTTTATATTTGTTGCATTTAATTTTTTGAAGTCGGTTTTTATTTTTTTCTTAAAAATTTTTATTTTGATCAGCAGACAACATCACAACTTAGAGCTGTTGTCAAAAGGTTGGTTGTATCTTTGTTGAAAAAATATGGGGCTCTTTCATTCTACCAAGTTATCCACTTTGCATTTTAATATTTCAACTATGCACACTAAAATGTAATAAATCTTAATCAATAGGTGCTGATGAAGGATTGATCTAGTCCGAAACCTTTGCAAGCAAATGTACACCATTAAACACACAAAAACTACATAAGAAGTTTTTTTACTACATACCAACCATCCGTATCTTATTTTTCGAGAAATACCTCAATATTCTACACCAATAATAATTTATACTCTTCCTTCATCCCTCATCATTTTCCTATATGTACAAATACTACAAATAATAAATGAAACCATTAACAGCCTCTGCCAGCGTAAAAATTCGAAAATACCCAAAATAAAGGCCACCCTAATATGTATATGTTTATTTGCATCAAACAGAGGACAATTTTAGATTTATTAATTTGCCGAATATTTATAATATTTTAATTTTCAGCTCAAAGACGTTCGCCTTCATGTCATTCGCCAAACTGAAAACAGAACTTTCTTGGAAAGAGCGGGAAATGGGAATCAAAACAGCGCAGAAAATGATAACAGAAACAGCGCAAACGATATAATAAATCTTTCCCGCCTGTTCGAACTTGATGGGGAGTCACTGGGCGAAGACGACGACGACGACGACGACGACTTCTTTCTCTTTGGAGACTCTTCGTATGATGGAGATGATGATGATTTACTTGACTCGGATTCTTTCACGATCAATACTGATGAAGATGATGATCAGGCGGATCGGATGAATACTACGGACATTTTCCAGGCATGCAAGGACGGTTTATTGCCGGCCGTCCGATTTTACCGCAACATGGACATTTCGACACTGCGCCAGAAGAACCCGAACGAGCACAACTGGACGCCGCTGCATTACGCGGCGGCTTACAACCACCTGAAGATCGTGGTCTTTTTGATGGCCCAGGGCGTGGAGGTGGACGCCAAGGACTCGCAGACCGGCATGACGGCGCTGCATCTGGCCACGAAGAACGGCCACATCAAGGTCGCCTTCTTCCTCATTGAGCTCAGGGCGAATTTCAACATGAGAAACAACGACAACGAGACGCCCCTCCACCTGGCGGTACGCGCGCGAAACGAGACCATGATCAGCATGCTGTTGTCCAAGGGCGTGAGGACCAACATCCGGAACCACGCGGGGCATACAGCGGACCAGGTGGCCGTCGACATCGGCGAGCCCCTTCTCGCCATCATGATGGGCCTCTTCAGTAGAGGGGGCCGATAATAACCTGCAACCTCCTGCTCATGCTCTCGGATTCTACATTGCATTTACCCATTACTTTTTTTGTATATACCCGAGACCACTACTTCCTAACAAAACCGTTGAAAGTATTATTTTTCTAATACAAAAGTTAATTACTAAAAATATAAATAAAAATATATCTTTATACTTATGTTCAAAATGAAATAATTAATATAAATAAACACATTATTCATTTTCTATTTTTATTTATTTATTTACCTTATTATTTCGCCCCCCCCCCCCCCTGTCTATTTTTATAACTTGCTTTATATTAGCATCACCTGTATCTATCTATCAATGTGTCTTTTGTTCTGTAAATTCCGCAAACATTTCTCTATAAAAATAATTGTTTACCTACTAGGCTAAATAAAATCGGCACAAAAATGGCTAACGCAAACATGATGTATCTCTGATTTAGTATGTTGTTTGAACTCCATTAGGGGTATGTATGTCCAAGTTTGCAATTCTCAAAAAGTTGTGGGAAATTTTTTTTTTACACACGAAAAACCGCGAAATTTTCGGACTTTTTTTCAGATTCTGGGTCTATATCTCCTAATCCATCCATTTTTCTTCGAAAGCTATTCTATACGTTTCTTAAGAGCAATAAATTTGCGAGAAATTAAGCTCAACTGAGCCAGATCAATTGTTACCTAATTATGGCACTTTTAAAAATAGAAGCCAAATTTTTGAAAAATTGAAAATTTCACTTTAGACCCTCTTTGGACCGAAATTCACACCGAAAACATTGATCCTACAAGGAAACTTATAGAATATAATTTGTAGGCAATTTAACACTCGTCGGGCGCGGCCGTTCCTGGGAACAATTGATACAGCGCTCCTATTTTCTTCCCACTATCTTTAAATGCGCACTTATGAATGCGCATGTCATAGTAGCTTCCTAACTTTTATCCCACTGTACAGCGCTAGTAGTTAGTATTCGATCAGACGTCTGAGAGACAAGCCAGGTCAAGATTGATCATTCTGATACACGGCGCCCGTTCCCGTTATAATTCAATATTGTTAAATTTTGTTGTTTACATATTTTGGTGAGTACCGAATAATGTATTGAGAGTATATAAAATCCGTATTATTTAGTTATAAAATTATTTAGACGTTATTTTGGAAGAAATATCAAACTGATACAACGCGCCCGTTGATGGTTCTAATTATGTTTTTTATGTTTTACATAAATTTCAGCACCTAATTATGGCCAAATCCTCAAAAACTTATGATTTATTCAACGAGAGGGATGTTAAAGAGATACGGCAATTGCTTTTAGAAGAGGAAAACGACGAATTATCGGAAGATTTTTTAGATGATAGCGATACGGATGGTGAAGACCACGTAGAAATTCAAGAAGATTTAGAAGAATCTGAACAAGAAGAGGAAACGGTATCTGAAGATGAAAGCAGAACTGTGATAATAATTTTTTAGGAAAGAATAAAGAAACTAAGTGGAACAAAAATCCCTTTTCGCAAAGGGTACGTCACCAAAGCCATAATATTATAAAGAAATTGTCAAGCACAATACAGACAGCAACATACCACGCTTGAATCTGGAACTGCATTTTTTCTGATGTCATTAAGAATATTATTGTTCAATATACTAATAAATATATCGAAAGTATACAAGGATCCTTTGAACGTGATCGGGACTCAAAACCGATAGATTCCATTGAACTAAAAGCCTACATAGGACTCTAATTCTGTCCGGACTCAACAGGAGTAACAGACAGAGCTTGGAAGATCTATGGGGATCTGATGCAAATGGAATTGAAGAATTCCGTCTTGTAATGAATATAAAACGTTTCAAATATATCACATTTGATACACCGCGCCCGTTCTCGTTACTTCAGACACCGCGCCCGACGGAGTGTTAATTACTTTGAGGGAGGGTTTCGTCTTCCCGGCGTCAACTTGCTGACCGGGACTGTTGATGTGTTATTTTCAAATAATGACCATCTTTTTTCATTCAAAAGAAACTCAAAAAGATTAAGTTCTATAAAATATTTTGTTCAAAAAAAAAAAAAATTATTGATTAGGGTTACTGTACTTTTGATTACTTATGTTTATTACTTATGTTTATATTAAAATACATTTCACCTTTACTTGTTTTAAATGATTACATGCTTTTTTTTCATTCCTGAACCAAAAACAAAAGATAGGAAAGGTTTGGAACATTTCTGAAAAAATGCGATTTTAACTTATATAATTTTTTTTAGATTTTGAGAGAACTACGAGACTTACAGACCCCGCACTGCACTTAATTTAAAGCTACTTAAATTGCCTACAAATTATATCTCTATAAGTTTTACTTGTAGGACAATGTTTTCGGTGCAATTTCTGTCCAAAGAGGGTCTAAACTAAAACTTTCAATTTTTCCGAAATTTGGCCTAGAGAGTTTTGGTTGAGCTTAATTTCTCACAAATTTATTGCTCTTAAAAAACGTATAGAATACTTTTAGACGAAAAATGCATGGATTAGGAGATATAGAGCAGAATCTGAAAAAAGTCCGAAAATTTCGCGGTTTTTCGTGTGTAAAAATTTTTCCACGAATTTTTTAGAATTGCAAACTTGGGTATACATACCCCTAATGGGTCAAAAACAACATACTAAAAAATCAGAGATACATCATGTTTTGCAAATTTATTGTCGATTTTAACTGGCCTATCTTATACTCACTTATAATTACACGAGAGCTTTTTTTGCCGAAGTAAACTTTGACATTTTAATGAGAATTTTGTTGCATGGCAATTAAACGAAAAAACTACCTGTGAAAAAATTACTCGTCCTACGGACTCGTAATTTTTTCTGGTAGTTTTTTGAGTTAAATTGCCCAAAGGCAACAAAACTCGAATTATAAAATATCAAGTTTACTTCGACCCAAAAAAAAGCTTGAGTGTAATTCGGTAAGACAATTTAATGAATCAATACGTAAATCACAAAATTAACAAAATTAAGACATAAATTAGTTTATTTAATTTAGAGGAAAAGTACAATTGTTAAAAATACAATTCTTATAAACAACTTGATTTTCAGAACTTCTACGTTTTTTGTTAATAGTTTGCGGCATGCTGGTATTTTGAGCGGTGGTAGTAACGGTTTCCTGAATGGTAGTACGAATGGAACCAATGATTTCTCTATGATGTTCTTGGTCTAACTGAAGGTACGGTTTTAATGACGATGGATTGCTATGTCCCGTAATTTTCACGAGTTTTTGTTCACCTATACCACTCCTGGACAATTCAGTTACAGCGGCAGCTCGATTAGAATGGTTCGTAATTTTTACGCGCTTGACATCAAGTCCAATATTTTTCGCGGAAGATTTGGTCCATTTAGAGATTACATTTGTCCCAATGGGAGAATTTTTATACCATCCTTTTGAATTTGTTTTTTGCCAGAAAGGATTTGTAGTTAGAAAAAACCTTTCACATGTGATGTGGTTTCCCCGTCTTCCCATAATTTTTTTAAACAATCTTACTGGACACACACTTTCTTCTTCGGTGTTTGCAACCAACCATTTACTGTCGGCCAACTTCTGATTTCCCCCTTGTGCTGTTTTTGAAAACACTGGGTTATATTCAACTCTTCCGGTCTCTCGTCCACTGTTGTCTGTTTCGACTTTAAAATAGAATACCTTACAATTTGCTGCTTCTCCACCCCTCCAGGCTAATTCATACGCAGCAATGTGATAAAACTTTCTTTGGAGGCCTTCGGGTTCTTCTTCACTCCAAGACAGTGCCATTTCAAAAATTTCTTGTTTTGTGAGAGCTTTGGAACTCACCTTTCTTTTTTCTGGGACTGCTTGTAAAATTTTGCGTTTCGTGTCACGGGCGTTTCTCGCTTTCTTAAACTGTATATCTGTGAAAGGATTAAAAACCCGTTTATAATCTTTAAAGTACTTCTCTTGTAACATTTTTGCTGTAGTGTTCCATATCGTCTTCACTGCACTTTCTTTATAATCGTCTCCGTTGGTCTTCTTCATGTTAAATGCCCAGTCACATAAAATAGAAGCTAACTCTTCAGTGGACGTTTCTTCAACGAGTTCATATTTTTTTCCACGCAAAACAGCGTAAACTGTCTCCATATTGATGTAGTTGAATTCACAGTATTCTGAGGCACATTTTTGTTGATAGCTTTTTCAATTTCTCCAGTCGAAGACTCTCCAAATCTCGACATTTTCATACAATGCAAGTTTGACATAAAATTGTTTACAATGTTGGTTGTCATGTCAGTGTTGCTAGACACCGATGATGCAGGCCTACTAGAATCTTAAAGCTAGGTTCAGTTTTGTCGCTGGAAAAGTTAGGGTAAACTTTTTTCGCTGTCATAGTGACAAAAACACCGTTGCTTATGGGACTTTTAGTGTATGAATTAAATTTTCTATAATTTAAATGAAATTATATATATAAAAAAAAAGAAATTTCGTTGCTGTTAAATTCCGCAAACATTTCTCTATAAAAATAATTAAGACTAAAAAGTAAAAAAATAAATAATATTTTAAAAAACTAAAAAACACGCTTTAAAAAGTACAAAATAATGTATACTTAATCAAAAAGTGTGAAGAAGAAAAGAAACTTAATTGATTTCGACAAAATTCCACGCTTTTGATTAAGTTATTATGGATTACAAACGTGCGTTCGAAACTATAAATAGAAAGATCCTTTGAAAACTTGAAATGTAAACAAATGGTTCTCCTCATATCTTGAAGACAGACAGCAAGTGGTGAAGTTTGAAAATGAGTTTTCTTGTTTATAATCTATATTAATGATTTAGAAAATTTATAAAAATAAACTAATGTATTTGGATGATACATGATATATATTAGTAAAAATATTGAGCCTTATTTCAAAGATAATGAGACCTAATAATGTTTATAAATACTTTGTTTTAACACCTAGAGTAAATATTGAAAATGTAGATATAGTGAATGACAAAGGAGAAAGGGGTGAGGGAAGCATTATTATTAACATATTACTTTGGAAAGGGTAGATAAAATTAAATACTTGTGTTCTGTTGGATGATAGGATCAAGTTCGAAATGCATGCAAAGTATATTTTAAATAAAATATCTAGGCTAACTCACCTATTAGGTGAGATTGGGAAAAATTTGTCATTCAATACAAAATTATTGTTATATAAATTCTAATAGAGCCTCACTTCACTTTTTGTTCAACAATATTAAATATTCTTCCTGATTTTCTGATTAGAGAGTTGCAATTAAAACAAAATGTATGCATGAGAATAATTTTAAAATGTAATAGATACACCAGTATTAATATGATGTTAAATACGCTAAATTTTCTCAATGTAAAAGAGACAATATATTGTAATTCGCTGATTATGATTTTCAGGATAAGGAACGGTTTGGCACCAGAATATTTAAGGGAAAAATTAAAATATACGAATGAAGGTGGTTATTATGATTTGAGAGGTGGGGAAAATTTCAGGATTGATATTTGTAGGACAAATAAAAAATTTAGGACTTTATTTTATAGGGGTTTGTCCGATTACAATAAAGTGCCGAGTGAGATAAGAAATGTCACTAGAATCCAGGAATTTAAGGAGCGATTGTTGGAATTCGTAATTTCGAAAAGATAATCTTCTTGTGGAATCTCCTCGAAAATTATAATGTTGTATTGTGATTGCGTCATTATTGCATTGTATTGTTAAATTGTATTGTGTTGTATTGTTTTCTTTTGTTTTTGTGATATTATCATTGTATATTGTTATTTTTGTGATGTTAACATTGTATGTTCTTGCATACTAGTTATTGTATATGTTATAGCTGAAAATAGCTAATAAAGGTGTAGTATTATTCATTATTTATTATATTATTTTTGTACCTTTTAAGAAGCGTGTTTTTTGGTTTTTTAAAATATAATTTTATTTTTTAAATAAAAATTCAATCAAAATAACGACGTTAATTAAGACCCAGAAAAAGGTCTTGTACACACTTGTATACACAGTCTATCATTATTGATTAATTGTTTATATACAGTGGTGGGTTTTAGCCCCAAGCGAAATTCCCAATTTTTGAGAGGCTCCCTTTTAAATAATTTTCCTAAATTTCTTACACCCTACAGTCCCACAGATCAATTTAAGGAATATTGTTAAATTATTTATTATTTTTTATCATCAAAAACTACATAATTAAATAAAATTTTTTATTTTATTTTGGGAAGGCTGAATTTTGAGGTTAGTGAGACATAGACTTTAGCGAGGCCACATTTTACAGGCGCACCCCTCGTTGCGATTCGAAAATGGGAAGAAAAAATTAATAAAATTTAAATTCTTAATTCGCACGATCTCCACTTTTGAGCTGAAATTTGCTAGAATAGTTTCTATTATTAGGTCTACATTGTATTATTAGGTCTTTTCTAAATTTCAGCTTTTTAAGTCAAACCGTTCCCTGGCAAATCATTGAAATTCATCACGACCTTATATCTTTCCTAGAAAAATTATCATATTATTTAATCAGGTAAGATTAATAAAAGAATAGAAGAAGACTGTTTGTTTACTTTAGGTGAGAAAAAACTTTAATAATGGTAACAACAATATAAATAAACAAACATTGTTAACATTCAAAGAATATAGGAAAATAGCAAATCACACCTCTCTCCATACCAACCCCTAAAAAAATAAATCAAATAGCTTAACAGATTAAATAAAACCGTTTATTTAGAAAATTTAGAATCAAGATATTCACCAAATTTTTATTACAATATAGGGTATGGTCAAGTATTGAAAGTATGAAAAAGTGTTTTTTTCCTTCTTTTTTTCGAAATATCTCAAAAACTGCTGAAACTATTTTGATTAAAAAAAATTGAAGCTAAACCATGGCATTTCTGCTCTACAAAAAAGCCCTAATAAGTGAACATCGAAAAAAATATATTTTTTGAGATAATAATAATTGTTTTGTCAAAATGTCTGTTAGTCTGTCTGTGCGTTACCAAATTTTTGTGGACGAGCTAGCTCAAAAACTAGTTTGAATATCGAAACCAAATTTCACACATAGTTTTGGTCCATTGAGATTAAGAGCTGATTAGATTTTGGTGCATATCAACCCAAAATTTAGGGGGGGTGGAGGGAGGAGGGGTTAAAAATTAAAAATCTAGGCCATTTGAGCAAACATAACCATATTTTGTATACATAATCAGTGGGACCCCAGAAGTCTAAAAATGCCACAACTAACCGCCCAAAATGGGGGAGGGGGGTCAAAAAATGAAAATCTAAGTACTTGTACCAAACTCAACCAAATTTTGTATACATATTCTGTGGATCCCCAGAAGGCTAGAAATGCAAAAACTAACCAAATTTTGTATACCTGCATAGTTTGGTTGAAAGGGCTAGAATTTTCATTTCTGACCTCCCACCCCTTTTGTCTGATAATGTTTAAAATACATTTAAAAAAAATTTATTTTATGTTGTTTTCAAAAATATATTCAGTTTCTTTTTAGTTAATTTTTTTCATTTTTTTTATACCTCTTCAAAATGTGGTAGATCTTTATGCCCCACCCTGTACTTTTTAAAATCAGTATTATTCAAGAGGGTTCAAAAGCCGCACGATATTGACTGAAGGGCCGCATGCGGCTCGCGAGCCACGTTGTGGCCACCTCTGGTATAGGGTATACACACTGCCATAGACTTGGACAATAGTGTCCAAATTAGTTAACCATAAATCAGAGTGGTTGCTTGAGTAAGGTGACCAGACGTCCCGCTTTTTAACAATTTGTCCCGCGTCCCGCTGCGTTTTAATAAGAAAGTCCCGATTTTTGGAAAGAATGCGAATTGATAAGGAAAAGGTTAAATTTTGGGCATCAGCAGCAATCTCAACAGAAAACAAATGGTTAGTAATACTTCATAATTTTGATAATAACCATGTTCCATACAATAATGCATTAAAAATTGTGGAATACGCGCTGTCTTTACCAGGAACTAATGCTGCCACAGTACCCGTTTTTTCTACCGTAAATAAAGTGTTGACATCTGATAAATCACAATTAAGTGTTGAGACTTTGAAAGCCATATTATGTGTGAAATATAATTTAAAAAGTCTTGCGATAAATTTCTTGATGTTTTAAACAACGACAGCAATTTGCTAAAAAAATTCACTCAAATGAGAAATATGCGAAAGAATAAAAGGTTTTTAAAGCTTACAATAGGTACTATACTTATTATATACGAGCTTTTCGAGAGGGGTGCCGTCGGCACGCCCTCGAAGCTCGGCCCTCCGTGCTGGTGCCCTGGCGGGCAGCGTCTCGGTCCAAAAATTTTATTCCTCTTAAAATACCACACTCCAAATGTATACGCGTAAACTACCGAAAATACATAGTCTCTTAAAAGTTTCGCCTCTTTAATTTTTGAGTGGCGAGGGGGGGGGGGAATAATTATCAATATACTAGGTGTGGCGGTTAATAATGTCCTTTTTTCGGCATGAGGAAAACACAATTTTTTTCAGAACTGGCAAAAGTGGTTTATTCAAAGTATGCACCATCGGATTATACACATTTTGACCAACGATCCGGCAAATTGTGTATCCCCTCCCAGTAGAATTTCTCCCCTTTCGAGGCGAGCCAAGATTCGAGCTATTTTGCCACTTCTTCGTAATTAGCGAAGTGCTGGTCAGCCAATCCGTGTGCCATTGACCTAAAGAGGTGGTAATCCGATGGAGCGAGGTCTGGAGAGTAGGGCGGGTGGGGTAGGGCCTCCCATTCGAGCGCTTTGATGGTTTCTTTCGTCGATTTGGCGGTGTTCGACGAAGCGTTGTCGTGGAGCAAAATTACACGTCCATGTCTTCGAGCCCATTGCGGCCGTTTTTCGATCAATGCATGATTCAAATTGATCAATTGTTGTCTGTAGAGCATTCCTTGCGATTGGCGCGGATCTTCTGCCAGCAAGTCCTCCAGGTCAGCATCCTCAAACTTTTTCGGCTGTCCAGACCACTCCTTGTCGTTCACATCAAAATCACCATTTCGAAACCGTCCAAACCAACGTTGGCAGATTTTTCCAGATGGAGCATGGTCCCCATAAACTCCCCCGAGAATACGAGCCGTTTCCGCAGCCGATTTCTTCATTAAAAAATAGTGCAACATCACCTCCCGCAAATGCTCTTTTTCAGCACAAAATCCGCCATGTTTACAAGCCAATATCTCATACACAAATGAACCGAATGTTGTTATATGCCATTTGAAAGGTGATTACCAACACTATAAAACCGAAAAAATATTTGGATGAGTTTGGTGGAAAAATACCGAAATGCCATCTGTTAGAAAAAAGGGACATTATTAACCGGCACACCTAGTATTTAATGTTTCTTAATTTAAAATGAATTGGAGTCTTTCATTTCAAAATTCGAGTCCAAATTACAATTATATTTCAAATTTGCCTCGTTAATTAATATATATTTAATGTCTCTTAATTTAAAATCTATTGGTGTTTTTTCATTTTCATTCGAGTTCAAATGAATACAATATTATCTCGACACAAAGTCTAAATCAAAAATATATAGTTTTAGTAACAGAAATCAAGATATAAATGTTGCATTGGTGTAATGGTTAGAGCTGATGCCCTTAGTTCAAGGAGTTCGTCGGTTCGATTCTAGGCAAGAGGGTAATTTTTTTAAAGAAAATTCTCTCAGCGTTGTTACAAATTAATCTAGGCTATTATATATAGTATATGTAAAGCTATATGTGTATTTAGATATTTATTTATTTATTATATTTGTAAATTTCACTTAGTTTTTAATTTAAAAATATAAATTAAAATATAATGTTTACGTTCTATAATAATAAATTTTTATTGCTTTATCCTTTTTTTTTTACTTTATCCAATGCGAAGCATGGGGAAAGTATTGTAATCGGTCTGGCGGCAAGCGCGACTTCAAAGGGTCCTCAGGAAAAAACTACGGAACCCATGGTCTCAATTAAAGTCACAAATTGTAGTATTCAATTATGTTGAATTTTAGCACGTGACGGTTTTGCCAAAAATTACATGGGGTCTCGTCGAGAGGCCAAAAAGTGCGATTTTTTCATTTAGTGCGTGCGGATGTATGGATGGATGGATGTATGTTATCGTTTTTTTCGTCCACGATTTTTTCCACACCGTTACACCGATTGAAATGAAATTGAAAACCTAGCATTCTTTTAACAAAATGAAACGCTGATTAGTTTTTGGTACATATCGGCCCACAAACATTAGTACTTTATTTCAGTACTTTTTTAGTTTTTTTAAATATTTTGAAAATGACATAACCAATTTTGATGAAATTTATTATCCTATTATATATTATATATTATCCTTAAGTACCTTGGGGACCACAAAAAGGTTAAATAAAGTTTTTAGTAAAATTATATTTTAAAGTACTTTACTCTAGAGATAGTACTTTTTTAAATTCTTTAAAATTTATTCATTTGAACGGTTTATATTAGCTCATTTAAACTTGCTTAAGTAAGAATGGATAGGCTTCTTTCTGTGAAATGCTAAAAATTTTGAGGAAATTTTATAAGTAACCATAGCAACTGCGTTGTTTTCTAATCCGTTACCTTTGCTGAAGACATGGAGGAATCGAGTTAAAATCAAAAATAGTGATTGATTCTGATCTAATACTTGAGGAATAACCATTCTATATTGGATTTTTGACGTTTCGGTTTTTATTGGTAACCATTGCTGAAGACATAGAGGAATCGGGTTAAAATCAAAAATAGCGATTGATTCTCATCTAGTTTAATCAAGAACCCCCTCTTATGGTGTCCCGCTTAACCAATGCTAAAATCTGGTCACCTTATGCTTGAGAATAATCTCAGAATAAACCGATCGAAACGTCGTAGTTATATCGTGGGGGGGGGGGGGGAAGCAAGAGGATTGTGCCCTGGGCGCCACTCGCAGAGGGGCGCGCCAACTGATCTCCAAGACAAACAAGATATATTATATTACTATACTATGTGTTTCTGGAGAGGGGGAGGGGGCGGCAATAAACTGACCTTCTCTGGGGGACAGTTATGTTTTTTACGCCTCTGATTTATATTGAGTCTTTGCTGTTTGTTTTCAATAAAGAGTTATAATTAACCTCTAATGGTATATATATAGTAGAACTCTCAGTATCGGATTATCTTTGTTGTTTGCTGAGTCAGCCGTCCAGTTGATAAGGAGAGAGACATGTAGAAGAGGTAGAAGAGGGGTCCTGCCTATAAATCTGGCACTCGCTGTTTTGCCTCCGAGAGGGTTAGACCATCCATCACTCGATCAAGCCATCATTTTCACCATGGGCAGTCAGCAAGTAGAGATCAAGTTCACCAAGGTAATATTACATTTGCTTTTGTGACCCTGTCCTTGAAATATTTATATATAGGTACATAAGCCTCAGAAAATTAAACAAATATTGTTTTAAAACACGCAGGTTTGCGATGAAAAAATTGTTTAAATAATTTTTCTATATCTGATTCTTATACATATTATACATTTTCGGCTGTTGAATACATTCTTTTTTGGCTATCTCAAATCACGTTTATTCACAAATTAAAAAATGAATGGCCTAAAAAGTAAATTATATTGATTGGTTTTATTTATTTTTCTTAAAATAATTATTAACAGGTGGGTGGGTCTGAATAGACATAAACCGTGAACAGGGGATAGGGAAATTTAAGACTGTCCTGAACATAAATTTTTTACTTTACCATACAGGGTATGGTCAAGTAATGTAATCGTGCATGAAAAAAGTGGTTTTTTCCTTCTTTTTTTCAGAATATCTAAAAAACTGCTGAAACTATTTCGATTAAAAAAATTGAGCGAAACCATGGCATTTAGGCTCTACAAAAAAGCTCTAATAAGTGAACATCGAAAAAATTATATTTTTCGAGATAATAATTCTTTTGTCAAAATGTCTGTTAGTCTGTGCGTTACCAAATTTTGAGGACGAGCTAGCTCAAAAACTAGTGTGAATATCGAAACCAAATTTCACACCTAGTTTTGGTCCATTGAGATTAAGAGCTGATTAGATTTTGGTGCATATCGACCCAAAATTAAGAGGGGTCGAGGGGGGTTAAAAATTAAAAATCTAGGTCGTTTGAGCAAACTCAACCAAATTTTGTATACATAATCAGTGGGTCCCCAGAAGTCTAAAAATTCAAAAACTAACCGCACGAAATGGGAGGGGGGGAGGTCAAACAATGAAAATCTTGGCCATTTACCAAACTCAACCAAATTTTGTATACATAATCAGTGGGTCCCAGGAGTCTAAAAATGCAAAAACCAACCCCCTCCCCTACATGATTATAAATAATTTTATTAAATATTAAATATAAGTGAAGGGCCAGGTTGTATGGCAAAGTCAAGTGGATGGCCACATCAGAACACGTCAGCTTATTTTTGTTTATAAAAGTCTCATAGTTTTCGAGTTATAGGCA
The DNA here is from genome assembly GCA_024734495.1 of Forficula auricularia. Classification (NCBI taxonomy): domain Eukaryota; kingdom Metazoa; phylum Arthropoda; class Insecta; order Dermaptera; family Forficulidae; genus Forficula; species Forficula auricularia. The sequence goes on from JALMQS010000225.1 coordinate 29,594,035, forward strand.
TTTTTTTGAAAATGATAAAAATCGCTACCCTGCCCTAAATGCTATGGCTATAAATTTACATATTTTTTTGTCACGCAATCCTGAATAATCCTGTTATTGACCACAATTCAAAATAAAACAATAAGTACTGTACTTTTGTTGAAAAAAAATATTTTTGCCAGACTTATATTTTAAAAAATTTTGATCATCTAACTTCGAATCATCTTTAATGTAAAAAAAAGTCTAGTAAACTAGCATGGCAAGCTATTTAAAAAATTGGCCCATTTAGTCAAAATGGTACAACACTTTGTACTTCTTTAGAAAAAAAATATTGATATTTTTTTGGTAAAATTAGTTAATTTAAAATTTTAGTTTGATGTGTTTTTTATTTATGTTAATCAATTATGTCGCATCTTGATTAAACTAATCTTTGGCTATTATAGACATTAATACTATAATACTTAATTAATAATGGTATTAATTGCCAAAGGTTAGATCAATTAAGATGCGACATAATTGATTAACATATTAAATAAAAAAACACTATCAAATTATGATTTTTAAATTAGCTAATTTTGCCAAAAAATATCAATATTTTTTTACGAATGAGCTCTAGCATTTTTGAAATTTTGACAAAATGGGCCAATTTTTTAAATAACTCTGCCATGCTAGTTTACTAGACTTTTTTGCCTTAAGCCAAACCTAACAACGTTTGCTTTTTCTAACTTTCGTTAAATATAAAAAACTACTTACTGCGATTTAGAAATTAATTTATAACTTCTAGTTTAAATTTCCCCCACCCTTCAGTGGCATGTAAAACAACGATAAACCCAATTTTTCAACCAAAACTAAATTGAATTATACGTGTTTCCTTCTTAATTCGGGTCCTCTCAACTTTTTATAGTGAATTCAATTTGAATAACCTCAAACTTCATAACAAAAAAAAGAAATAATTTTAATGATGATTAATGAGCAACCTCCTTTCAAAAATAGCGCCGCGAAAGGGCAAAATTTTCCTATTAAACTACCTCCGGTTTGGCTTAGCCGGGGCTTCAACAATTCCCAATAAACCCAGTAACAGTGGGGCGCCGCTTTTTGGCTTCGTCTAATTTCACAATCGTCAGCAAACAAGGGGGCCCCCAAACGGGGGCCTTTTTGGGTGCAAACCAAACGTTCTTTTTCCAAACTCCCCCCTTTTTTTCTAATTGGAAATGGCACAAGAATTGCCCACCCAATCCAACGCTCCTTGGTCCCACTCAAACCCCAAACCCAGCAACAAAATCCCCAAAAACCCCACCCCTGCCAACCCCCAGGCCACGGGGTTAGTGTGTAACGAAACCACCAGGGGTAGTAAGAGAACTACTTCTACGTCAAATACTAAAAAATTACGGCAATTAAAAAAAACCGAAGGGAAAATGGTAGACGTGAAGACCCCCGTGGGTCCAAAACCTCCACAGTTATTGATGAAAATCTTTTAAAACAGAAGTCCAGAAAAAATATTTTTTTCTCCAAAAGTATTATATTTATGGTTTTATTTTGAATTCTGGTCAATAGCAGGATTATTCAGGATTGCGCAACAAAAATTATAATAATAAAATATGTAAATTTGAATCCACACTATCATTTTATTTAATATGTTAATCAATTATGTCGCATCTTGATTAAACTAATCTTTGGCTATTATAGACATTAATACGATAATAATTAATTAATAATGCCATTAATTGCCAAAGATTAGATCAAATAAGATTCGACATAATTGATTAACATATTAAATTAAAAAAACACTATCAAATTATGATTTTAAATTAGCTAATTTTGCCAAAAAATATCAATATTTTTTTTTTTAAGAATCAGCTGTACCATTTTGAAATCTCGACCAAATGGGCCAATTTTTTAAATAACTTGCCATTCTTATTTACTAGACGTTTTTTTTTACATTAAAGATGATTCAAAGTTAGTTAATCAAAATTTTTTAAAACATAAGTCCGGAAAAAATATTTTTTTATCCAAAAGTATTATATTTATGGTTTTATTTTGAATCCTGGTCATTAGCAGAATTATTCAGGATTGAGTAACAAAAATTAGAATAATAAAATATGTAAATTTGTAGCCACTATTTAGGGCAGGGTAGAGATTGTAACCATTTTCAAAAAAAAAAAAAAAAAAAATACCTATAACTCCAAAATTATGAGAAATTTTTAAAAAAAATTTTGTATGTTCAGGACCGTTGTAAATTGCCCTATCCCCTGTACACGGTTTATCGTTGTGATACGGGACACCCTGTAGATATAGGTATAGACCACAAAGAGAAACAAAGAGGTTGTCCTCTGCTTGATGGAAATAAACAGAGACACATATATAAGTAGGTAGATATGTCTGCTAAGAAAGAACAAATTTTCAATTTCCACAAAATAATATTTATAATTTAAAAAAAGACTGATGATGAAGACCAAGCCTTCGAAACTATAGTCTCAAGCAAATAAGTAACATATCTATATTTAATATTAATATACCGGGTGAGTTTTTTTATCTTGAGACAGACAGTCTTATAACTAAAAAAAAGGGCATTATACTAGTATGAAAAAAGATTCAAATAAAAGTTTATTTATATCAAGGGGGAAACTAAACTACGCTATTGTTTGTCGACCTAGAACAAGCTTTCAAGGGCATTACAAGGTCAAGTTCTATTTTTTAAATGGAAATCTATATGTTTCTGTAGATATCCTGAATCTACAAAAAAAAAACTGAACAACTTTCATAAGAACTATTTTTTATACGACATCAAATAAACAAAATATTAAATTAATTAGATCTCAAAAAATCCAAATAATTATTAATTTTAACAATTATTCAACTTAATTATCAAATAATAATGGTCAAATAATTAATTATTAAATAAATAATTTAATAATAATTATTAATTTAATAATATTGCGACACTGTTCTGTGACATTCCAGAGTGTATATATCAAGTCTTCTGGATGAATTCCAGTTTCTTCGTAACTCTTTACATTCCCTGTTTTTTTTTTATTAGTATAACAACACGATATAATGAAGCTCCTGAGGGAAAAATTATAAACTTATATTAAATTATTTATTTAAATATATTAATTTGGAATGAACTTCCATCCAAATTGCATGCAAACCCGACTCTTGGTGCTCTCAGGTCTTCGTTCTTTATGGATCCCACCCAATAACTGATACTCCTTACTCTTATTTCCTTTATGTCTTCTAATCTTTCTCTTCTTTTTTTTTTTTCTCTCTTCTTCCCCCATAAAATTTGTGTATTGGTGAACTCTTTTGCCAAATTTGTAAAATATTGTTGCTAAATTATGTATAAACACTAGGTGGGACCTAAGGTCCTATGTTTGTATACTTTGTTAAATAAAAAATAAATAAATATTTGATAATTATTATTTGATAATTAAGTTGAATGATTGTTAAAAATAATTATTAGAATTTTTTCTGAGATCTAATTGATTTAATATTTTTTTAAATTATTGTATAAAAAATACTTGCTAGGTTTCACATGAAGATTTAAAAATAAAACGAATTTATTTTTGGAGAGACTTTAATCTCTCTCTCTCTCTCTCTCTCTCTCTCTCTCATATATATATATATATATATATATATATATAAATAATATATATAAATCGAGATTAAAGTCTCTCCAAAAATAAATTCGTTTTATTTTTAAATCTTCATGTGAAACCTAGCAAGTATTTTTTATACAATAATTAAAAAAATGTTTCACCAAGTTCCAACGCCAAATTCCTTAAAAACTATATTTTTACTTTACCATACAGGGTATTGTCAAGTATTGTAATCGTGCATGAAAAAAGTGGGTTTTTTCCTTCTTTTTTTCGAAATATCTCGAAAACGGCTGAAACTATTTTGATTAAAAAAATTGAGCAAAACCACGACATTTTGATCTACAAAAAAGCTCTAATAAGTGAACATCGAAAAAATTATATTTTTCGAGATAATAATTCATTTATCAAAATGTCTGCTAGTTAGTCTGTGCGTTACCAAAATTTTTTGGACGAGCTAGCTCAAAAACTAGTGGGAATATCGAAACCAAATTTCGCACGTAGTTTTGGTCCATTGAGATTAAGATGCTGATTAGATTTTGGTGCATATCGACCTAAAATTAAGGGGGGGGGGGGGTTAAAAATTTTAAAATCTAGGCCATATGAGCAAACTCAACCAAATTTTGTATATATTATCAGTGGGACCCCAGAAGTTTAAAAATTCAAAAACTAACCGCCCAAAATGGGGTGGGAGTGCTATTTTTCCTTCTTTTTTTTTTAAATATCTCAAAAACGGCTGAAACTATTTCGATTAAAAAAATTGAGCGAAACCATGGCATTTGGCTCTACAAAAAAGCTCTAATAAGTGAACATCGAAAAAATTATTTTTTTCGAGATAATAATTGTTTTGTCAAAATGTCTGTTAATCTGTTAGTTAGTCTGTGCGTTACCAAATTTTTGTGGACGAGCTCGCTCAAAAACTAGTGTGAATATCAAAACCAAATTTCACACATAGTTTTGGTCCATTGAGATTAAGAGCTGATTAGATTTTGGTGCATATCGACCCAAAATTAAGGGGGTTGAGGAGGGGGGGGTTAAAAATTAAAAATCTAGGCTATTTGACCAAACTCAACCAAATTTTGTATACATAATCAGTGGGACCCCAGAGGTCTAAAAATGCAAAAACTAACCCCCCTACATGATTATAAATAATTTTAGGGGCTAGGTTGTTTGGTAAAGTCAAATGGATGGCCACATCAGAACACGTCAGCTTATTTTTTTATTTTTCTGGCTTTCTCGCTATTAACCATTTTATGATAGTTTTTACATTAATTAATTTTTTCTCAATATTATCTAAGGATCAGATTAAAGTCGGTTTACAGCGAGTCGGGCTTGAACCCGCGGTAGCTTGATTCGATTAGAAGGAATGTATGTACCTACGGTTGGTTGCCCCCACTCGGCCAATCTTTTCTACCAGTGGAATGCAAATAATATTATCATATTTGTTTTTCTTCAGTTGACCTTTCTCTCTACTTTAATCAAATTCAGGCTTATCGGCTTGAATTTCAATTTCATATTAATTTAAAAATAAGCTGACGTATTCTGATGTGGCCATCCACTTGACTTTACCATACAACCTGGCCTCTAAAATTATTTATATTCATATAGGAGGGGGGGGTAGTTTTTGCATTTTTAGACTCCTGGGGTCCCACTAGTTATGTATACATTTGGTTGAGTTTGGTACAAGAGCCAAGATTTTCATTTTTTGACCCCCCCCCCCCATTTTGGGCATTTAGTTTTTCCATTTTTAGACTTCTGGGGGTCCACTGATTATGTATACAAAATTTGGTTGAGTTTGCTCAAATGGCCTAGATTTTTAATTTTTAACCCCCTCCACCCCACTTAATTTTGTGTGTCGACATGCACCAAAATCTAATCAGCTCTTAATCTCAATGGCCCATAACTACGTGTGAAATTTGGTTTCGAAATTCCAACTAGTTTTTGAGCTAGCTCGTCCACAAAAATTTGATAACGCAACTCCAGTCTGGTGAGCAACATTGCAGCAAGATTTGGGGTGGGCTCGGGTTCTGTGAGAGTTGAAGCCATCACACTCTCGTGGAAGGGAGTGTGGTGGCATAAAGCGGTGCCTCCCCTTGTCGCCCTGGGAATTCCCCAGAGAACTTTATCTGATATGACCTTCAGGGCGATGAGGGGTTCTTTGATGAATTTTTATAGCTTCAACAGGAAAACGTATAGGGAAATCGCCATGCGCTAGAAATTGTATAAAGAAAAAAATTTATAAATATATTATGTAAATGTTCCTATAATTATGTAAATACTCCTATAATTAAATTTACCCGACTATATAAATATTTCTTGTTAGTGGAGGCCCCACCTGCGTGGCCCAATAAACGAAAAATCAATGGACCAAAACTACGTGTGAAATTTGGTTTCGATATTCACACTAGTTTTGAGCTAGCTCGTCCACAAAAATTTGGTAACGCACAGACTAACTAACAGACATTTTGACAAAACAATTATTATCTCAAAAAATATAATTTTTTCGATACTTCACTTATTAGAGCTTTTTTGTAGAGGGAAATCCGATGGTTTCACTCCAATTTTTTTAATCAAAATAGTTTCAGCCGTTTTTGAGATATTTTGAAAAAAAGAGGGAAAAAAAACCCACTTTTTTCATGCACGATTACAATACTTGACCATACCCTCTCTGTATGGTGGTAAAGTAATAAATCTGTGATGCTGGAATTTCCGATGAGAAAATATCTCAAGAGAGACCCAGAAGGCGTTAATTTCCATCACAAGAAAAACTTTTTCGAAATAACCCGATAAGGCAACAAAAAACGTAAATCTCAAGCGTTATTACTTTGCGATATTTCTGGCGTCATTTTTCGGTGAATAAAAAATAAAACGAGTTTTATTTAATATAATAATAATAAATAGTACCTACCTGGCGGACTCTGAGCTTTGCTTTAGTTAAAAACGATATACTAATATTATTTTTAATTTTTAATTCAGGTAAAAAGCTCGATTTTTTTTATAGACAGAATTAAAAAAAAATAATTATTTCTTTTTTTCAACGTTTTGATCTGCTCTGGCCATTATGGTCTAGATCAGTGGTTCCCAACCTGGGGACGTTCGCCCCCCCCCCCAAGTGGGCTATTTGGGCTATAAGTGGGGGCGATTGGGGGGGGCGATGAGTATTCAAAGGGGACTTTTTAGTTAATTCCTCATTTTCATTTAGTAAAGCTTTTGCTATATTTTTATATCTTTTTTTATTAAAACATATTTCTACTGGGTGATACCTATTCGGTTTTCCCTATTTTTCACATTTGAAACAAGGTTTTTTTATTCTGTTGTTTGTTATATTTAAACTCTGAATTTTTAATCTTTAAATAATTTAATTTTTCTCTTATAATATATTTATTTATATAGGAATTCTCTGAATCATATTTTTGTAAGAGGATTAATAAATAATCTGTTTTTTTTTTTTTTTTATTTCAAAATTTTCTAATTTATTTTGAATTTCAATTGGCAATATCCTATTACTATATGGTTTATTTTTCTAATTTCTGACATTTCGGGGTCAGCTTCAATTAATAAATTTTCTTTATTTATTGCATATTCTATAAAAGAGCCGTTTATACATTCGAATTTATAGACGTATCTTATTTGAGACCACCCTCTTTTTGTAAATACTAGTTTGTATTTGAAATTTGCTAGAATTGTTTGTATTATTAAGTATACATTGTATTATTAGGTCTTTTCTAAATTTTAGCCATTTAAGTCAAACCGTTCCTTGGAAAATTATTGAAATTCATCAGGACCTTATATCTTTCCTTGAAAAATTATTATTATATTATTTAATCAGGTAAGATTAATAAAAGAATAGAAGAAGACTGTTTACTTTAGGTAGAAAAAACTTTAATAATGGTAACAACAATATAAATAAACAAACATTGTTAACATTCAAAGAATATAGGAAAATAGCAAATCACACCTCTCTCCATACCAACCCCTAAAAAAATAAATCAAATTAGCTTAACAGATTATATAAAAACGTAGAAAATTTAGAATCAAGATATTCACCATATTTTTATTACAATATAGGGTATATATATATTTTTTATTTTGGGCTTTTCGGCCCTTCTAGCCATAAGCCAAATACGATACTAATTATATATATTTAATTATTCGTGTCCATGATTAGTTACTAAAGGAATCGTAGGGAGTTGGACATGACTTTAAATTAAATTAATTATAAGTTTTCATTAAATACGCCAAACGTTTCGTTGCTGTTTTGCAACTTCTTCAGTGGCTCATTTATTAAACTTATTTGTCTGGAGTCTTTACTAAGAGAAAAACCATTTTCAAACAGTATTTTTACAATTCATTCAATTTATCAAATAATATAAAATATAAACTTTTTTTAAAACAATGTAATTGTTTCCGACGAAAAAAATTACATTGTTTTAAAAAAAGTTTATATTTTATATTATTTGATAAATTGAATGAATTGTAAAAATACTGTTTGAAAATGGTTTTTCTTAGTAAAGACTCCAGACAATAAGTTTAATAAATGAGCCACTGAAGAAGTTGCAAAACAGCAGCAAGCGTTTGGCATATTTAATGAGAAATTGTAATTAATTTAATTTAAAGTCATGTCCAACTCCCTACGATTCCTTTAATAATTAATTATATATTTTTCTAAATTTGTCTCTACGCCCCCGGGGACAGATTTTAGCTGGATGCCTCGAGTTGGATTCGAACCCGGTTCCCCTGGTTAGCAGGCTGGCACGCTACCACCTAGCCTATCTGACCCCCCTGTTATTGGGCTTTGATTTAAATTAAATTTTTTAATAATTAAACTTTTTGTTGTAGTTGTTCATAAACAACGAATGGGTTGACAGTACCTATTTAATTAATTTACTATAAAAATAATTTGACACATACAATGTAATAAAATTTTATCGAAAACAATACGGATTGTTTATGTTTATACTCTGACGCAATAATCCCATATTGTTATTGGGCTTTGATTTAAATTAAATTATTTAATAATTAATCTTTTTGTTGTGTTGTTTTTTGTTGTAGTTGTTCATAAACAACGAATGGGTTGACTCTGTATCCGGCAAAACGTTCCCGACTATAAATCCAGCCACTGGCCAAGTTATTACCCAAGTGGCAGAAGCTGACAAGGTAAGTAAACTCTCGCTTTCTGTTTGGTCACGATGATTTGACGAATTTAAACATTTTTTAAATATCATCGGATTAAAAAAAAACAACAAATCATTAATTTTAATTTTCTTATCATACTACTATAAAGTATTCAGATAATAAATTCATAACAGTGTTGCAATATGAAAAGCAAGCAATATTATCTTATATTGTATAATAAGAGTATACATATTATTCTGATATTAACTGTTTTTCATCCAAGTTCTAAAATAATTTAAAATACTTAGTCATCGAGTTAAATTCAAAATTGTAAAGAAATAAAAAAATAAATAAAACCGACTTCAAAAAAAATTAAATGCATCAAATATAAAATAAAAGGTATAAAATAATTATCTTATTTAGTTACAACTAAACGATGAAATATTAACATGAAATTACTTTTTGAAGTCGGTGCCAAACATGTACATTTTATGAATCGCACTTGACGGATCTTACTTAGTACGTTTGGCGGGTACGCTCGTTTATAGGTATAGTTTGATTGGCACCGACTTTAAAAAGTGATTTCATGTTAATATTTCGTCGTTTAGTTGTAACTAAATAATGATAATTATTTTATACCTTTTAATGTATTTTATTTTATTTTTAAGTCGGTTTTATTTTTTTATAAAAATTATTTTTATTTTTCTCTCATTTTAGTGATGTTATTAATAGTGACTTAATATAATACCTTGCATGCATTTCGTAAGAGAAAGCGTCGGGCGAATGAATCAGAAAATGATAATAAAATTAAATTCATAAATATAGAAATTCTCTAGAAACGTTTGCGGGTTTTAAATGAACGTTTTAAGATTGATTTTTTTATAAAAGATTTTATTTATTATAATTTCGATTATTTGCTCATAAGAATTGGATATTTACGTTAATTCGTCATTGGTCATATCATCAGAACTTGACCAAATTAATATTAATATGGGACCACCTCTAAGGTACCAATATAAAAAGAATAATCGAAATCGGTTCATAAACAAAGAAGTTATGCCTGAACAAACATAGTAAAAAAGGTCCGATACCAATGAAAAAAAAAACGGGACCAATCGGAAACTAGACTGAACCCAATGGAAAAAATATCATTAAAATCAGTTCACAATTTGCGAAGATTTCAGGTAACATAGACACAAATAAAAAAATTCAGTCAAATTGATAACCTCCTCTTTTTTGAAGTCGGTTAAAAAGTAAATAAATATTTTATGAAATATTCATTTACTATGAGTTTTCTAGGTCACTTGTTTCACGTTAAAAATTAAAAAAATAAAAGAGGTAAATTAGTTTAGTTATTTTCTGTATTTTCCTGAAGAAGGGTTGAAATATATATATTGAAAAAATTTACCTCTTTTTTACCGACTTCAAAAAAGGAGGAGGTTCTCAATTCGTTTTTTTTGTCTATGTTACCTGATATCTTCGCCAATTGTAAACCGATTTCGATGATTCTTCTTTTATTGGAAAGAGGGTACCTTAGGGGTGGTCCCATATTAATTTGGTCACGTTCTGATGATATGATCAATGACGAAATAACGTAAACTTCCAATTCTTATGAGCAAATAATCGAAATTATAAAAAAATCTTAAAACATTCATTAAAAACCCACACACGTTTCGAGATAATTTCTATATTTATGAATTGAATTTTATTATCATTTTCTGATTCTTTCGCCCGACGCTTTCTCTTCTCTTAGAGATGCATGCGAGGTATTATATTAAGTCACTATTAATAACATCACTAAAAGAGAAAAATAAAAATAATTTTTAGAAAAAAATAAATAAATAAAAGCGACTTCAAAAAATTAAATTCAACAAATAAAATAAAAAAGAACTCAAAAATAAAATAAAATCCACTAAAAGGTATAAAATAATTATTATCTTATTTAGTTACAACTAAACCATTTAATAGGTTTATGTAAGCTATTAATCTATTTTTGAAAATAATTTTACTGGTATATTTTTAATTGTTAACAATACTTACTTTATTATTACTCTAATAAATGGATCTGCTTCGCTTGGTGGTGTAACTCAGGGTGATTCTCTTTGTCTTAAATTGGTTCCTATGAATTTACTGATTTTAAATTTAAATAAATGGATATTATAAAAAAAATAAAAAAAATAAGAAAAAAATAAAAAATAAAAGGGTGATTGAAATGCTAGAGGGGTTGAAGTGAGTTTGGGAAGGGTAGGTAAGGGGATTTAACTACTAAAGGAGGGGAATTATATTTTTCTTTAAGGTTGCACTCGAAAGAATGATTAAAACAGAGATTAATATATGACAATTTATTTATATTAGCAATTGGAAAATTAATATATAAAAATAAAACAAAATGAAATGTATAAATTTAGAATTGATTCCAGATTATCAGACTGGCTCCGGTATTAAAAGTGGAATCAAATAGGTGTGCAATGATCGTGGATCTAATCAGCGGCGGATATAGGGTCTTGTTAACCTTACGGTACTGGAGACAAAGCAGGAGGTGGTCACGTAGACGTCCGGCTGTACTTCTAATATACCGTCAAAATGAAGACGCCAGGCTCTCAGTTGTAGCTCACCACAATGATACTCTGTTAGGCGCAGGGTGAATGAAAGGGCGGCTCGTATGCAGAACGAGCGCGATGGAGCGTGTAATATATTAATAATAAAATATATTAATATATATAGTGAGCAGCGTATATATATTGGTAATCAATACTAAAATAGTGATGTTTATCATATAATAATGTATATCATAGTATAAGGTTTTAATGATTATTGAATAGTAATATATCATAAAAAAAGTAATGTATAATATAGTATATAGTATTGTATGTTTTATACTATAGCAAAGAATAGTGATATATATACATGAAATCACTTTTTGAAGTCGGTACCAAACAAATTATATAACCGAGCTTACCCGCCAAACGTACTAAGTAAGTCCGTCGAATTCGATTCATAAAATGTACTCCTATATTTTTGGCACCGACTTCAAATAGTGATTTCATGTTATTAATATTTAGTCGTTTAGTTAGAACTAAATTAGATCATTATTTTATACCTTTTAGTGAATTTTATTTTATTTTGAGTTCTTATTATTTTGTATGTTGCATTTAATTTTTTTGAAGTCGGTTTTATTTTTTTTTATTTTTTTAATTTTTTAATATTTAACTTGAAACAAGTGACCTCGAAAACCTAACTCATAGTAAATGAATATTTCATAAAATATTCATTTACTTTTATCTTTATTAAAGTTGTTACACCTTGCACCAACACCACAATCTCTATTATTTTAATTCAATCAATTTTTTTAAACCTTATAAAAATATATAAATCATTGAAAAATTTAAATATTATCAATATACCTATCAGCCCAGTCAAATTAGACAAATTAAGGCCAATCGGTGGAAAAAATCCCAGAGTTTTGGAAATAATCTTAACTTACTCCCTATATTAAATTGAAAGTTTTTGCCGAGAGTAGCAGAATTTTTTATATATTGAAGGAGACAATAAAAGAGTGTGTCTTCTGCTGGAATTATAAATTTTATTTATTTATAACGAGACTATAGTTTCGAAGACTTTGCCCTCTTCATCAGTCTATTACAATGGATTCACAGGAATTAAATTATTAATTCATAAATCCTCGAAACTATAGTCTCGTTATAAATAAATAAAATTTATAATTCCAGCAGAAGCACACTCTTTTATTGTCTCCTTCAATTAAACGCTTCAGGATATGATCCGAATCCTAAAAACTATCATGGAAAATGCTAAATATCTATAAATTTAAGAGTTTTATCAAAAAAGTCCTCCAAGTAAATGTTCAAGCCAACAAAATTTACTAGAGAATGAGACAAGAATCAAGTTTCTAGAATGAGTGGTTTTCATTTTATGAAGGAAAAACTGCCATTGTTTTTTAAAAAATGGATCATTTCCTGTCATGAAAAATACTCCATAACTATAAATCTTAGAGTTTTAACAAAAACTCGGCTAGTACTGAATTTTTTCGTATATATATATATGTTTTTTGGGGCGCTGAATCCAAATCTGAGGTCTCCCACCCAAAGTTTAATCACGAAACATTATAAAATATGCAAAAAGAGGTGAAAATTTTCAATTTTTTGGCGTTTTTTTGCTTATAACTAAAAAAGTATCAACTTTTCGTAAATAATCCCTCTATTCACAATGAAAGTTCATAAAATTTCCTACAAATTTCCTTATTCAGGTTTTTTTTCTCCGACTAATCATTCGGGCTCAAGCGCAAAATTAAAGTTTTCGACCTCGGCAGCCCCCCCCCCCCCACGCATCATCCAAAAACTCGCACTTTTTTTGATATTTTCCCATTTTGACCACGAAGGAGCACGTTTCCGACAAAGACCACTCTATACATTTTTAAACTAGATTAAATTTGTTACAATATAAAGTTTCATCCTGATTGGATAAATCGTAACCCGGGCCTCAATGAGGTTGAAGTTTTCAAAAATTGAAATTTTTTGCAAAAAATCGCAATTTTTCCTTCAGAAAATGAAAAAAACTTATCTTATATAACTTGATTCATATCTCGTTTTCTAGGAAATTTTTGTTGACTTGAACGTTTACTTGGAGCACTTTTTTGTTAAAACTCTTACTTAGATTTATAGTTATGTTAGGTTATATGTATGTATGGATGTAGGTAGTAAAATCTAAGTTTGCGACCTCGAAAGTGTGGGGGATAACTTTTGGTGGCCGAAAAACCTCGACTTTTTCCAGTTTTTTCTCTTATAACTCGAAAATGGTCCATATTTTGTAAATAATCGTCGTATAGTAAATTAAAGAGGACAAAATTTCGAGTCTATTAAACAAAAAAAAAGAGAAAATTGGTCCAGTAGTTTGATTTTTTATGGGGGATCCAAAAAACACCCCCCCCCCACCGGGATCACTTTTGAATATCCCAAAAAGTCGCACTTTTTTCGATTTTTTCCCATTTTGACCATAAAAGAGGACGTTTTCGACAAAGACCACTCTATACATTTTTAAACTAGATTAAATTTTCTACAATTGAAACAAAATTTCATCTTAATTGGATAATGGTAACCCGTGCAGCAATGAGGTTGAAATTTTGAAAAACTGTAATTTATTTCAAAAAATCCCAATTTTTCCTTCATAAAATGAAAACCACTCATCCTAGAAACATGATTTCTGTCTCAGGAGATTTTGTTGACTTGAACGTTTACTTGGACTACTTTTTTTAGATTAGATTTATCTTAGATTTATAGATATTCAGCTTTTTCCATGACACTTCTGAGAATTCGGATCATATCCTGTCATGGAAAATGGTGGATATCTATAAATCTAAGAGTTTTAGCAAAAAAGTAGTCCAAGTAAACGTTCAAGTCAACAAAATTTGCTAGAGAATTTGATATAAATCAAGTTTCTAGGCTGAATGGTTTTCATTTTATGAAGGAACAACTGCGATTTTTTGCAAAAAATTGCAGTTTTTCAAACCTTCAACCTCATTACGGAACGGGTTATCATTATCCAATTAAGATGGAACTTTATTTGAATTGTAGAAAATTTAATCTAGTTTAAAAATGTATAGAGTTGTTTTTGTCGAATGTGCTAGTTTTTGGGATATTCAAAAGTGATCCGGGGAGAGGGCGCTGTTTTTTGAATCCCCATAAAATATCGAACTACTAGACCAATTTTTTTAACTCGACGAGGAATTTTGTCCTCTTTAATTTACTATAGGACGGTTATTTAAAAAATATGAATCGTTTTCTAGTTATAAGTGAAAAACTGAAAAAAAGGGAACTTTACCCTCCCGTGAGCCCAACCCCACCCTCGGGGATTTTTGACACACATTAACCCAAGTCTAAGGGAAGCGTTTAAGACCATTGGCAAAACTCTGGGATTTACTTTTCCACCGATTTGTTTAATTTGACTGGACTACTATATGTATTAGTACCTGGAGCCACCGAGCGATGCTTGGTAACTTTTTGCTTCAGTTAAATACTATATATTAATATTATTTTTAATTTAAAATTCTGATAAAAATACAAATATATCTAGGGACCACCCACAATTTATCGAGTTTTAAATTAATTCAATTGGCAAATTCTAATATATAATCATATTTCTTATGAAAAATCAATTAAATTGATTGCTTTTAATATATAATTCCATTTGGTATAAAATCTTTGTGAGATTTAAAATTGAAAAACCAATTAAGTATTTATTAAAAGGGAATTTAATGAAAATGTAATTATACATTTTTATCGACACAACCAACTGTGAATAATTATTTAAATTAATAAAAAACCCATAAAAAATAATTTAACCGAAGATGAGACCGTGACAGATTGAATTGTCAACCCCAAAACCCCATAAACCGTGAATTTAATTAAAATCGTTAGAGCAGTTTTCAAAATAAAAAAAAAAAACATACAAATATAAATAAATAAAAATTTTGCTCGTTTAATAAGAGTAGATAAATATGGGATTTTTAATAATATTTAAATAGATATGTATATCAATTACCTAGATAATAAAATCGACTGATGTGATTGAGATCAAGTGGGAAATTAAAATAAAATTCATTCAATTTAATTATTTATTCTGTAAGCTTTGAAAAAATAAATTTTAACTTTAATCTATAAAATTGATTAGTCGTTAAATACGACAATTTTAAAGCACACTAGACCAGAGGATCGTGAGTTCGATCCTCACCCGGGACGGGGTTTCTCTGGCTTTTGTGTTTTTTCCACGATTGTAATATTCTTTCCTTTGCGTTAAATTTTTTTTTTTTTTTTAAGGGCGCATCGACTGCTAGGGCCATTAGCGCCTCAGAAAACTTATCTTATCCATTTAATCATCTGTCTCAATCTAGTGTTTTTTTTTTTTTTTTTTTTTATCAGGTCATATCCATCTGTCCGTTGTTTTACAGTTTACGCCAATAGAGTTCGAAATAGTATTCAATAAATATCTAATAAGTGATAGCAACAATAACTCAAATTAAATTTAGAAGTCCTATTCTATCTAAATACCCGAATAAATTTTCAAAATTTTCTTGATTTCCTAGAAGATTTAGGATAGATATATTTCCAATATTAAATTTTAATCTTGCAGAACTATATAAAGGACACTCAATTAATACATGGTCCACTGTGATTCTAGAGTTGCATATACTACACCATGGGGTATTTTCTCTAAGAATCAAGAACCCATGTGAGAAAAAGCAGTGCCCTATTCGTAGACGTATTAATTTGGTTTGCATTCTTCTAGGCATATCATATGTACTTAGTGGACAAATGTTAGGTTTGACTCTCTTAAGGATTGCATTCTCCCTCGCCCACTCATCATACCAGGAATTCTTTAATTGATTTTTAAAAAACTTTTTCGAGTCTTCTAAAAATATTTGAGAAAAATCAACAGCCGCCTTATTAGCTCCCATTTTGGCAAGAAGGTCAGTTGCATCGTTGCCTTCAATCCCTGTATGTCCTGGGACCCACATAAAAATAATTTCGCAATCGTCCCCCGGTTGACCCCCATATAATGACTGAATTCTCTGTACCAAGGGGTGAGAAGGATTGAATTTCTGAATGGCAAGAAGGGCGCTTAGTGAGTCACTGATGATAAGGCTTTTCTCCAGTCCTCGGTTTTTAATATAGGAGAGGGCTAATTCAATAACTTTTAATTCACCAGTAAAGATGCTAGAGATGGTGGGGAGCTTAAATTTCATTTCAATGCTGTCATGTTTAAATGCACAACCCACTTTAGTTTCAGATTTTGAACCGTCAGTGTAAATTAGCGAATAATTGTGAATATTTGTGTAAATATTTAACGCTTCAGAATCCTAACTCCCATACAGGTCTATTCTCTAAGCAAAAACGTTAACTTTTAACATCCGACTTCAGCGTTAATTCATTTTAACACCTCCTTGCCTAAAATTGCTATTCTGTAAGCAAAAACATTAACTCCAAAGCGTTAATATTTAGCCAAAAGTGTTAAAAATTAAAGCCATGTCAGAGGGTGCAGTTAAAATTTTAACTCCATATTTAAGAAAAAAAAATAAAAAAAACATGGCATCTTTAACCTAAAAACCAAAAAGTAAGGTTATGTTTTTGACAGCTTTGAGTTAAAAGCAATCCAATTGATCTGTGACAGAAACATTAATACCACAATGATAAATAAACTTTTATTATATATATATTATTTTTATTTAATTTATTTATGGTTTATAAAATAAATTTGTTTGGATATAATATATAAAGGTTTTTTATTATACAAATTTGTTATTTATTAAATTTCTTCCAGAACTTAAGTGACTTGATTAAAATTTTTGATTAAATTGAAGGGTTGGTTTTGTCACAAATATAATAAAACAATAATTTTAATAACTATTAGAATTATTTAATTGATAACTATACAGTTTCGGTCACCACTGGTCGACCATCCTCAGTAGTTATCTCGTTCAAGAACCGGAATTTGTCATTTCACATGAAACATTCATTCTTAAATCTTCAATGTATCTATATTGAAGATTTAAGAATGAATGTTTCATGTGAAATGACAAATTCCGGTTCTTGAACGAGATAACTACTGAGGATGGTCGACCAGTGGTGACCGAAACTGTATAGTTATCAATTAAATAATTCTAATAGTTATTAAAATTATTGTTTTATTATATTTGTGACAAAACCAACCCTTCAATTTAATGAAAAAATTATTATACAAAATATGTTTAAATATTTAAAAATAATATATAGAAAAAACAGAATTATCATTAGATGAGGCAAAAAAAATTCTATTGCTAACTAGACTACCTATGTGGGTATTTTTGGTGATTTTTCTTTTTTTAGCTGTTCTTTTTTTATTAAAAATAACTGAGATACTAGATTGAGAATAACAAATCAAACTATCGAGCGCTATCGAGGAATGAAAAAACATGGTAAAACTGGAACAAGCAGAAAACGTAGCTATCTTCATAATGGATTTTTAACACCTAGTGTTTAAAAGTAAAATGTTAACGTTGCTGTTAAAACTTGGTTTAGAGAATAGCATTTTTTAACGCTAGTGTTATTACTTTTTTAGCGCCCAATTTAAGATGTTAAATTTTAACGTCTGTTTTTAGAGAATAGACCTGATAAGAAGTTACACTTAGATAAAAATAAAAACATGACTAATATTATTAAAACCTGTGTGGTTTATTGTAGGCGGATGTGGACAAGGCAGTGTCGGTGGCCAAAGCCGCCTTCCACAAGGATTCCCCGTGGCGGAAGCTGGAGCCATCCGCGAGGGGGCAGCTCATTAATAAGGCAAGTCCATCCCCTCCAAATGTATTCAATGAAGACGTTTTAATTTTAATATTTATATTAAAATGTTATTTTGTGGTTGTTCTTGTAGTTGGCGGATTTAATAGAACGCGACAGTGAGTATTTGGCAAATTTAGAAACGCTGGACAATGGGAAAGTTGTTCCGGCTTCCCGGATGGATATGCAGCTAGTGGTCAAAATGATCCGCTACTATGCTGGCTGGGCGGATAAGACCCACGGGAAAACCATTCCAATCGGTGAGTCTCGCCCCCTTTTCTTTAGCTTGGAATAACGGGGGACGGGGGTCGGTCGGGTATAATCCAATTCCTTGTATGGTATGTTCTAGCTGACGGCTTCGTGTCGCTGACGTTGCTGCACCCGGTGGGCGTTGTCGGGCAGATCATCCCCTGGAATTTCCCGGCCCTGATGGCGGCGTTGAAGCTGGGTCCGGCCCTTGCCGCCGGCTGCACCATGGTGATGAAGCCCGCCGAGCAGACGCCGTTGACCGCCCTCTACATCGCCGCCCTCACCAAGGAGGCGGGCTTCCCCCCTGGCGTGGTCAACGTGCTCCCTGGCTACGGCCCTACGGCCGGCGAGGGCATCACCCGACACATGGACATACAGAAGGTCTGCTTCACCGGATCCACTGAGGTAGGCCTACTCACCTACTATCTTCCTCCTCCCATATTATACTCATCAACTAACATTTTCATCACTAAACCTAACATTGGATTCTAGTAGAGTTTTATAAGCAGATTCTGTTGGAGTTTTGAGATATTTTTGCTCAAAACACTGAAAAATATCACTCATTATGGCTTTTTTGTATTAATTGACTAATCACTTGATAACTTATAAACTGATTTCTAGCCTTCAGGGATGAGATTAACTCAATTAAAATATATGGAAAGGTTCAAAGTGGGTCGTTTCGATGTTGCTTGTTTGTTTATTAACAACTAATTATTAATAATCTTATTAATAATCTTATCTTCCTCCTCCCATATTATACTCATCAACTAACATTTTCATCACTAAACCTAACATTGGATTCTAGTAGAGTTTTATAAGCAGATTCTGTTGGAGTTTTGAGATATTTTTGCTCAAAACACTGAAAAATATCACTCATTATGGCTTTTTTGTATTAATTGACTAATCACTTGATAACTTATAAACTGATTTCTAGCCTTCTGTCTCAGAGATACGATATTCGAAACTTAAGCTTGAATACCTGAAGCCATCGAGCGACGCACGGTAACCCCTGACCCCCCCTCCCGAAACCACACACCTCGCCTTTTTGCTCAAAACACTGAAAAATATCACTCATTATGGCTTTTTTGTATTAATTGACTAATCACTTGATAACTTATAAACTGATTTCTAGCCTTCAGGGATGAGATTAACTCAATTAAAATATATGGAAAGGTTCAAAGTGGGTCGTTTCGATGTTGCTTGTTTGTTTATTAACAACTAATTATTAATAATGGAAAAAATAAATATTAATTGGCATTGTTTTGGATCATGTGACTGGTGTCATAGAGATAGTAATTAAGAGTTAAACTACTAATCACCCAGAGTACCTCCGCCATTTCATAGGACCGCTTTTGCGCGTCCAGCATGATTTTGCTCAATTTTTATAATCAAAATAGTTTCAGCCACTTTTTCCATCCAAGGTTACAATACTAGAGAGAACAGCAGAGCTTTAATTTTCTTATTTAAAAAGTTTAATTTTTTCATTGTTGAGCCATTTTGTTTTAAAAATTAATTATTTAATCGTAGTCCAGGCAAATTACGTGAAAAAATGGCATAAACAGGAAATAATTACCAGTAAAGATTTTATTGCTGAAATACCTTTATTGGTACTCCAATATTACTACACTAAGTTTTCCCCCAAATCTGTGTTGTGGAAATTTTTCTATGCGCCTCAAAATGAGAAAATTTCAGAGTTTTTCAGTTTTTCTTGAATAACTCTAAAACGGCTTATCAAATCAAAAAGATATCCATTAGATAAATTAAAGGTCTTTAAATAACACGTAAACGATAACAATTTCGTCTATTTAGGTTCAGTAGAACCGGTACTAGCGTCTGTCAAAAAACAGCCCCCGGGGTCACTTTTGAATTTCCATAAAACGGTACTTTTTTTCGATTATTCACCATTTTGACCATGAAGGAGCACGTTTTCGGCAAAGACCACTCTATACATTTTTAAACTAGATTAAATTTAAACAAATTTTCATCTTAGTTGGATAATGGTAACCCATGCTGCAATGAGGTTGAAGTTTACAGTTTTTTGCAAAAAATCGCAGCTTTTCATTCGTAAAATGAAAACCACTCATCCTAGAAACTTGATTTTTATCTCATTCTCTCAATTTTGTTTACTTGAACGTTTACTTGGATCACTTTTTTGATAAAACTCTTATATTTATAGATATCCAGCATTTTTTTTTAGGAATATTCAAAAGTGATCCAGGGGCTGTTTTTTGACAGGCGCTAGTACCGGTTATACTTAACCTAAATAGATGAAATTGTTATCATTTTACGCGTTATTTAAAGAGCTTTAATTTAGTTTTTATGTTATTCAAGAAAAACTGAAAAAAACTCCGAAATTTTCTCATTTTGAGCCGCGTAGAAAATTTCCACTACACAGATTTGGGGGAAAACTTAGGGTACCTAGTAGCATAATGTTTCAAACTATATAGTAAATATATAGTGTCTATATGGATTCTCAAAATCTATATAGGCACTATATAGTTACTATATAGTTTGAAAACATTGTGCTACTAGGGCAGTAATATTGGACTACTAAAAAATGTATTCCAGCAATAAAATCTTTACCGGGGATTATTTCCTGTTAAAATCTTAATTTGGCTGGACTATCGTTATTATTTGATAATTTATTTAATATTTGTTATGAATAATTACATTTTTTTACTTTACCATACAGGGTATGGTCAAGTATTATAATCGTGCATGAAAAAAGTCTTTTTTTGCTACTTTTTTTAAATATCTCAAAACGGCTTAAACTATTTTGACTAAAAAAATTGGGCGAAACCATAGCATTTTGCTCTACAAAAAAGTCCTAATAAGTGAACATCGAAAAAATTATATTTTTCGAGATAATTGTTTTGTCAAAATGTCTGTTAGTCTGTCTGTGAGTTACCAAATTTTTTAGATAATAATTGATTGTCGGTTCTTGTCAAACTGAAGGTTATATGTTTTCTACATTTGATTCAATCGCGAATCAACTGTAGGGAATTTTCGTCAAATATTGAGTGAAAATAATATTTGAACTTATATATTTCTAACTTGAAATAATGATATTAAATAAATTTTATAATTTTTCTCATTAATATGTCAAAGAATAATTGATACGTCAACGAGAATTATTTTGACCGCGCTTATTTGAAAAAAGATATTTATTGCGAGATTACTGCCGATTACGCTATTGGAGTCTGCGGAGTCTTAAGTCTGGACCAAGAGAGAAAAAGATGTGATCCACATAGCTACAAACCAACGTCATTTCGCGTATAGCCCGCTGGACATTCGGATGGTTAATTAATGGCAAGCATCTAACATACATGCTAATAGATCTAGCTCTCTGGACTGGGAGATTAAATATATAACATCTGAGATTTCAAATTCACTTGGTGATCCATCCGAATGTCTAGCGGGCTATACGCGAAATGACGTTGGATTGTAGCTAAGTGGATCACATCTTTTTTTACTTTATCCAATACGTGGATGCTTATCCAAATTCATTTGGAATATTAATATGTTTGTTCCTTTATTATTAATCAGATATCACTTGCAATTTGTAGTTCATATTGACATTAATTCAAAAATAATTTCATTTAATAGTTGAGGAATAATCATTCTACATTTGATTTTTGACATTTCGGTTATCATTGTAACCATTGCTGAAGACATGGAGGAATCGACTTAAAATCAAAAATAGCCATCGATTCTCATCTAATACTAGAGGAATTACCTTATTGACCATTTTTGATGTTTTGATCGATTAATGGCAACCTCTACTGAAAACGTGGAAGAATCGACTTAAAATCAAAAAGACTAAATTCTTTTATGGCAAACAACTCAAGCTTGAGCTCAAGTCGATTCTTCCACGTTTTCAGTAGAGGTTGCCATTAATAGTCAAAACATCAAAAGTGGAATGCAATAAGGTTATTCCTCTAGTAGTAGATAAGAATCGATCGTTATTTTTGATTTTAAGTCGATTCCTCCATGTCTTCAGCAATGGTTACCAATAAAAATCGAAACGTCAAAAATCCAATATAGAATTGTTATTCCTCAAGTATTAGATGAGAATCAATCGCTATTTTTGGTTTAAAGTCGATTTCTCTATGTCTTAAGCAAAGGTAACGGATAAGAAAACAACGCAGTTGCTATGGTTACTTATAAAATTTCCTCATAAAGTTTTACCATTTCACAGCAAGAAGTCTGCTAACCATTCTTACTTAGGTTAGCTTGAATGAGCTATATTAAAACGATCAAATGAATAAATTTTAAAGAATTTAAAATAAAAAATTAAAAAAGTACTATTTTACTCTAGAGTAAAGTACTTTAAAATATGATTTTACTAAAAACTTTATTTAACCTTTTTTGTGGTCCCCAAGGTACTTAATTAGGATATCAAATTTCATCAAAATTGGCTAAGTCATTTTCAAGATATTTAGAAAAAACTAAAAAAGTACTGAAATAAAGTACTAATATTTGTGGGCCGATATGTACCAAAAACTAATCAGCGTTTCATTTTGTTAAAATAATGGTAGGTTTTCAATTTCAATTCAATCGGTGCAACGGTGTGGAAAAATTCGTGGACACATCCGTTGCAGTTTATTCTCTCTTGGTCCAGACTTAAGACTCCGCAGACTCCAATAGCGTAATCCGCAGTAGTCTCGCGAGATAAAAATATATTTTTCAAATAAGCGCGGTCAAAATAATTCTCGTTGCCGTATCAATTATTCTTTGACATATTAATGAGAAAAATTATAAAATTTATATTTAGGTTATAGAAGAGGGGTGGGGGGAAAGCGAGCTCTAATAGGGATGAACGAATCGCCGAATGGATTTGTCCGGCGAAGGGTGTTCAATGTTAGAAAATGTTGTATTTCGCCCAAATGAGGCTTTAGAGGGGGGGGGTATGATTGTTTTTATCTCGTCAAAAAATCTCCATATGGCAGTATCTATAAAGAAGTTCTACACTCTACAGTTGTTATTATTGTTGTTGTTGTTGTTGTTGTCAGGTGGGTCGGCTGATCATGAAGGCGGCCGCAGAGTCGAATCTGAAGCGGGTGACCTGCGAGCTGGGCGGCAAGAGCCCCTTTATCATCATGGACGACGTGGACGGTAAGACCCCCCCCCCCCACCGCCAGACAAACAAAATAGACAAGACTAAAAAATTACCTAATCATATTTCAATTACAAAATAATTTTATTAAAGCTTAAGAATCCCGAAATACTGTTTGAAATACAAAATACTTTTTATACAGGTTGGGTGGGGCCAAGGGCAGATCCAGGAATTTTTTATGGGGGGAGGGGAGAATGTATATAAGATCTACTTTTTATCTCGAAAGTGTGTCGCGATCGAATTATCCAAACGGGGGGGGGGGGGGGGGGGGTTCAGAGACGCCGCCCCCCACCACCCACACACACACACACACAAATAGAACTTTATTTTCAATTTTAAAATAAATGTTTTTTTTTTTACAAATTTATATCTCATATTTTAAGTTCATTAAAATAAAAAAAAAATAAAAAAAATTGTTATAAATTTCCTGTCGATTTGGCCGCCGTTTTTGGCCTCTGCATGCGACGCACGTGTTGCACTCCCGCCAGGCACGGGCCTGTATGGGGGGTCTCCCCCTCCGCCCCCCCCCCCCTGGATCCGCCCTTGGATGGGGCATCAAGATCTACCACATTTTGAAGAGGTATAAAACATGAAAAAATTTAACTAGAAAAAAAACTAAATATATTTTTTTAAAATGTGTTTGAAACATTATATCAGACAAAAAAGAGGGGGAGGGGGGTCAAAAATGAAAATTCTAGCCCTTTCGACCAAACTCAATCAAATTTAATATACGTTTTTTATGTAATTTAACATCGTCGTTTAGTTGTAACTAAATAAGATAATAATTATTTTATGCCTTTTAGTGAATTTTATTTTATTTTTAAGTTATTTTTATTTTGTTTGTTGCATTTAATTTTTTTGAACTCAGTTTTATTTTATTTTTTTTTTATAAAAATTATTTTTATTTTTCTCTTTTTAGTGATGTTATTAATAGTGACTTAATATAATATAATTAATATAATACCTTGCATGCATCTCGTAATAGAAAGCGTCGGGTGAATGAATCAGAAAATGATTATAAATTTAAATTCATAAATATAGAAATTCTCTAGAAACGTTTGCGGGTTTTAAATGAACGTTTTAAGATTGATTTTTTATAAACAATTTTATTTATTATAATTTCGATTATTTGCTCATAAGAATGGGAAATTTACGTTAATTTGTCATTGATCGTATCACCTGAAATTGACCAAATTAATATGGGACCACACCTAAGGTACCCTCTTTCCAATATGAAAAGAATCATCAAAATCGGTTCATAAACAAAGAAGTTATGCCTGAACAAACTTAGCAAAAAAATGTCCAATACGAATACAATATGAAAAAAAAAACGGGACCAATCGGGTACTAGACTGAAACCAATGCAAAAAAATAATGAAAATCTGTTCACAATTGGTGAAGATATCAGGTAACTAGACACACAAAAAATTCAGTCGAATTGAGAACCTCCTCCTTTTTTGAAGTCGGTTAAAAAAAAGAATGTATTTTCTAGGCTCAAAATACTTTAAAAAAATTAAATGCAATACAAATTACCAAATACTTTTTAAAAAGTAACTAATTACAAAATCAAAACTACTAAAAGTATTTCGAATACTAACTTGTGTGTGCGCAGTGGACAAGGCGGCCGCCATCGCCCACATGGCCCTGTTCACCAACCACGGGCAAATCTGCTCCGCCGGCTCCAGGACGTTCGTCCACGAGAACATCTACAAGAAATTCGTCGCCAAGTCTGTTGAGCTGGCGAGCGCGAAGAAGGTCGGCAATCCGTTCGAGGCGGGCGTCGAGCAGGGCCCGCAAATCGACGACGAGCAGTTCGAGAGGATCCTCACGTTGATCGACTCCGGGAAAAAGGAGGGCGCCAAATTGGAGTGCGGGGGGTCGCGGATCGGCGCTCAGGGCTACTTCGTCAAGCCCACTGTCTTCTCCAACGTCCAGGACAACATGCGCATCGCCAAAGAGGAGGTAACCCCCCCCCCCCTCTAGATTTAATATTAATTTATTTTGAATTTTTTCCTCAGGTTTAGTAAAAACTAGCTGACGCCCGGGCATTCTGCCCGGCGTCACCTATCCCCTGGCGGGGAGCGTCTCGTTTTATGGTTAAAATTTATATAGATAATAGCTGACCCGACCACGCGTTGCTGTGACTAACTCTTAGCTAAGGCGCACACTGAGCTGCGTCACGCAGGCGACACAGCGCAGGAAAAAGGCCGGGCGCACACTGGAGACGCAGCACCGCAGCGCAGGCAGGGCATTTTTTGTGAGCCACGTTTTCAAGTAGAGGCGCGCATTTTGAGCCGCAGCACAGTCCTGCCCCACGTGCCGACTGCGTCCACTTGTGGAGACGCTACAGAAACTGCTTCACACAGGGCGCAGTTTTTTATTTTTTAATTGGTTTTTTATTTTAAAACCCACAAATACATTACATCAAATATCATTATATATCTATTAAAATTAGGAAATTTTGATATTTTTTTTTATTATACAGGGTGGGGCATAAAGATCTACCACATTTGAAGCGGTGTAAATAAAAAACACAATAGTAAAAACCAACCAGCCAAAATGGAAGAGGGGAGGGGGGGGGGTTCAGAAAATGAAATTCTTGGCCCTTTTATCAAACTCAACCAAATTTTGGAACCCCAGAAGTCTAAAAATTCAAAAAACTGGGTGCGGGGGTGCAATGCAGGGGAGGGGTGCAGGGGTTCCGGGGTGGGGTCTGAATGGAGAGGAAGTGTGCGTAGTGGGGTGCATGGTGGGCAGGCGCGGATCCAGACCTCTGTTTTGGGGGGGCGGTCGCCGCTATATAAGATCTACTTTTGATCTCGGAAGTGTGTCGCGATCGAATTGTCCAAGCGGGGGGGGGGGGGTCAGAAGACGCCCCCCCCACATAGAACTTTATTTTCTTCAATTTTAAAATTTAATGTTATAAAAAAAAAAAAATTAAATAAACATATAAAAAATGTTGATCTCCAATGCTTTGGGGGGGGGGGGTCGCCCCCATCGCCCCCCCCTGGATCCGCGCATGATGGTGGGTGCGGAGGTGGAATGTGGTTGGGGTGCGGGGGTGGGGGTCCAGCACCCTGCCTAGCGGAGACGCATCATCTACATTAGGTAATGTTTTATCTTTATTTACAAAATAAATGTTTCACGCAGTGTTTTTTTTTCTGCGCTGCGCTGTGTCGCCTGCGTGACGCAGCTCAGTGTGCGCCTTAGCTTATGCTTCACGTCTAAATAAATTGAAAATTCAAATAATTATAGAATAGGTATTAAAACAGTAAATGAATTATATATTACTTGTCAAAATTGTTCCCTTAACCAAAAATACATAATATTGACAGTTGAAAGATTTCAAAGGTAAAAGCAAACTTGTGGGTACCCTTTTTTTAAGCGCCAATTTCTTTGTTAAAAGGGTTCCCCCACCCCGCTCACCCCTTTATCCCCTATTTTAGTTATTTGAGCGCTCCTAGGGCCCAGCACTCAACGAATATTGACCCGGGGATTTTAAAATATAATTTGATTCCGTCTAATTGGTTTTTAATTAAAAGTGCAGTAGATCAATATTAATATAATAATAAATATTATAATAATATAATAAATATTATTTACAATATTCTTATTAAATCAAACCACGTAATAAAACCGAATATGTGCAAATCGACTCCGGTTCGGTTAGTATATATTCAGTTCGGCTCGGTTGGGTTCGTATAGCTCCTTTTCGCGCTGGCTGACTCCAACCGAACCGTCTAAAAATCAGCCCGAAAAAGAGCTATACGAACCCAACAGAGCCGAACTGAATATATACTAACCGAACCTCCGAAAGTTTAGTCCGGGCGGGGTGTGTTTCGGGCTCCCATTTTTTTCTAATCAAACACACATTGAAAACCGAACAGCCAATCGTCGGATATAAATAATAGTGGAAAAATCACCTTGGACTCTTGTATTTCAGTGAAGAAAAAAAAGAAGGCATCTGATTTCCGGTTCAGCCAAAAGTATTGCTGTATCTCTTATAAAAACAGCGTCAATTGAAAAAGTATGTTTAATGAGACTTTTATATGATCTAAATATTTTCAAATGAGCGATTGTTTTGTTTTGAATTGTTCTGATTGGATAGTAAGTACATTGTGATTTTTCATATATACTGCTGCTGCCCTCTCCTCATCATGTACCGAGTAAATATATATATTTTTCTAATTTGTCCGGTAATATTATTTTGTTTAAGATTTTCGGCCCTGTGCAGTCGATAATAAAATTCAGTACATTGGACGAGGCGATCGAGCGAGCTAACTCTACGCATTATGGTCTGGCTGCGGGTATCGTCACCAACGATATTAATTTGGCATTGAAGTACGCGAAGGAAGTGGAAGCAGGAACCGTATGGTCTGTATTCTACCCTCAAACAAACGGAAATTAATCATATTCATGTTAGAATGAAGAATGTTTAATTGAAAATTTGCTTATTTTAATTGTATTTCATTTGTGCTCGTAATCTACTCTTATTAAACGAGCAAAAATTGTATATATACCCGGTGAGTTTTTACTTTATCCAATGCAAAGCATGGGTAAAGTATTGTAATCGCTCTCGGGGCAAGCGTGGCTTTAAAGGGTCCTCAGGTAAAAACTACGGAACCCATGGACTCAATTAAAGTCACAAATTGTAGTATTCAATTAGGTTGAATTTTAGCACGTGACGGTTTTGCCAAAAATTACAAGGGGTCTCGTCGAGAGGCCAAAAAGTGCCATTTTTTCATTTAGTGCGTGCGTATGGATGGATGTATGTATGTTATCGTTTTTTTGGCCCACGATTTTTTCCACACCGTTGCATCGATTGAAATGAAATTAAAAACCTAGCATTCTTTTAACAAAATGAAGCGCTGATTAGTTTTTGGTACATATCGGTCCACAAACATTAGTACTTTATTTCAGTACTTTTTTAGTTTTTTCTAAATATCTTGAACATGACTTAACCAATTTTGATGAAATTTAATATCCTAATTAAGTACCTTGGGGACCACAAAAAAGGTTAAATAAAGTTTTTAGTAAAATTATATTTTAAAGTACTTTACTCTAGAACATATTAATATTTCAAATCAATTTGGATAAAGTTTAGCAACGATCCGTTGCAGTTTATTTATTTTGAGACAGTCTTATAACTCAAAAACAGTGCATTATATGAAAAAAAGTTTCAAATAAAAGTTTATTTATATGAAGGGGGAAACTAAACTACGATATTGTTTGTTTACCTACAACAAGCTTTCAAAGGTATTTCAAGGTCAAGTTCTATTTTTTAAATGGAAACCTATATGTTTCTGTACATATTCTTAATCTTCAAAAAAAAAAAAAACTGAACAACTTTCATAGGAACTATTTTTTATACGACATCAAATAAAAATATATTAGATCAATTAGATCTCAAAAAAAAATTTCTATTATTTTTAACAATTATTCAACTTAATTATCATATAATAATGATTAAATATATAATTATTAAATAAATAATTTAATAATAATTAATAATCTAATAAATTGTCCGCACTGTTCTGTGATATTCCAAAGTGTTATCGCAAAGTTTTCTGGATGAATTCCAGGAAACTTTTTTTCATATAATGCCCTGTTTTTGAGTTATAAGACTATCTCAAGATAAATAAACTGCAACGGATCGTTGCTAAACTTTATCCAAAGTCATTTGAATTATCAATATTTTTATTCCTATATTATTAATCATATATCACTGCATATTTGCGGTCCTTGATTAAAATAGAATAATAAAGAATTTAAAAAAGTACGATCTTACTCTAGAGTAAAGTACTTTAAAATATAATTTTACTAAAAACTTTATTTAACCTTTTTGTGGTCCCCAAGGTATTTAATTAGGATATTAAATTTCATCAAAATTGGTTAAGTCATTTTCAAGATATTTAGAAAAAACTAAAAAAGTACCGAAATAAAGTACTAATGTTTGTGGGCCGATATGTACCAAAAACTAATCAGCGCTTCATTTTGTTAAACTAATGGTAGGTTTTCAATTTCATTTCAATCGGTGCAACGGTGTGGAAAAAATCGTGGGCCAAAAAAGCGATAACATACATACATCCATCCATCCATACATACATACATACATCCGCACGCACTAAATGAAAAAATCGCACTTTTTGGCCTCTCGACGAGACCCCATGTAATTTTTGGCAAAACCGTCACGTGCTAATATTCAACCTAATTGAATACTACAATTTGTGACTTTAATTGAGTCCATGGGTTCCGTAGTCTTTGCCTGAGGACCCTTTGAAGCCACGCTTGCCCCGAGAGCGATTGCAATACTTTACCCATGCTTTGCATTGGATAAAGTCAAAAACTCACCCGGTGTATATATCAACCGGTTTCTCGAAAACAGCTCTAACGATTTGGATGAAATTTCGGGTTGGAGGGTTTTGTGTTGGACATTCGATCTGTTACGGTCTCATCTTCGGCTAAATTGTTTTTGATGGGTTTTTTGTTAATTGAAATAATTATTCACAGGTGGTTGTCTCGATAAAAATGTTTATTTACATTTTTATTCAATTTCCTTTTAATATTTAATTGGTTTTTTAATTTTAAATTCCACTAATAGATGATTACACATATTATTATATATAGGTATATATTAAAAGTTAGAAAATTTAATTGATTAAGAATCGAATTTTAAATCTCACAAACGTATTTTTCTGTATTAGAATTTGGCAATTTAATTGATGAACTCAAAAATTGTTATTTAATTAAAAAAAATTATTATACGGTATTTATTTATATACCTATACACGAGGGGTGAATCGCGATTGGAATTAGGTGTACACTGTCTTTAGAATTACTTTGGAATTCATTAGATAATCTATTGTCATCTATTGTTTTCTACTTGGAAATGAAAGTGGAAATAGGTGTAAACGGTTTTAGGTCGCGGTTCACCCCTCGCCTATACATATATACACACTAGCTGTAAAGCACGCCCCCTGAACCCCCAGCCTACGAATCCCACCCTCACCCCCCCTACTCCCACAATGTCAACCTAAATGATGAAATTTGTAGAAAATTTTATGAACTTTCATTTTGAATAGGAAGGTTTTAAGGTTTTATTGAAGGAGACAACAAAAGAGTGTGTCTTCTGCTGGAATTATACATTTTATTTATTTATAACGAGATTATAGTTTCGAGGGCTTTGCCCTCTTCATCAGTATATTACAATTGATTCACAGGAATTAATGTATAAATAGAAAGCTAAAATTTTCACCTGGCTGAGTTAAGAATTGTCATTTATACTTGTTTATTTTTACTTTATCCAATGCAAAGCATGGGTAAAGTATTGTAATCGCTCTCGGGGCAAGCGTGGCTTCAAAGGGTCCTCAGGTAAAGACTACGGAACCCATGGACTCAATTAAAGTCACAAATTGTAGTATTCAATTAGGTTGAATTTTAGCACGTGACGGTTTTGCCAAAAATTACATGGGGTCTCGTCGAGAGGCCAAAAAGTGCCATTTTTTCATTTAGTGCGTGCGGATGTATGTATGTATGTATGGATGGATGTATGTTATCGCTTTTTTGGCCCACGATTTTTTCCACACCGTTGCACCGATTGAAATGAAATTGAAAAACTAGCATTCTTTGAACAAAATGAAGCGCTGATTAGTTTTTGGTACATATCGACCCACAAACATTAGTACTTTATTTCAGTACTTTTTAGTTTTTTCTAAATATCTTGAAAATGACTTAACCAATTTTGATGAAATTTAATATCCTAATTAAGTACCTTGGGGACCACAAAAAAGGATAAATAAAGTTTTTAGTAAAATTATATTTTAAAAGTACTTTACTCTAGAGTAAGATGGTACTTTTTAATTTTTTAAATTCTTTAAAATTTATTCATTTGAACGTTTTAATATAGCTCATTTAGCCTTGCTTAAGTAAGAATGGATAGGCTTCTCTCTGTGAAATGCTAAAAATTTGGGAGGAAATTTTATAAGTAACCATAGCAACTGCGTTGTTTTCCTATCCCTTACCTTTGCAGAAGACATAGAGGAATCGACTTTAAACCAAAAATAGCGATTGATTCTCATCTAGTACTTGAGGAATAACCATTCTATATTGGATTTTTGACGTTTCGGTTTTTATTGGTGACCATTGCTGAAGACATAGAGGAATCGACTTTAAACCAAAAATAGCGATTGATTCTCATCAAATACTTGAGGAATAACCATTCTATATTGGATTTTTGACGTTTCGGTTTTTATTGGTAACCATTGCTGAAGACATAGAGGAATCGACTTTAAGCCAAAAATAGCGATTGATTCTCATCTAGTACTTGAGGAATAACCATTCTATATTGGATTTTTGACGTTTCGGTTTTTATTGGTAACCATTGCTGAAGACATAGAGGAATCGACTTTAAACCAAAAATAGCGATTGATTCTCATCAAATACTTGAGGAATAACCATTCTATATTGGATTTTTGACGTTTCGGTTTTTATTGGTAACCATTGCTGAAGACATAGAGGAATCGACTTTAAACCAAAAATAGCGATTGATTCTCATCTAGTACTTGAGGAATAACCATTCTATATTGGATTTTTGACGTTTCGGTTTTATTGGTAACCATTGCTGAAGACATAGAGGTATCGACTTTAAACCAAAAATAGCGATTGATTCTCATCAAATACTTGAGGCATAACCATTCTATATTGGATTTTTGACGTTTCGGTTTTTATTGGTAACCATTGCTGAAGACATAGAGGAATCGACTTTAAGCCAAAAATAGCGATTGATTCTCATCTAGTACTTGAGGAATAACCATTCTATATTGGATTTTTGACGTTTCGGTTTTTATTGGTAACCATTGCTGAAGACATAGAGGTATCGACTTTAAACCAAAAATAGCGATTGATTCTCATCAAATACTTGAGGCATAACCATTCTATATTGGATTTTTGACGTTTCGGTTTTTATTGGTAACCATTGCTGAAGACATAGAGGAATCGACTTTAAGCCAAAAATAGCGATTGATTCTCATCTAGTACTTGAGGAATAACCATTCTATATTGGATTTTTGACGTTTCGGTTTTTATTGGTAACCATTGCTGAAGACATAGAGGAATCGACTTTAAACCAAAAATAGCGATTGATTCTCATCAAATACTTGAGGAATAACCATTCTATATTGGATTTTTGACGTTTCGGTTTTTATTGGTAACCATTGCTGAAGACATAGAGGAATCGACTTTAAGCCAAAAATAGCGATTGATTCTCATCTAATACTTGAGGAATAACCATTCTATATTGGATTTTTGACGTTTCGGTTTTTATTGGTAACCATTGCTGAAGACATAGAGGAATCGACTTTAAACCAAAAATAGCGATTGATTCTCATCAAATACTTGAGGAATAACCATTCTATATTGGATTTTTGACGTTTCGGTTTTATTGGTAACCATTGCTGAAGACATAGAGGAATCGACTTTAAACCAAAAATAGCGATTGATTCTCATCAAATACTTGAGGAATAACCATTCTATATTGGATTTTTGACGTTTCGGTTTTTATTGGTAACCATTGCTGAAGACATAGAGGAATCGACTTTAAACCAAAAATAGCGATTGATTCTCATCAAATACTTGAGGAATAACCATTCTATATTGGATTTTTGACGTTTCGGTTTTTATTGGTAACCATTGCTGAAGACATAGAGGAATCGACTTTAAGCCAAAAATAGCGATTGATTCTCATCTAGTACTTGAGGAATAACCATTCTATATTGGATTTTTGACGTTTCGGTTTTTATTGGTAACCATTGCTGAAGACATAGAGGAATCGACTTTAAACCAAAAATAGCGATTGATTCTCATCAAGTACTTGAGGAATAACCATTCTATATTGGATTTTTGACGTTTCGGTTTTTATTGGTAACCATTGCTGAAGACATAGAGGAATCGACTTTAAACCAAAAATAGCGATTGATTCTCATCTAGTACTTGAGGAATAACCATTCTATATTGGATTTTTGACGTTTCGGTTTTTATTGGTAACCATTGCTGAAGACATAGAGGAATCGACTTTAAACCAAAAATAGCGATTGATTCTCATCAAATACTTGAGGAATAACCATTCTATATTGGATTTTTGACGTTTCGGTTTTTATTGGTAACCATTGCTGAAGACATAGAGGAATCGACTTTAAACCAAAAATGGCGATTGATTCTCATCAAGTACTTGAGGAATGACCATTCTATATTGGATTTTTGACGTTTCGGTTTTTATTGGTAACCATTGCTGAAGACATAGAGGAATCGACTTTAAGCCAAAAATAGCGATTGATTCTCATCTAGTACTTGAGGAATAACCATTCTATATTGGATTTTTGACGTTTCGGTTTTTATTGGTCACCATTGCTGAAGACATAGAGGAATCGACTTTAAACCAAAAATAGCGATTGATTCTCATCAAATACTTGAGGAATAACCATTCTATATTGGATTTTTGACGTTTCGGTTTTTATTGGTAACCATTGCTGAAGACATAGAGGAATCGACTTTAAACCAAAAATAGCGATTGATTCTCATCAAATACTTGAGGAATAACCATTCTATATTGGATTTTTGACGTTTCGGTTTTTATTGGTAACCATTGCTGAAGACATAGAGGAATCGACTTTAAGCCAAAAATAGCGATTGATTCTCATCTAGTACTTGAGGAATAACCATTCTATATTGGATTTTTGACGTTTCGGTTTTATTGGTAACCATTGCTGAAGACATAGAGGAATCGACTTTAAACCAAAAATAGCGATTGATTCTCATCAAATACTTGAGGAATAACCATTCTATATTGGATTTTTGACGTTTCGGTTTTTATTGGTAACCATTGCTGAAGACATAGAGGGAATCGACTTTAAACCAAAAATAGCGATTGATTCTCATCAAGTACTTGAGGAATAACCATTCTATATTGGATTTTTGACGTTTCGGTTTTTATTGGTAACCATTGCTGAAGACATAGAGGAATCGACTTTAAGCCAAAAATAGCGATTGATTCTCATCTAGTACTTGAGGAATAACCATTCTATATTGGATTTTTGACGTTTCGGTTTTTATTGGTAACCATTGCTGAAGACATAGAGGAATCGACTTTAAACCAAAAATAGCGATTGATTCTCATCTAGTACTTGAGGAATAACCATTCTATATTGGATTTTTGACGTTTCGGTTTTTATTGGTAACCATTGCTGAAGACATAGAGGAATCGACTTTAAACCAAAAATAGCGATTGATTCTCATCAAATACTTGAGGAATAACCATTCTATATTGGATTTTTGACGTTTCGGTTTTTATTGGTAACCATTGCTGAAGACATAGAGGAATCGACTTTAAGCCAAAAATAGCGATTGATTCTCATCTAGTACTTGAGGAATAACCATTCTATATTGGATTTTTGACGTTTCGGTTTTTATTGGTAACCATTGCTGAAGACATAGAGGTATCGACTTTAAACCAAAAATAGCGATTGATTCTCATCAAATACTTGAGGAATAACCATTCTATATTGGATTTTTGACGTTTCGGTTTTTATTGGTAACCATTGCTGAAGACATAGAGGAATCGACTTTAAACCAAAAATAGCGATTGATTCTCATCTAATACTTGAGGAATAACCATTCTATATTGGATTTTTGACGTTTCGGTTTTATTGGTAACCATTGCTGAAGACATAGAGGAATCGACTTTAAACCAAAAATAGCGATTGATTCTCATCTAGTACTTGAGGAATAACCATTCTATATTGGATTTTTGACGTTTCGGTTTTTATTGGTAACCATTGCTGAAGACATAGAGGAATCGACTTTAAACCAAAAATAGCGATTGATTCTCATCAAATACTTGAGGAATAACCATTCTATATTGGATTTTTGACGTTTCGGTTTTTATTGGTAACCATTGCTGAAGACATAGAGGAATCGACTTTAAACCAAAAATAGCGATTGATTCTCATCTAGTACTTGAGGAATAACCATTCTATATTGGATTTTTGACGTTTCGGTTTTTATTGGTAACCATTGCTGAAGACATAGAGGAATCGACTTTAAGCCAAAAATAGCGATTGATTCTCATCTAGTACTTGAGGAATAACCATTCTATATTGGATTTTTGACGTTTCGGTTTTTATTGGTAACCATTGCTGAAGACATAGAGGAATCGACTTTAAACCAAAAATAGCGATTGATTCTCATCTAATACTTGAGGAATAACCATTCTATATTGGATTTTTGACGTTTCGGTTTTTATTGGTAACCATTGCTGAAGACATAGAGGAATTGACTTTAAGCCAAAAATAGCGATTGATTCTCATCTAGTACTTGAGGAATAACCATTCTATATTGGATTTTTGACGTTTCGGTTTTTATTGGTGACCATTGCTGAAGACATAGAGGAATCGACTTTAAACCAAAAATAGCGATTGATTCTCATCAAATACTTGAGGAATAACCATTCTATATTGGATTTTTGACGTTTCGGTTTTTATTGGTGACCATTGCTGAAGACATAGAGGAATCGACTTTAAACCAAAAATAGCGATTGATTCTCATCTAGTACTTGAGGAATAACCATTCTATATTGGATTTTTGACGTTTCGGTTTTTATTGGTAACCATTGCTGAAGACATAGAGGAATCGACTTTAAGCCAAAAATAGCGATTGATTCTCATCTAGTACTTGAGGAATAACCATTCTATATTGGATTTTTGACGTTTCGGTTTTATTGGTGACCATTGCTGAAGACATAGAGGAATCGACTTTAAACCAAAAATAGCGATTGATTCTCATCAAATACTTGAGGAATAACCATTCTATATTGGATTTTTGACGTTTCGGTTTTTATTGGTAACCATTGCTGAAGACATAGAGGAATCGACTTTAAGCCAAAAATAGCGATTGATTCTCATCTAGTACTTGAGGAATAACCATTCTATATTGGATTTTTGACGTTTCGGTTTTTATTGGTAACCATTGCTGAAGACATAGAGGAATCGACTTTAAACCAAAAATAGCGATTGATTCTCATCAAATACTTGAGGAATAACCATTCTATATTGGATTTTTTGACGTTTCGGTTTTTATTGGTGACCATTGCTGAAGACATAGAGGAATCGACTTTAAACCAAAAATAGCGATTGATTCTCATCAAATACTTGAGGAATAACCATTCTATATTGGATTTTTGACGTTTCGGTTTTTATTGGTAACCATTGCTGAAGACATAGAGGAATCGACTTTAAACCAAAAATAGCGATTGATTCTCATCTAGTACTTGAGGAATAACCATTCTATATTGGATTTTTGACGTTTCGGTTTTTATTGGTAACCATTGCTGAAGACATAGAGGAATCGACTTTAAGCCAAAAATAGCGATTGATTCTCATCTAGTACTTGAGGAATAACCATTCTATATTGGATTTTTGACGTTTCGGTTTTTATTGGTGACCATTGCTGAAGACATAGAGGAATCGACTTTAAACCAAAAATAGCGATTGATTCTCATCAAATACTTGAGGAATAACCATTCTATATTGGATTTTTGACGTTTCGGTTTTTATTGGTAACCATTGCTGAAGACATAGAGGAATCGACTTTAAACCAAAAATAGCGATTGATTCTCATCTAGTACTTGAGGAATAACCATTCTATATTGGATTTTTGACGTTTCGGTTTTTATTGGTAACCATTGCTGAAGACATAGAGGAATCGACTTTAAACCAAAAATAGCGATTGATTCTCATCTAGTACTTGAGGAATAACCATTCTATATTGGATTTTTGACGTTTCGGTTTTATTGGTGACCATTGCTGAAGACATAGAGGAATCGACTTTAAACCAAAAATAGCGATTGATTCTCATCAAATACTTGAGGAATAACCATTCTATATTGGATTTTTGACGTTTCGGTTTTTATTGGTAACCATTGCTGAAGACATAGAGGAATTGACTTTAAGCCAAAAATAGCGATTGATTCTCATCTAGTACTTGAGGAATAACCATTCTATATTGGATTTTTGACGTTTCGGTTTTTATTGGTGACCATTGCTGAAGACATAGAGGAATCGACTTTAAACCAAAAATAGCGATTGATTCTCATCAAATACTTGAGGA
>JALMQS010000225.1:29631669-29997010 GCA_024734495.1 Forficula auricularia
TGCAGTTTTTATTTTTGGCTGTAGGTTGCGTTAATGAGCTTTTTATTTACCCGGCTATTTTTAAGTTAAGGTTGTAGAGAGAGGATTTGAAAATTGTTTCATATCCTAAAGTTTTGAATTTGAATTTTAAAGTTTCCATACTATGGAAAAATTTCGGAAACTTTAAAATTAGAATTCAAAACTTTAGGATATAAAACAATTTTCAAATCCTCTACAACATTAGGATCTGGAATTAGCAACAATAAGAAAGACAAAATTGAAAAAATGGACAAAAAAGGCGTCTATTCTATAACATGTAGAGAATGTAATTCGACCTACGTATATAGGAAAAATAGAACGAAATTTAAACACACGCATTTCGGAACACAAAAGAGTGTTTAAAGAGGGTTCGGGGCATAGTGCATTTGCAGACCATTTAATCTCCGAGAAACGTTGTTTTCCAGATGAATCAAATATTAAATTAATTAGATCAGAACTAGATCCCCAAAAATTAGTATTTTCGAATCGTTAGAAATTTTAAAATCATATAATAATTAACCAAAAAAATTCTTAAATCGAAAAATAGAAATTCCAGAAAGCCTTATCTTAAAAATAGTCGCGCAAATAAAAACCTCATTAACGCCACCTACAGCCCAAAAATAAAACAAGTATAAATGACAATTCTTAACTCAGCCAGGTGAAAATTTTAGCTTTCCATTCATACATTAATTCCTGTGAATCAATTGTAATAGACTGATGAAGAGGGCAAAGCCCTCGAAACTATGGTCTTGTTATAAATAAATAAAATGTATAATTCCAGCAGAAGACAAACTCTTTTATTGTTTCCTTCAATATATAAAAATTCTGCTACCCTCGGCACAAAAACTTTCAATTTAAGGAAGGTTTTATTTACGAAAAGTTGATAGTTTTTTTTTTTTTAATGATATTGATGAGAGAAGGAGATACACCAGAAGGTGGATCCCCTAAAGGCCAGTATGGGCTGGCCCCTCCATCGTGAAAAGAACAGAGTAGAAGGAAAAGAAGCCGGGATCACGAGCCAATCTCAGAAACTTAGATACAATTCAATATCCAATTTACTAAGGTTTTAGGGGCTTCGAGACAGTAGTGTAAAATTCTCCGCTCGCGATAAATTCGGTTAAATTTATCTCCCACTTAAAGTTTTTGAGTTATAAGCAAAATAACGCCAACAAATTAGATTTTTTACCTTTTTTTTGCATTTTTGACAATGTTCCGTCACGAAATTTTATTAGAAAACCTCAGATTCGGATTCAGCACACCAAAAAAACATTTAGGATAAAGAAATCAAAACTACCCCAAAACTTTTCCGGGAGGGGCCCTTTTAGAGAACAATTTAACTGGACTAAAAAAGGTACTTTAAGAAATTAAAAAAGAACATAATCCTTGATTTAACATATGAAATATATTTAATTAAGGTTAGTTTGCCACGATGGGTGAACCGCGACCTAATATGATGTACACCTACTTCCACTTGTACTTCCAAATATTTCCAAGTACTTCCAAATATTTCCAACTACTTCCAAAATACTTCCAAAGAGGTGTACACCTACTTTCAATCGCGGATCACACCTCAGTTTGCCATAAGAAACGGTTTGTCGTTTCCGTTTCATCATTTAATTAAAATAAAATTATTGTAAATAAGCAAATTTACAATTATATCCATTAATTATAATTCAAAATATGTGCGAAGTGAGCCAGATAAAAGTATATTAATATTAATAGTATTAATAATAATGTTTTTCACAGGGTGAATTGCTACAACGCGTTCTTCCCACAATGCCCTTTCGGCGGCTTCAAGGAATCCGGCCAGGGAAGGGAAATGTGAGTATCAAAACGCTCTATTTATTGTCCAGCCAGCACACATGACTTGCACTTGACTTCTATCTAAGAGTTGAACCTATTGGACTACACACACAGACAACAACTCAGCAATGAGTATTTCAAAAACAAAAAAGTGTAAAAATATTTTTTTTTCAAGCACAGATAACACTCCTCCACAAAAATTAAACAAAAATAAGTTGCCGTAAATCTAACAATGGATTCCTAGGGGTCGGTAGCGCAATCGGTTAAATCACCAACTTCTCTAATCCAATTAGGAGAACATCAACCTAAACTTCATCAGTTCGATCCCAGCAAGAAGCAAAGTGAATTTATTTGAAAATAATAAAAAAAACCGGCCCGTTGGCTCCAGAAATTGACAATCTCTGGTTCTACAAAACCTCGCGCATGCGCAGGAAAAATTTTCGTAACAAGCAACAATGAAGCGTGAGAGGCAAAACAAGTGGTAACCAATCCACCCACCCTCGAGTGGCAACCGGGCATTCAGATTCTGGGGGACCCGGACCATCACGAAATCAAGGAAGAAACAATGGAAGAATAACGCCAAAAATCCATACATACCTGGGCACCTTTAACATCAACACACTCATCCGGCTAGGAAAATTACATAGCCTGACCATGGAACTCGATAACATGTTCCGGAAAAAAGATAGAGGCGTGGAAAGTCCAACCAGAAAGAGACATCAAGCTTTGCGTGATCCTAAAGGTCCAAACGCAACAAAAAATTAACAAAAAACAATGGATTCCAGTAGAGTTTTATATTCTGATTATCATGCAATTTCCCGATTTTTTACAACCGTTGAAAGTTTTGATATATTATGTGTCAAAACGACAAAAAAGGCCATTTCGACCTATTTTCGAGTTCCATTATCTTGTATTATTAAATGAGAAATTCCTGTATATCTATATAACGGGTGAGTTTTTTATCTTGAGACAGTCTTATAACTCAAAAACAGTGCATTATATGGAAAAAAGTTTCAAATAAAAGTTTTAATTGAAAAGTTTTTGTTTTGCCGAGAGTAGCAGAGTTGTTGATTCACAAAGAGAAACAAAAGAGTTGTCCTCTGCTTGATGCAAATAAACATACACACATATATATCGAGATGATATATATATATGTGTGTATGTTTATTTGCATCAAGCAGAGGACAACCTCTTTGTTTCTCTTTGTGAAATAAAAGTTTGTTTATATCGAAGGGGAAACTAAACTACGCTATTCTTTTTCGACGTAGAACAAGCTTTCAAGGGTATTTCAATGTCAAGTTCTGTTTTTTAAATAGAACTATATTTTTCTATACTTCTATTTAATCTTCAAAAAAAAAACTGAACAACTTTCATAAGAACTATTTTTTTATACGACATCAAATAAACAAAATACATGAATCAATTAGATCTCAAAAAAATTTCTTAATAATTATTTTTAACAATTATTTAACTTAATTATCAAATAACTATGATTAAATAATTAATTATTAAATAAATAATTTAATAATTTTTCGACATTATTCTGAGACATTCCAGAGTGTATTGCAAGTCTTCTGGATGAATTAAAGTTCCAATTTCCTTATTTTGGCCTGTTCCAGTTTATTCGTAGACTTTACATTTCCTGTTTTTTTAAATAGATTTTACAACACAATAAAATGAAGCTTGCGAGGGTGTATTCCTATCAGGAAAACGCTCGGCATTCATTTCAATGGGAGCCCCATAACACTTCTTCCACATTCACCGCATAAATTAAGACCATTTTAATTCGGTCTTCAACAGAAAAATGCTCCATTTTTGTTATGGTAATACAATATAAGTATCTACTGAATTGACATGAGCAATAAACTTTTTTAAACTCAAGAATTTTACCTAGTTCTATTAAGTAGAAAATAATCTCTTAAATCTGTGTATAATTAAGTTTTAATATCATTATAAACACTTATTTTCATTGTTGTTACTTTTTATTTAATAATTAAATATTTGATCATTATTATTTGATAATTAAGTTGAATGATTGTTAAAAATAATTAGTAGAATTTTTTTTTAATCTAATTGATTTAAAATATTTTGATTATTTGATGTCGTTTAAAAAAATAGTTCTAATAAAAGCTGTTCAGTTTTTGTTTTTGAGTTATAAGACAGTCTCATGATAAAAAACTCACCCGGTATATATCATATTGTTGTTTAATATTTAATGGGACTTGAAAATTGCTCAAAATGGCCTTTTTCGCCGTTTTGACCGATAATATCTCAAAACTCTGACTTGTTGTAAACATGAGAATCAGAATATAAAACTCTACTGGAATCCATTGTTAGATTTACGGCAACAAATTATTGTCGACAAGTGTAATTGTTGTTCTTTATTTATTATTTTTTTTTCTGGAAAACAGTTCAAGATACGAAAAAAAATCGAGATATCTTTTATTACAAAATGAATCACCATTAACAAGATAATTTTTGTTTTTGAAAAAAGCAGTGGCGTATCATTTTTTTAATGAATTTTTTGTCTTAAAATCATGAACACAGACTCAAACCCCTTTCACTATTGACATCAATTATAAAACACCCTATATATAATCAAATTAATTAATATTAATCCATATTCCGAATTTCAGGGGTGAAGATTCGATGAAGGAATATTTCGAAGTCAAAACAGTCACGATCCGTTTGCAGTGAAAATTCAACTGAAATATTTTTTTATAATAAAGAATATTTAAGCCTATTTTTCAATCAATAAATAATTATTTGTTTATTGTTTTATTTTTTTGAGAAACCTCCCCGCATCTGCCCAAAGGGCCTATTTTGCCCCTAATCCATTGTCCCGTTCACATCAACCAACACTACTAACAGGTCATTCAATAAGTCCGTAGGATAAGTAAGAAAATAAACAAAATTTTGACAAAACTCTGTTTTATTATTCAACATAGTTGCCTTCGAGGGCGATACAACGAGTATAGCGATTCTCCAACTTTTCGATACCACTTTTAAAGTACGATTTCTCTTTCTCGTCAAAATAGGCCTCAGTTTCAGCGATCACTTAATCATTGGACTTAAATTTCTTTCCAGCAAGCATTCTCTTGAGATCTGAAAACAGGAAAAAGTCTCTGGGGGCTAAATCTGGAGAATATGGTGAGTGGGTAAGCAATTTGAAGCCTAATTCATTCAATTTTTCCTTCGTTTTCTTCGATCTATGACACGGTGCATTGTCTTGGTGAAACAACACTTTTTTATTTTTCAAATGTGGCCGTTTCTTTGCGATTTCAAACTTCAATCGATCCAAAAGTGCACAATAATAGTTAACGCTGTTGACGGTGGTTTCTTTTTGGAGATAGTCAATGGATATTATTCCGTTCGCATCCCAAAATGCCGACGCCATCACCTTACCGGCCGACTGTAGCGTTTTTTGCTCAACTTTGATTCATTGACGTCATTCTATATTTTTGGATTCTGGTGTGTAATAGTGAAGGCATGTCTCATCATTATCATATATAGGCGATAAATTTCATTTGTGCGGTTTAACAGCGCCAAACACTCCTCCTGACTTTATCAAATTCGTTCATTTAACGGTCGACTGGTACGGATCGTGCATCTAGACTTTTACGCCAACTAGTGGTAAACATCTCAACTAATTGGAATCGTTTATTAAATTTTAACACGTGATTTTTTAAGTTTTTCTTTAATAACTTCTTATAAATTAAGCAAGTATATTTTTAAGTAAATAAATAATTTAATAAAATTTTATAAATATTAAAACGTATTTTAACCATTTTTTTTAAATTCTATCTAGATTCTAAAACCACAGTTATGTAACTTGACATCGATGGAAAATTGTTGTCTCTCTGATCAATATATAATATAATTTTAAACAAGAACTTGTTGATTTTTCTAATAACAGTAATTTTACTTAGATTTAGTACAGAATTTGGCATGTAATCTCTGGATATATTCACTAAAATAAAATTGTTCCAGTTTAGGAATTAACTTTGCCAATAGCTCGTTGTCTCGTTGGATTTTCAGTAGCACACTACCTTGTGGTGAATAAATAAATAATTCACAAAATCCTATGTTGGTCACTTATATTTGGAACTGAACTTGAATATAAATTGAATGACTTGGATTTAAATATAACCCATTTTCATCTATTTTCAAGTATGGAACGTTCGGCTTTCCAAGTTCGTTGTCCCAAACAGGTATTTTCCGGCAGGTGTATCGACATTTTATTTCAACCAGTTTTTTTTGCCAAGCTTCTTTTCCATTTACTAAAATAGCATCTGGAGAACAGCTCAACCATGGTTGTTGCAGATTTATTATTACTCCGACTTTGACAATCTCCCACTTTGGATCAAGTAATTGTTTATACTCTTTTAAAGCTGCATCTTCATTTTTTCCCATATATCATGGCAGCATTTTGAGTAATCTTTGGATTTAATAAATCTGTTATTACTTTTTCTACGTTCAAACGATGACCTTTCAGCTTGTACGCATTGCTGGCAGTTATCCGTTGAGTACGTTGTTTAAACCACTCGCTACTGTTTGATTATTCAATTGTTGAAACTCTCAAATTTAAGGTTGAAATCCATATTTTATTATTTTTTCCATTATTTAAAAATATTTTATGTTGTGTTTAATGAATGTTTTGATTCCACTATCTTCAATAAAGATAAGAGTAAATAAATATTTTATTTAATATGGATTTACTATGAGTTAAGGATACTGGGTCACTTATTTCACATTAAAATTAAAAAATTAAAAGATATAAAATTTTTTCTTGTTCAATATATATATTTCGGGCTATCAACCCATCTTCAGGAAATACAGAAAGTAACTAATTTAACTTATTGAATAACAGGCTATATATGTGTTTATTGAACAGAGAGACAGAATTTATAAAATTATTTTAAAAGGACGCTTTCTCTTAAGCTATTGTTAAGAAAGAATATCAGGTTGACCTTTGTTTACATAGGATTGTTTGGGTGAAAGGCAAGTTAATAAGGTCGTTGACTTATGTCTCTGGGTTGGGGATGATTTTTTTCAT
The DNA here is from genome assembly GCA_024734495.1 of Forficula auricularia. Taxonomy (NCBI): domain Eukaryota; kingdom Metazoa; phylum Arthropoda; class Insecta; order Dermaptera; family Forficulidae; genus Forficula; species Forficula auricularia. The sequence goes on from JALMQS010000225.1 coordinate 29,638,547, forward strand.
TTGGATATTAAAAAATCAATTATTATATTTGGTTTTACATCTAGTTGATTGTTGAAAATATTTATTTACTCTTATCTTTATTAAAGATGTTTCATCTTGCACCAACACCACAATGTCTACTGATTATCCACTATCTTCGGCAAAGGAACACTAGAGAGCGCTTACTTCGACAGTAGTGCTGCCTCTATGTTTCACGCACGATCCCTATAAGTAGATATTTTTTTTGAAAATTGTGAAAATCGCTATCCTGTCCTAAATAATGAACTGCTGTGGCTAAAGTTCTTGTTAATTCTTTCGAGATAAATTACACTAATAAGAAAAGATTTTCTTGTCGAGAATGGCAGAGTTTTTAGAAATCGTCTGATAAATAGCGTTTTCACAAAAAAAAAAACAGAAATTGATTTAAACGAAGCCTTAAGAATGCAATCTCTCTGTTAATCTTCCAAACTAGTTATCTAAATTCAGGCGTTCCCATAAAGTGCTACCCTCTACGGAAATGTTATGAGTTAAAGGTTTGGAGCTCTGAATTTAAAAAGTATTATTCGAACGCCAGCCAGTATAATGGTATTTTTTTTAAATAAAGAGAGCGAACTAGTACCTAAAAACTTATATAATTTTAAAATAATGTTTTTTTATTAATAGAATATGTATAATAAGAATTCCTTATGTTGTTAGCCAATAAAATTTATGAAAAGTAAACATTGAATTAGTTAAAACGAAATTTTCAACATATGCCAATAAATTTCTACTCTTATTAAACGAGCAAAAATCGTGTATTTTTTTGTATATATAGAGTATATATATATACCGGGTGAGTTTTTTTATCTTGAGACAGTCTTATAACTCAAAAATAGTGCATTATATGAAAAAAGTTTCAAATAAAAGTTTGTTTATATCGAGGGGAAACTAAACTACGCTATTGTTTATCGATCTAGAACACGCTTTCAAGGGTATTTCGAGGTCAAGTTCTGTTTTTTAAATAGAAATCTATATGTTTCTGTACACATTCTGAATCTACAAAAAAAAAACTGAACAATTTTCATAAGAACTATTTTTATACGACATCAAACAAACAAAATATATGAATAAATTATTAGATCTCAAAAAATCCTAATAATTATTTTTAACAATTATTCAACTTAGTTATCAAAAAATAATGATTAAATAAAAAATTTATTAATAATTAATAATTTAATAATTTTTCGACTCTGGACTCGAGACTGTATCGCCGCAAGTCTTCTGGATGAATTCCAGTTCCAATTTCGTTATTTTGGCCTTTTGTAGTTTCTTCGTAGCCTTTATACGTCCTGTTTTTTTTTAAACATATTTACAACTCGATAAAATGAAGCTTGTGAGGGTGTATTCCTATCAGGAAAACGCACTGCATCCATTTCAATGGCACCCCCAAAACACTTCTACCACATTCACAGCATAATTAAGACCATTTCAATTCTGTCTTCAACAAAAAAATGCTCCATTTTTGTTATGGTAATACAATATAACTATCTACTGGATTGACACGAGAAATAAACTTTTTTTAACTAAAGAATTTCAACTAGTTCTATTAAGTAGAAAATAATCTCTTATATCTGTGTATTAGGAGGTTTTCATATCATTATAAACACTTATTTTCATTGTTATGACTTTTCTAATTATTTATTTAATAATTAATTATTTGATCATTATTAATTGATAATTATCTTAAATAATTGTTAATTTATAATTAAGTTAAATAATTGTTAAAAATAATTATTAAAATTTTTTTGAGATCTAATTAATTTACAATTTTTTTCATTTAATGTCGTATAAAAAATAGTTCTAATAAAAGTTATTGTGTTTTTTTGTTTATTCAGAATATGTACAGAAACATATAGGTTTCCATTTAAAAAACAAAACTTGACATTGAAATACCCTTGAAATCTTGTTCTACGCCGACAAACAATAGCTTAGTTTAGTTTCCTCCCCGATAGAAACAAACTTTTATTTGAAACTTTTTTCCATATAATGCACTGTTTTTGAGTTATAGGACTGTCTCAAAATAAAAAAACTCACCGGGTATAGTATATACCCTGCACCTTAAATCCGCATCCAGTTTTTTTCATTTCTAGCCTTCTAGTGACCCATAGATTCTATATACAAAATTTGGTTAGGTTGGCTATTAAGTGTAAGTATTTTCATTTTTTGCCCCCCCCCTTTGGGTGGTTAGTTTTTGCATTTCTAGTCTTCTAGTGACCCATAGATTATGTATATAAAATTTGGTTGAGTTTGGTCCAAAAGCAAGAATTTTCATATTTTGACCCCCTCCCCTTTTTGGGTAGTTTTTTTGGGGAATTTTTTTAAACAAAAGTTGTCACATCCTCTACAACTTTGCTCATTTTAAAATTTGCCGTAGAGTTAATAGCTTAGGAGTTATTTTCGTTCATAACTTTGCTTGAAACGTGTGCAATCAAAATTTGGCGTGATTTGGAGCAATGTACAGACAAAACCTCAATTTTATATATATAGATACAATATAACTACCATATCTTCTGGATTGACCCGAGAAATAAACTTTTTTAAAATCAAGAATTTAAACTAGTTCTATCAAGTAGAAAATAATCTCTTAAATTAGGCTATAATGAAGTTTTAAAATCATAATAAGCACTTATTTTTATTGTTGTGACTTTTCGATTTAATAATTAGTACCTCGAGCCACCGAGCGATGCACGGTAACCAAATGAAATAAAAAAAAAATAGAAATATATAGTAAACGACCCCTGGACCCCCTCCCCCCAAAAAAACACGCACTTCGACCCTACCACTGCAACCCCCACCGCCACTTCGCCCCGCACCTCGCCCCGCCCCCGGGCACCCCACAACTGCCCCCTTTCCTTTACCCCCACATCCATCCCCACCCCGCACCCAGTTTTGTATTTCTAGTGGTCCATAGATTATGTGTATATAAGTACATATATAAATAAATTCCGTATAATTATTTTTTTTTAATTAAATAACAATTTATCGAATTTTTTTAATCAATTAAATATAAATAATAATTTTATTGAAGCAATTTTTTACATAAAATAGGGTTCGATTTCGGAGATTACTTCACCACTATCGACTGTACTTGATCTTCTAACTTGCGATAATATTTTTAGTCCGTGTTTTTTTAATAAGAAGAATTTTAATCAATTAAAATCGCAAATTCTAATATATAACAATATTTGCTATAACCTATTAGTGGGTTTTAAAATTAAAAAACCAATTAATAAATAAATGTTAATTGAAAAAAATGTAAACAAACTTTTTTATTGAGATTTTCATCTATCAATAATTACTTTAATTAAGAAAAGATCAATTAAGATGAAATTTGTCGAGGTCCAGACTAGCCAGATCGCTTTCTCATCCTAAAAACTTGTTAAGAGAATTTGTTTCATCAAAATCAGTAGAGCCGTTTTCAAAATAGAACTAAAATACAAATATATATAAATATATAGTACCTGGAGGCACCGAGCGATGCTCGGTAACTTCTTCCTTCAGTTAAAACCTTTATTTTAATATCTTCTTCTTCTTCTTCTTCTTCTTACTTTTAAACCTATAGGTTTGTTTCTTCCAGAACGTCATACCATCTCTTCTTAGGACGACCTCTACTTCTTATTCCAACCGGATTGTTTGTCATCACTTTCTTTACCAGTCGGTCTTCTGGCATTCTTCTCACATGCCATTCCGCTCTTCTTCTTTTAACCCATTCGTCCACCTTTTGTATTCCACATTTTTCTCTAATATCTTCCTCTTTATCCTATCGAGCCTGGTCACTTTCATTATCCTTCGTAATGTCTTCATTTTAATATTATTTTTAATTTAAAATTTTGATAAAAAGGTCGATTTTTATTTGAGAGCCGTTTTCAAATTAAAAAAAATACAAAAATATATAAAATTCGCCCATTGAACCCATACCGCGCTTGACCCCACCCCGAAACCTCGCCCTCGCACCTGTTTTGATTCAACCATATGATTCATTTTTATTCATACAATTGTTAATAAATAAAACCTATCAAAATGTGTTGTTTTTTCAGAAAATTGAGACCTGCTTATGCGAAATATATTTTAAATAAATTCTTGATTATTTTTTATTCTATTAAATAAATAAAGTTCTTTATAAAAACAATTATAAAACGTTTATTAATATTTTTAGTGTTTAGGTTGAACAAAATATGTTTTAAACCACAATCACAATACTTCTTCAAGGTCTTTGAGAATAAAGTTTACCCGACCCATTGTCTGCCTGAGCACAAAAGGAAAAGGAAACCTTTTTTTAAAACCCTAAGAATGGGATTCGTCTACCTGAGAATAATTAATTTGATTACGAAAAAACCCATCAAAAACAATTTTGTCGAAGATGAGACCGTCACAGATCGAATTGTCACCCAAAAACCCCTAACCCGTGAATTTCATCGAAATCGGTAGTCGTTTTTCAAAATAGAACCAAGATACAAATATATAAACAAATATATATATACAAATAAATATACAATTTTTGCTCGTTTAATAAGAGTAGATTTATTTAATAATTAATTATTTAATCATTATTATTTGACAATTAAGTTGAATAATTGTTAAAAATAATTGTTAAGAATTTTTTTTGAAATCTAATTGATTTAATATTTTTTTTTATTTGATGTCGGATAAAAAAATAGTTCTTATAAAAGTTGTTCAGTTTTTTTTCGTAAATTCAGGATATCTATAGAAAAATATAGGTTTTCATTTAAAAAACAGAACTTAATCTTAAAATACTATAGGAAATGATTAAGATGATGGATGATTTTTATTATTTTTAGCTCGTTAGAAGGATATTCGCCGGGCTTGGATGGTAGATGATCTTCAGAGATTAGAATCTCTCTTGGCGGCGTAAAGCCAGAAAAATGCTTTTTTAAAATACAAATTTGCACAGAGGTGCATTTGAAAATATGCTCAAATAAAATATTGGCACAAAGCTCGCATTTATTGCCTTTTCATTACAGAACGTGTATACAATTACTTCTTAGACACAAGCCGTCTCTTTAGCAAATCGTTCCCAGGTAATCACCTCGGAGAGTTGTCTCCTTCAATGAGCTTTAACAACTGAACAACAACTGACTTTGCGTCGAGGGGCTAGCTGCCTTTATAAACGTGGCGGCCCTAATTAGCAATTAAACTGACGCAAGCATAAATCTTCGCGCGCTGCCTCTCATTATAAAATGGGCGTGTCCTCGTTGCTCACCTGTCAGTTTATCGAAAGATCCTGACGGGCAAACATCAAGCGCCTTTCTCAAGGCCAAAATGAATCTTTATTTTAGAAAAGCATTTTACATTGCAAAGAGTAGAGAATTAAATCCTACAATACACTTGAAATCTTGTTCTAGGTCCAGAAACAATAGCGTAGTTTAGTTCCCCCCCCCTGATATAAATAAACTTTCATTTGAAACTTTTGTTCATTAAATGCACTGTTTTTGAGTTATAGGATTTACTCAAGATAAAAAACTCACCCGGTATAGTGAAAAAATTACAAAGTTTTTAAGAAGTTTGCGATTTTGTGACGGGCCCCATTCCTCTTAGCGATGGGCCGCATGTGGCCCGCGGGACGAGGATTGGACACCGCTGTTCTTAGGGATTAAAGAGAAGGTTCAAAACCAATTATAAAAAAAAAAAAAAAAAACAATAAAACAATATTTGTTATATAAACAAACCTAAAATTATGGTTTATTTATTTAATAAAATTAGTGTAAAATTATAATCATAAAAGGTGGAATAATTTACATAATCTAACATTGAGACAGATTTACAGATGGAGTTGACTCGATTCAATTAGGTACTATATAAATGGTGATTGTGATTGTTAGGGTGGTCCTTAAATTTTTATTAGTATGATTAATTATAATACATTTTTATTTAGAGACTGGGAGTGGAATAAGAAGAAAAAATTAACAATTACATAAAATCGCCCGGTTTCGTTTTTAGCGAGGGGTGAACCGCGACCTGAAATTGTGTACACTTACTTCCACTTTTACGGTGTACACCTAATTCCAATCGAGGTTCACCCCTCGGGTTTTAGAGTATAGGGTGGGTGGGAGGGAGGCTGAGTGAGGTGAGGGAATGACTAGGAAAATTTTACATTTAATTATTTATTTGTTTATTTATTAAGCTCAAAGTGGACAATTTTTGTTTATTTATATTTGTTTAACTATCGTACAAAATTTGATTTTTTTTCTTTTAATTATTTTAATTGTGATATTTAATCTATCATAAAAAATATGACATTTACCATGATTATTTGTTAATTTGTTAATTATTATTTTAAATTTATTTTATCAACATAACTTCAACAACAAGAATAAAAAAATCCAACAAAGAAAAAAAATTTTAGAACACGAATGATATGAATTTGATAAAAAGCAAATGAATAAGCGTGTAATCAGCGCCGTAACTAGCTTTTTTTAGGCCCCTATATTTTTTTAGGAAAAATTAATTATAGTTCAAATGGAAATTTTTGTAAAAAATTAGTGTTTTAAAATCTGGAATAAAATTTTTGTAAAACAAATTTGGGTAAAAGCAATCTTGTGGGTCCCCGTTTTTTACGCGCCAATTTCGCTGTCAAAAGGGTTCCCCCACTCTGCTCACCTCTTCCTTCCCTATTTTAGTTATTCGACCGCTCCCAGGGCGCAGAACTCAACCCGGGGATTTTAAAATATAATTTGATTCCGTCTAATCGGTTTTTAATTAAAAGTGCAGTAGATCAATATTAATATAATTAATAAATATTATAATAATATAATAAATATTATTTACAATATTTTTATTAAATCAAACCACGTAATAGAACCGAATATGTGCAAACGACTCCGGTTCGGTTAATACATATTCAGTTCGGCTCGGTTGGGTTCGTATAGCTCCTTTTCGGGCTGGCATTTAGACGGTTCGGTTGGCTGAATATATATTAACCGAACCTCCGAAAGTTTAGTCCAGGCGGGGTGTGTTTCGGACTCCCATTTTTTCCTAATCAAACACACATTGAAAACCGAACAGCCAATAGTCGGATATAAATAATAGTGAAAAAAGCACCTTGTACTCTTGTATTTCAGTGAAGAAAAAAAATGAGGGCATCTGATTTTCGGTTCAGCCAAAAGTATTGCTGTATATCTTATAAAAACAGAGTCAATTGAAAAAGTTTAGTTTAATGAGACTCCTTTTATATGAACTATATATTTTCAAATGAGCGATTTGTATTCCCGCTCTCTTTTATTATAATATATATTAAAATAATGATTTATCGCCAAGTTCCCATTCATTAGTTCAGCACGACAAGGGGTAACTGTGCGGCACTGGTGGGGGAACACTGATGACAGCGAACCTGGCGGTATGAAAAAATAACACCACTCGGACCCACAGCTTTCTCTGAGCCCAAATTTGTAAAGAAAATTCAATTAACAATTTCGTTTTAGATCTCTGGGCCCTGTACGGGTGCACCTGTTGCACCTGCATAGTTACGGCGCTGCGTTTAATTATTATAAATTATTTGTTATTTATAATATTCTTTCTTTATATATTACACATTATTTCAGACACACACTAAAACACACTCTCATATATAAATACAAACACACACACTTACACACCCTTACATATATATATATTACATTCCTAGACACACAATAGGTATGCAAATTATATAATAGAGAGAGAGAGAGAGAGGCACAGTGACGGATTCAGAGAGACGGGAACTATAATTATAGTGCTATAGTGCTACAGTGTGTGCTTTATCAATCAGAATCATCTTCAATCCATTAGGGAGGTTAAAAAGTATAATTAAAGATTTGGAAATCAATTTCAAATTTTTGTACTTATTATTAGGGATGGCAACGATATATTTCCAAACGATATATTTCCAAAATATATCGAAATACCGGGTGAGTTTTTATCTTGAGACAGTCCTATAACTCAAAAACAGTGCATTATATTGAAAAAAAGTTAAAAATAAAAGTTTATTTATATCAGGGGGGGGGGGGGGGGCAAACTAAACTATGCAATTGTTTGTCGACCTAGAACAAGCTTTCAAGAATATTTCGATGTCAAGTTCTGTATTTTAAATAGAAACCTATATGTTTCTGTAGATATTCCGAATCTACAAAAAAAAAAACTGAACAACTTTCATAAGAACTATTTTTTATACGACATCAAATAAACAAAATACATGAATAAATTAGATCCCAAAAAAATTGTAATAATTATTTTTAACAATTGTTCAATTTAATTATCAAATAATAATGATTAAATAATTAATTATTAAATAAATATTTATTAAATCGAAAAGTCAAAACAATGAAAATAAGTGTTTATAATGATCTTAAAACTTCATTATACTTAGGTACACAGATTTAAGAGATTATTTTCTACTTAATAGAACTAGTTAAAATTCATGAGTTTAAAAAAATTTATTTCTCGTGTCAATCCAGTAGATAATTATATTGTATTACTATAATAAAAATGGATCATTTTTTGTTGAAGACAGAATTGAAATGGTCTTAATTTATGGGGTAAACGCGGAAGAAGCGTTGTGGGGATGCAATTGAAATGGATCCCAAGCATTTTCTTGACAGGGATACTCCTTCAAGAGCTTCATTTTATTGTGTTGTAGATCTATTTAAAAAAATCAGGAAATGTAAAGGCTACGAAGAAACTTAAAAGGCCAAAATAACGAAATTGGAACTGGAATTCATCCAGAAAACTTGCCATAACACTCTGGAATATCACAGAACAGTGTCGCAATATTATTAAATTATTAATTATTTATCTAATAATTAAATATTTAATCATTATTATTTGATAATTAATTTCAACAATTGTTAAAAATAATTATTAAGATTTTTTTGAAATCTAATTGATTAATGTATTTTGTTTATTTGATGTCGTATAAAAAAATAGTTTTAACAAAAGTTTTTCAGTTTTTTTTGTAGATTCAGAATATGTACAGAAACATATAGGTTTCCAATCAAAATACAGAACTTGACATCGAAATATTCTTGAAAGCCTGTTCCAGCTCGACAAACAATTGCATAGTTTAGTTTGCCCCCCCCCCTCATATAAATAAACTTTTATTTCAAACCTTTTTTCATACAATGCACTGTTTTTGAGTTATAAGACTGTCTCAAGATAAAAAAAACTCACCCGGTAATATAATATTGTAATAGAGCGGCAAAAAAATGCCATAATACTAGAACAATATAATATTTATTTATAATAATACAAAACGTATTAAACAAAGTAATAAAGTATTATTTAAATAATATAGTTTAAAAAAATAAAAGCAGACATTATAAATCAACGATAGACATATCATATTCCGGATTTTTCTTTATTTTAATTTTAAAATACTGATTATTTTAAATAAATTGATCCTCATATTTTTAATATGAAATTTTTTACTATCTAAAATTTTTTAATAGCTATTTTAAAGCATGAAAAAATATTATACTGCTAAATTTAAAGATTTCTTTCAGATTCGTTCTGGTTGAACACTGGCACATTTTTTGTGTGTTTCTGTGCTCGGTGTATCCAGTTAAAACAAAATAGATAGAGAAGTTGTTTCAGAAGAGTTGTTTTTCACCCACTCGGGAATCGAACCCGAGTACCAGTAACAGCAATCGGGGCCATCTGGCTGATGAAAAACAACCCTTTTGATATATAATTAAAAATATTCCATTCCATCTGATTTATTAGATGACACCATCTTATGAGTTTCTAACAAAATAACTGGAACTGGAATTCATCCAGAAGACGTGCGATTCACTCTGGAATATCTCAGAACAGTGTCGCAAAATTATTAAATTATTAATTATTATTGGATTATTTATTTAATAATTAATTATTTAATCTTTATTATTTGATAATTAAGTTGAATGATTGTTAAAAATAATTATTATATTTTTTTTTTGATATCTAATTGATTTAATATTTTTTATTATTTTATGTCGTATAAAAAAAAGTTCTAATAAAAGTTGTTCAGTTTTTTCCGTAGATTCCGAATATGTACAGAAATATATAGGTTTCGATTTAAAAAACAGAACTTGATCTCGAAATATTCTTGAAAGCTTGTTCGTAGTTTAGTTTCCCCCTTGATATAAATAAACTTTTATTTGAAACTTTTTTTCATATATTGCAATGTTTTTGAGTTATAAGACTGTCTCAAGATAAAAAACTCACCCGGTATATTAAAATAATTTGCCATCCCTAGTTATTATAGGGCATTGAAAATTTAAGAATGAGAAAAAAAATCTCTCAATCATCATAGTGATATTGATTTACTTTATCATTGAAGATAAATTCACATATAGGTACTCGTATTTCTCTTATTATGCTGTCATTTAGATGAAACGACCGATATAAAAGGAAATATATTCAAATTATTTTTTATTCAGTTGATCCTATTTAATTTTATTTATAAAAACTAAAATATGTAGCTATAGTAGTAGGTAATATTTAAAGTTTTGAAGTAATTTAGGTATTTTTATTAGAGAGAAAATTATAAAGTTTCCGTCTGGACTAATAAAATAGACAATCTCTCTCGTGAAGTACTTTCTTTTAGGTGTCCTAAATTTTTTATCATTTATTATACATTAATATCAGTGTAATTAATTTTATTACATTATTTTTTTTCAAGGCGGAGGACTTGGATGGGAATAAATAAAGGGAAAAATTAACTGCAAAAAGTATTCAAGAATTAGGAATTAACAATCGATCGTTTTTTTTGTTCCGATTCAGATTTTATGGTGTCAATAAAAAAAAATGAACAAAAAACTAAAAAAGAATCTGTTAAATAATAAAAATCACTTAAGGTAAACGCTCCAGTAATAGGCTGGTTAAGAGAAAAATTGAAGTAAAACTGAGTTTCCACTGGTACACTTAAAACTCAGCACAATATAAATAAAAATCACCTTATTTATAAATATGACCGAAATATAGATGTTTATTTAAACTTCAGCCTAGTGTGAATAATTTAACAATCTATTCTTTGAAATAAGAACAGGTAATCGAGAGGCAGTCTTGTTTTTTACAATCCCAGTACCAAGAGCCGTCCAAGGGTGGGGGGGGGGGGGTCATGCCCACGACTCCGATTGCTGTGGAGAGAGTATCCTCTCCATTGTGATTTTCTTGGGGAAGTTTTTTTCACAGGGGTGGTTTTTTCCCATTGCCTTTCCCCTGAAGGAATTAGATTATGAAAAATAAAAAAATAAATCTCTGGCTCGACAACCCTTCATGGGTCTTGGCCTACTGAATTGGTTGCTGTCCTAATTGGAAACAGTACCGAGGGGTCAAGTGGTTAGCTCAACGCACATCTCTACAACCTTCGTTTCAGTTTTCTTAACCGAGATTCGCTACTTCTCAATCAAGCAGCTACTCATTTATCCTCACGAGGCTGAGTGAACCCCGTTCCAGACCCTATACTTACAGAAAAATTTCTGAGCATAGCCGGGAATCGAACCCGGGACCTCCGGGTTGCCAGTCAGTTACTCTGACCATTAGACCACAGAGGCGGTTAGATTATGGCTAAATATAATCCTTTAAATTCCTAGGAGTTGTCCAAAATAAGAGCTTGACCTAACATTAAATATGTGTGGACCATGGCCCCATGAAATTACGGGCCCCTCATTATGGAATAAACAAGTTTAAAAAAAAAGGGTTCCCCGGGTCCCACAGGTGCACTTGGACCCCCCTCCTTGCGGGGACTATAGTGTGGCCAGAGTATTGGTTTATTTTAGGACAAACATGAGGCTACATCTCAATCAGCTAACAGGTGGGAAAAGATAATTTATAAGATTAAAAAAAAATTCTAATTTTATAATAATAAGGTGGTATTTCAGCTATTGGAAATCGCTATAAAAGACTGCCTATTGTGTATCGCTAATTTCGGATACGTTCTAAAAATCAGCCATTATACTTATCTGTTATAATTATGGCCTGACTTTATTTAGGAAATATTGTATAAAAGGATTTACAATCCCATTTATATGTTCGTTAAAAAAAAGGACATATGTTTTGAATTTTGTACAAGGTTTAAAAATTGAACGCTATTAATATTAATAGTTTATTTAAAATATTAATTCATTTAATATATGAAATTTATCCAATGATAAAAATTGGTGAAGGTTAAATTCTGATATTTATTTTTACCTGTCATTCTATTATCTGTCCTACACCTGTAACCTCAATTTTAGCATACTGGTGGCATTTACAAAAATAAAAAATTATATATATACCATAACTAACCTGATGCACCGATAATGGGCCACTATTTTATCTGACGTACCAGTAATGGGCCATCTATTAAATCTATTGTCGAACAATAATCAAGTCTATAACATCATAGAATTATAAAGAGGTGTAACTAGAAACAAAATTTATCTGTTTTATTCATATTTTTTTAAAACTTTAAAGAAAATGCTGATGGTCCAGTAATGGCCCATTATTGGAACCATTCATACTACAATGACCGTTCCTGAACTGATCAGTTAGATATCGATCGAGGCTCTCAACAGTAAGCTTAATTCAGAATGATACCATGTTCTTATGTTGGCCTGGGGTGGCCCATTACTGGGACAGTTGAACAATTTGTGATCCCATGATGGGCCACCCTATTTTGGCAAGTTTTTCATCATTTATGCACTGTACAATTTGAATTATACATATTATAGTACCAAATATTCCTTCAAGTCACTAAACCGGCCTTATCTATATAAATAAAAATGTACTGTTACGGTTAAGTGATACGTTGAAGGATCTCCGAAAGTTCTTCACCGATTTCTTTGAAATTTTCACACAACATTACATTCAAATACACCAGTATTTTTATATATAGTGTTTTTATAGATATCACACCTGTGGCATGTAAAAAATGTTTTTGTTTTTTCGAGGAAACAACGACATCGCCTCTCTGGGGGGGTAAAAGCAAACTAACAAGATGGCCGATAATAGCTTTTTGGAAATTTTTCAACTGTCAATATTATTTTTGGTTAAGGGAACAATTTTGACAAGTAATATATAATTCATTTACTGTTTTAATACCTATTCTATAATTATTTGCACTTTTAATTTATTTTCAAAACTATTATTTTTTAAATATATTTAAATATAATATAATAAATATAATATCTATATAAATTTTAACCATAAAACGAGATGCTTCACCTCAGGGGTTAGGTGACTCCGGGCCGAAGCTCCGCGCGTCAGTTAGTAGTAAATAAATATTATTTGTTGAAAAAAATCACATTCCTTAACAGATTTCTTAATCATAAGTAAAAACAATCACAAATATTCGTCTCTTTAGCAGAATAGCCAAACATTTGATATAAAGTAAAGGAATGAACTGAATTCCAGTGCTAAGGTATCCTATCAGGAAGTAGTCAATGACCCGTATCCCTTTCAATGCCCTAGGGTAACAAGAGACCCATCATTTCTCAACATTCTAAAGGGGTGGTCCATTACTGGAGCGTTTACCTTAATTTGATTAAAAAATATTAAATTTAAAGTCACAATAAAGATATTTTTTATTAAAAAAACAAAAAAAAAAACGGTTATTTATTTTAACCGGCATTTGATAACTCTTTATTTAAATGACTCATTGCCTGAGTGATAAAGCCACATTTGTATAAATTAACATAGAAAGCGGATTCACGCCCCCCCCCCCCGAAAACATTTAGCTTACCCTATATATAAATAGAAATTCACAGGAATCTAATATAAAATATATTTTACAAATTTATTATAATTATTATTATTGCATTTTAAAAATATTATTATTATTATTATTACCTACTATTATTAAAACAAATATTTCCCCTTCCAATTCCTCCGAAAAAATCTTTCTGTGCATTCGTAAATTATAATATATTAACTAATAAATAAATAATTAAAGGGGTTGATAATTTGTTCATATTTATACAATTTTCTTATTTTTTTTTTTAAATTTTTTGCTGAACAGACTCTCAATTTGGAGCTGCTCTTAAATAATATTATTTATTTTAAATATTTATACACATGGTACTTTTACTGTACATCGTTAGAGAGTTTGATACTGTTGATACAGTTCGGTACTATCAACATTCAAAATAATTTTCTAGCCCTTGCATTTTTTTTTCATTTACAAAATAGTTTTAACAAAATAAGAAATAATAAGAAAGTCAGCATACCATAGTTCAATCGAGGGAGTAGTATTAAAGTAACCAATCATGTACACACTAATAATAATAATAATTTTTTATTGTTAAAGGATAAATAAATTGAATTTCTACTTTCCAGTAATTTATTTTATTATTCAAATGGTTAATCCAAATATTTCGAGAGCGCTTTCGGCATCTCTTCCTCAGTGGAAACCAATGGTGAGGAAGAGATGCCGAAAGCGCTCTCGAAATATTTGGATTAACCATTTGAATAATAATAAATTACTGGAAAGAAGCAATTCAATTTATTTATCCTTTAACAAAAAAAAATTAATATATCCAGTACACACCAAGCCAGCAAAATTCTTATGAATAATAATAATATGTGCTTTTTTCTTTCTAAAAATTTCAATTATACATAATTACATTTTTTTCTTTTCAAAGGTCTATTCTCTAAACAAAAACGTTAACTTTTAACGGTTGGCGACACACAAACAAACACTTTACTTTGGCCTAACATGCGGTAAGAAACCTGTAGCGGCCTGCTTTGCTTTGGCCACGAGCCTTTAGACTCTGCCGCTAGATGACACAGTCAGATCATTGCAACTACCAATCACCGAATATGGTCTGCTCAGCATGCATTCACCCACAAACTAGGCGGGTAGCGCCCAGCATTCACGCAGGGCACGAACATCGCACTGCGAGCATTCACTGGAGCGAGCAACCATTGTTAGGTCCCCACCAACTAGGCGGGATCAACGCGGAGAACAACGGCGCCAACCGGCACCAACAACCACCGCACAACCGACCTAACAATGGGCTCACCTCCAGCATCCACCAGGGCACGAACATCGCCCTGCGAGCATTCGCTCAGCATTCACCACACACGTGGCTTGCTCAATTCTTTTAGCTTTCCCCTTCCAACCACCCTCACTCCGTCGCGGCTATATGCTTGGACCCTGACAAAGGTTAATCCCAAGTCTGGGAACAGTATGAACCTCGCCCCTTCCAGCTTCATTGTTAGGTCCCCACCAACTAGGCGGGCAGCGCGGACACGCACCACGCAACAACGCAACACCCCCTAACAAACCCACTCTTTCTTTTCTGAATAACTAAATTCAGAGAAAGCAAATCGGGGCACTTGGCGCTCCGTACATACCGCGGGCAGCGCACACACCCCACGCAACGCATTCAATTTTGCGCTTTCTTTTCTGAACAACTCAGAGAAAGGCTTGAGCTCCGCGTACATGCAGCGAGCAGCTCAACGTCCACGCAGCGCATTCAATATGCGCAGGGAATCCATAGGACCGGCAAAGAGGCTCCTAATAACCAATACTTTTCCCAAATACTATCATTGATCTTTCCAATCTATACTACATACGATATTTTTTTAACCTTCTCCTCGTTGATTACTAAATAAATTTTATATAAACATTAATTGTTGTCTTTTTGTTCCATACTCTTTTGAAGAGAGCTCCCTTTGCCTTCCCATCCATTTTCTTTACAGGGTATTAAATGTGTATAACATCATTGACTAGATAATCAAGCCAGCGAACTATCGAAAAACATTAATAAAGTAAAGGGTGTGCAGTTTCACAGTGAATGAAACAAAACTCAAAGAGGTTTATACAAACTCAATATATTTCGGATTATCAGTCCATCATCAGGAGTTTACAGATTAAAAACCAATAATATTTGAACGTGTGATCACAATTTTAACATTCAAATCATACGTACCAATATAATACAAGAAAAACATCAACATTTAACAATAAATAAAATTAAAATTTTAAATATTTTAAATATAAAAAATATAAAAATAAAAAATCTAGGTAAATATGAATATTAATATAAATAAAAAACCCCCAATTACAAGTATAAATATAAATAAATTTATAGAATCAAATTAGAAAATAAAATTACAAATTTAAGTCATAAACACAAAATTAATTATAAAGATCAATGTACAAATAAGCATAAATTACATATAGAGATAAAGATTAAAATAAAACAAAATAGAGATAAATTAGATGAGATAAATGACAATATACAACAATTTTGTGGTTATCTCATATAATCATTATATGTCATTTATTTTAGAAGGCTGAGGGCGCGTGGTATGAACCATTGAAATTTATCTCTATTATGTTTTATTTTAATCTTTATCTCTATATGTAATCCATGCTTATTTGTACATTGATATTTATAATTTATTTTTGTGTTTATGACTTAAATTTGTAATTTTATTTTCTAATTTAATTCTATAAATTTATTTATATTTATACTTGTAATTAAAGGTTTTTTATTTATATTAATATTCATATTTACCTAGATTTTTTATATTTATATTTATATATTTTTATATTTAAAAAAGAAAAATTTTTGTAAAATTTTTTAAATTTTCATTTTATTTATTGTTAAATGTTGATGTTTTTCTTGTGTTATATTTTATATTGGTACGTATGATCTAGATATTAAAATTGTGATCACACGTTCAAACATTATTAGCTTTCAATCTGTAAACTCCTGATGATGGACTAATAATCCGAAATATATTGAGTTTGTATAAACCTCTTTGAGTTTTATTTCATTCACTGTGAAACCACACACCCTTTACTTTATTAATTAATATCATGTTTCACCTAAAACCTACACCACTTTCTCTAAGTAAAATCGAAACACATTTTTAAAATCATAAAATTAAAAACAGCAGCCTTTGAGCAGGATTTACGCCCCTCATAGCCAAAAGGCGCGATACTTTCAACCATCTTCAATACTACTCTGAATTCGACTGGGTTGATTTAATGATATAATAATACAGGGTGTCTGGTGGCAAATTTATATTTTTAAATACGATTATTTCAAAAAGTAATAAACGGTGTGGGGGGAGGGTGGCGCCGTTGGAATTATCGTTCGTGCGGATTTGTCAGTCACGATGTCGCAGTGGTCGGTAACTGTTTGGTGTGCCTTATCCACGCATGAGATAATTGGACCATTTTTTTCGAAAATTCTCGAGGCCAGGCGACGAATGTCAATGGTGAAAATTATCGATGCATGATTACGGAATTCTTTTTGCCAAACCTGCGAGCTCATCCATCATACTCTTCACACACGTGGTTTCAACAGGATGGGGCGACTGCACACACTGCCAGAGCTTCGATGAATTTGCTTCGGGAAAATTTCCCCCAAAAACTGATCAGTCGCTTTGGGGACATCCCATGGCCACCGAGGTCGCCCGATCTAACTCCCATGGATTTTTTTTATGGGGCTACCTCAAAGAGAGGGTTTATAATGACAATCCCCAATCTCTTGTGGCTTTAAAGGAAAATATTCGTCGAGAAATCAGCTCAATTGAACCAAGTTTACTGCAGCGTGTGGCGCAGAACACAAGGCTCCGTTTTGAACAGTGTGTTCAACTCGACGGAAGACATCTGGATGACATACTCTTTAAAAAATAAAATCCGCATTTCTATTCTTTCGTTCAATGCTCTTAATACAACTTTATGTCAATTATTACGTTTTTTATTTAAGTTTGAAAATATAAATCTGCCACCAGACACCCTATATCAACCATCCTTCATTACTTTTAGTTAAAATTATTTTTAAATAAAAAGCAAGTACGCACAAGAACTCAAACATTATTTTAAATGTTTGTTTTTTTGTTTGGTAGATTTTTCTTTAATAATTCATACATTGCAAACTTTTACTCTCAAGCAAACTTTCTTTGATGGAATAATCCCTCTAACTTTGCTATCGATTTTAAATTAAATGTGTTTTTAATATTCTCAAATGATTTTTTCGAACTGAAATCTCGTTATAATAAACCTAGCATAGTCGATAATTTATAAAAAAAAATTGGTATATTAGGTCATTTAATAAGTCCATAGATGGCGTTACTAGAATTTTTTGCAAATGATTTTTAATTAGAACTAACTTTCAAACGATACGTGTATAAATTTGACAGCAATCTGACTATTGATTCGTGAGTTATAGCATTTTGTGTGAAGCAACTTTTGATATTGAAAAAAAGTCAATTTCGAGTTTTAATAAAGCATTGCTTTTTGATGAAAAAATACAGTGGAAACCAAACAATGGCTTGATAAACATTATCCGAGCTCTGCTCCATCGAGACAAATGGTAGAGAAGTGAATTGCTAAATTTAAACGTGGTTGTACCAGCACAAATGATGCAGAGCGCAGTGAACGTCCAAATGAGGCTGTTATTCCAGAAAACATAAAAAAAATCCTCAAATTGGTTATGAACGATCGCAAATTGAAGGTGCACGAGCTAGCTGACATTGTAAAGATATCAGATGGTAGTGTTTTTACCATTTTACACGAACATTTGAGTATGCGAAAGCTCTGTGTAAAGTGGGTGCCGCGTGAGCTCACAGTTCGACAAAAACAACAACGAATCGATGCTTCAGAGGAGTGTTTGGCGCTGTTAAACCGCAATAAAATTGAATTCTATCGTCTATATATGACAATGGATGAGACATGCCTTCACTATTACACACCAAAGAAGTCCAATGATGAAGTAATCGCTGAAACTGAAGCCTATTTTGACGAGAAAGAGAAATCGTACTATAAAAGTGGTATCGAAAAGTTGGAAAATCGCTATACTCGTTGTATCGCCCTTGAAGGCAACTATGTTGAATAATAAAATCGAGTTTTGTCAAAATTTTGTTTTTTTCTTACTTATCCTACGAACTTATTGAATGACCTGTTACTTAAGATACAGCTTGCAAAAAAAGTAATACACATATTGTATAAGTAATTATTATATAAAACAAGAAGTCTGACTGATTGATATATATGTATATACATTTATTTAATTAATTCTACAGAAATTGTTTTTTTATAGATAGGTATTACAAAAAATTTTAATGTGAACAAAATTGCTTTTATTTTTATTTTTATTTTTTTTTTATTAAATATTTAGATATGTTTCATTTGTCCCGTTTAGGTAGGTATTTTAATTTTTCGATGTGTATTTATTTTTAAATTAGGTAGGTATATAATATATACACACATAGTAGGTAACTTATAAAGAGAATTTTCTAGGTTAGGCTTCACAAAAAGGAAATATTAAAACAAATGTATGTTTATTTGAGCCTGATTCACTCGATATATATTTCGGGTTATTAGCCCGTCTTCAGGAGTTCAAACAAAAACTGAATACAAATTTGTAAAAACGTTCACCAAGTAAAATTTTGAGAGAGAAGAGTATATTCAGAAAGTTTCATCAACAACCAAGCTGTTAAAGTACGTTCACAAAATACTTTCAATCTTTTTTCCTTAAATATAAACAAAATGTTATTATTTAAAATAAAATTAAAAACAAAAATAAAAACAAAATACAAAATACAAACACAAAATATGTAATCGAATTTAGGAGCCGATTTTTAATTTATTAATTTTAGCCAAATTAGAATCAATGATTATATCTTTGTCAAAGTCCAATTGATTATTGAGAATACTGAATTTATTCAGAAGGGCCAATTTAATCTCAGTTGATTCTAAAAGAAGAAATCTGGGACCACTTCTTTCAAAATGAATTGGGGTAGGATTTGAAGTAGAAACAGTATGATTTTTCGAATGTAAATGAAGAGCGAAAGCTTTTATTTTAATTTTGTTTTTATTTTTGTTTTTAATTTTATTTTAAATAATAACATTTTGTTTATATTTAAGAAAAAGATTGAAAGTATTTTCTGAAAGTACTTTAACAACTTGGTTGTTGATGAAACCCTCTGAATACACTCTTCTCTCTCAAAATTTTACTTATTAGACGTTTTTACAAATTTGTATTCAGTTTTTATTTGAACTCCTGAAGATGGGCCAATATCCCGAAATATATATCAAGTGAATCAAACTCAAACAAACATACATTTGTTTTAATATTTCTTTTGTGAAACCTAACCTAGAAAATTCTCATCATAAGTTATTTATAATGTTTCACCTAGAACCGACACCAAAATCCTTAAAAATTATACATAGTAGGTAGATGATCATGGTCAGATTTTGTCACTCATTCAGGTTTCAATTTAAAAGAAACTCGTGGGTAGTTCACAATCATTTTAATTGACTTTTTCTTCGTTAATTATTTTATTGTAGTAGATTAAACATAAAGGATTTAAAATTAGAATTGATTGAAAAGGCCGAAATTGATGGCTGCAAATACCAGCCCTGATTTAAGCTGTGGGAGAAATATGTACCATGCCAGCCAGCTAGATTTATTTGTGAAGTTTAGATTCCTCAAACAAAACGACCTTGAAATTATTTAACTTGGGACTTGGGTTATCGTTAGAATGAACTTCCGTCAACTTAAATATCTGATAAATGACAAAAAAACTGGATTATCAATTGAGAGAAGGGAGAGAGTAATATCACAAGGGGGGGGGGAAGAAATTAAAATGTCACTAAAAATTATTAAATTTAAATTATATTTGTCACGGAAGAAGCAATAAAGGTACCTAAAGAATGGTAGGTATAATATATACCAGTGTTAATTGAAAAGTTTTTGTTTTGCCGAGAGTAGCAGAGTTGTTGATTCACAAAGAGAAACAAAGAGGTTGTCCTAAATATTGTGACGCAATCTACGTAGGAAAAACAGAGAGGAATCTGAAAATTCGATTAAGCGAACATTTTAGAGATTTTAGAAATCAGAAAAAAGAGAACTCATTAGCGGAACATTTAAATTCAAACAATCACTCTTTTCCGGAAGGCACAGGAATTAATTAGATTAATAAAAGGAGAAAGAAACCCAAAATTAATTAGCGCAATTGAATCGTTAGAAATTTTGAAATCATTCAATAAAAATTCAGACCTTTGTTTGAACGGAAAAATTGAGTTATCTAATAGCAATTTACTTAGGATGTTTGCTAACAAAACAAGCAATTTAAGATAAAAGAAAGTGGGAAAAAAAGGACAAACCAACCCCCTCCCCTTCCATTGTCAGTCTGTTCTTTGTCCCAAAGAAAAGCGATGCATGTGTTTAAATATGAATGTGAACCCAAAGATGATTTTAATTCTAACTGGCTCTCAGATAAGAAAAGATCAAAAAAAATTTCAATATCCATAAGGTATTGACTACATGAAAAACAATATCATTTTTCGTCATTTTGACCGAAAATATCTCAAAACTCTGACGTGTAATAAAAATTCGGGAAATTACATGATAACCAGAGTATAAAACTCTACTGGAATTCATTGTTAGGTTTTCGGGGAGAAATTTTTGTGTAATTTTTGTCGAGCAGTGTTATCATGAATAGTTTTCTCCTTTTAATCAAAACATGCCTCAGAAGGGAAGGTTTTCAATTCTAGAATTGGGGACTGGGTTGGCAGATAGTGTCACATTTCCGCTTAACTGACCAGGAGGTCCCCTCCCAGGGGCCCGAGTTCAATTCTCGATCGTCGACAAAATTTTACTTGCGGCCCAGTAACAAATAAATAAAAAAAAAAAAATAGTATCTAATTTAAATAATAGATGTCACCAAGTAATTACAATACTTGACCATACCCTGTATGGTAAAGTAAAAATGATCAATTGCTATTAGGTAATTTAGGTATATATTAAGGGGGTTGCCTTTCTTTCATTTATCTTGTATATTAAACATAGATTATGTACAATTATGTATATTATAGTATGTAAATATATAATTACAGACATGTAGGGTTTTTTCATTGGTGCTACTTCTACCATATTCTCTAGAACATTCAAGTGGCTATAAAACACACTTTTTGACTAAAAAACCATGACATCCGATTATTTCCTGTTGGAGAGGAAATCCATATTGACCAGGTTCTCCAAATAATAAATAAATAAATTAATTAATAAAACAATACAATATGAAACACCATATTAAATAAAACAGTAAAATTTATGAAATTTTTCTATTTCTATCTCATATAAATTAATATTGATAATACACTGTGGTGCAAAAATAAAGTGCAACACTTGAAAAATATAGTTTGAAAGTGAAAAAAACATATTTTATTTAATCTTTTAATACATTTTGTGATTGTACAAATATTTTTCAACATTTTTAGAATGAAAACAATGTATTGGTTTAATTTAAACCCGTTTAAAATTAAATTTATTTAAACTAGCATAAATTTTCAGTTTTGAAATCTGATCCCTTTTTTGAATTATATTAAATGATTATCGTCTAATATCGAATTAAATTGAATATTTTAAGGTTTATCAGTTCGATTTGAATATCTCATCTTTTAATTTAATTTCGTTTGAAATATTATCCAAGGATAATGCCTCTAAAGACCGAGGAAGTAGCTACTCAAGATGTAGCTCTAATAAATGATGGAGGATCGTATCGGTATGTCGCTCAATGACTTCAAGCATAGGTTGGACGGATCCACAGAGCTCTGTCGATAAAACTTTAGACCAGTGGTTCCGAACCTTTTGTGGGTCATCGCCCCTTTCTGGAGGTTGACTAACCCCTATCGCCCCCTTTTCATTTTCATTGTATGCCTAATTTTAATTTGAAATAAAGTGTAAATAATAATGTTTTGTGAGGAGCTGGAAAATTTTCATGGGGGGGGGGGGGGTCAATCCATAAAGCAAAATATTTAGTGTGAATTTTTTTTTATTAAAACAAATATTTAGTCCAGTTAAATTGGGTTTTTTTCTCGGAAGGTTTTGGGCTAGTTGTAATTTCTTCGACCCTTCATGTTTTTTGGTGTGCTGAATCCCTATCTTATGTTTGCTAACAAAATTTCGTGACGAAATATTGTCAAAAATGACAAAAAAGGTGAAAAATCTCATTTTTTGGAGGATTTTTGCTTATAACTCGAAAACTATCAACTTTGTGTGCAAAAATTAACAATCAATAATTTAACAACTCGCAAGGGAAGTGATTCCATTTCTTTGCACGGGAGTGTATTTTAAATTCCCCCCTTTGAATACTCATCGCCCCCCAATCGCCCCTACTTATTTATCGCCCCCCTGATAACCCAAATCTTCCACTTGGGGGGGGGGGGGCGATCGCCCCCAGTTTGGGAACCACTGCCTTAGACCATAAAAGCCTATAGACACGCTCTGGTGGCGATTTGGTGAGACCAACATCACCTACAGATGACGTCACTTCATCAGTAGGTAGGAACACCGAGAAATAGCATGGCCACTCAGTGGGGGGGAAAGGGGGGATCATACCCTGGGCGCTACTCACAAAGGGGCGCCAAAATGTCCGCAAAACAAAAAAATTATTTACTTTTTTAATGTTTTAAAACTGCGCGTTTTTAAAATATTTCTTTATAAATATGTAAAATAAATTATAGGTATCTTTTGAACTAATTCTAGATGATCATATACATTTCAAAATCTAGTCTTGCTTTCTCAAATACATTTTTTGTCTCAAATTTAAAGCCTAGCTTGAGCCTATGACTTTATTTATTTATTAATTTGCGAGTATATTTTACATATAATATTATATGGTTTTCGAATGGGTGTGGGGGGGGGGGGGCAATAAAAAGGTATTGTGCCCCGGGCGCGAGTTAAGCTCGCTACGCCACTGTGGCCACTATAGGAATTATTATATATTGAAATAAATTTATCGTAGTTTAGACTATTTATTTTGGATTCCAATAATCGCAAATTAATATTAATAATAATAATAAATTAATATACCAAAATATTTTTACAATAATTCGGGCATCGAGCAACACTCCCTTCCCATGTCCATATAAACCCCCTAAGGTTCCCCCTTTCCAAAAAAAGAATCATTGAAATCGGACAATAAACAAACAAGTTATGCGAGAACGTGACGTCACCTGTAGGTGATTTGGCCTCACTTCACTCTGTTTGGAGAGAAGCAGAGGGCGTGTCTATAGGCTTTCATGGTATAAGGATAAAACGATATAGGGAAACAAACTCTTATGCCATGGGAGACCGGGATCTGCTCGAATTAGAGCTTCAAATGAGAGAGATGACCGATTCATACTATTGGATACCTATTGAGGGTTTGAGGCATTGTAGAGCAGCTCAAATCCAACAGCGCCTTCTACAAACTCGACAAGTCAACCTAAGTGTTCGGACTATCAGAAGACGTCTCCGGGAATTAGGGTTGACACCCAATCAATCTAAGTGTTTCACAGGAATTATTTAACGGATTATAGTGGTGTTTTACAAAGTGGAAATAAAATTAAAAAATCTTTTAAATTATTTTGAAGATTTTTTTTTTATTTATCTCTATACATATTTTGGGCGTTATGAACCCTTCATCAGGAGATTTAACAAAAAACTGAATATAAATTTTACATTGTATTGATGTTATAATCTGGTGGTTAATATTTTAGTACAGGGCGAGGGGGGGGGGGGGGGTGGTAGAGTATTGAACAAATTGTCTGACTAAAGTCCAGAAGGTTCAGGTAGGATGTCTATTTTCGAAATTTATTTATAAAGGATTCTAGAAATACCTATTAAAGGAATTTGTGTAAAGTGTGTCCGGTCAGTCCTAGCGCTCTCCGCTAGATCGCACTGCGACCTCATACAAATAGTTTATTCAACTAAACAATTGTAGTGATAATTCTTTAAGTACTCAACAGTCAAATTGTTAAACACATTGTATATTACGTGAGTCAATCAATCATTAATGAAATAATAAACCAATGAATTAATGAGAGCCGAGTCAACGCATTGAGTGGCGTGAGCCATGATTTTCTTTGAATGTTATAAATGCGTCAACTCGAATCGAGTTAATTCAGCTACCACCAAAATATGGTCTGCTCAATTGTTTTTGATTATTCATCATCCACTACCTTATCTTCCGTCGTGGTTGGAACCACCGTCGGGGCACAGGGGCATTCCCCTCTCCTCCGACAACCAACCCCTTCCAATATCCTAGTTAGCATCAGACACCCCACCACTAACACTGGCGGCGACACCAAACACGCGCAGCCAGTAACAAGTGTTTCACTTTTTTTGCACCACAGTGTATATTTTTTTAAAAAAGAAATAGAAAATTTCTATAATGTTATATGAATTAATAATTAGATATTATAAAGTTAGAGAATATATAAAATCTATAATATATATTCGTTGATAGATGAAATATAGAAATATACATTCTTTTTTTTTCATTTTTTTCTTCTTTTATGAAAATAAAGATAGATTTTTTTATGATATATATTCATCTTGAAAATTTAAATGAATAAATTATTAAAAATAAATAAAACATGTAATTATAGTAGTTTTCAGGATTTTTATAATAACATCCCACATAGCAATAATTAATCTTTTTTAATATAATATCGAACAAAATAGTCAACGGACATAAGCTGTCTCGAATTGAATATGAGACATGAGGGCTGATTGATCCCTTGATCGAAATAAATAATTAAATCCCTGTTGACCATTTTGTTTTTACTTTATTTATATTAATAATTATTAATAATACTGATGTGATGTTTTCTTAAAAATGTTACACTTGAAAATAAATCAATTCAAATTACATAAGAATAAGATGGATGAGAAATTTTCATCTTAAGATGCATACTATACAGTAAAGAGTTATATATACAGGGCGTTCCACAGAACTCGTTCATGGAAGGAGCTGAGAGAAAATTATGAACAATTTATGTTTTGGAATATGCTCTTTTTAAATAAATTATTAACAACTTTCTGCTTTGCCGCAATCGCCATCAACTTTCTTATTTTCTATGGAACCCCCCAAATATTTTTGCATCATTAGATTAAGTGTTAAAAACCAAGATGATTTTGTATAATGCACTTGATGTCCAAAATTTATAATTTCTGAGTTATTTTAGATAATTTGTAAAATCTATCAATTTTGCGTTCATTTTTAAAAATTTATAATAATTAAACTATTGTGTGTAGAATTAATTTGAACAGTCAGAACTCTTAATTAGACATTCAAGAATCTTACTTAATTATAAAAATTCAAATTTTTCTATCCAGTATGATCATAATAATCGTTTATTTCTGAAAATCAAAAAGTTGTTAATACTCAATTTTTTCAAATAGAACATGGCACAAATTTTAGTATTTTTGAATTCTACATAAAAATCCAATAGGAGTTTATTAAATACTCCCTATACCTAAAATGAATAGTTTTTTAAATAAAATTTTTTTAAATTTCCCTCGATTTCAAAATGAGTGAAATTTAAAATATTTTTTATTTAAAAAACTATTCATTTTAGGTATAGGGAATATTTAATAAACTCCTATTGGATTTTTATGTAGAATTCAAAAATACCAAAATTTATGCCATGTTTCATTTGAAAAAATTGAGTATTAACAACCTTTTGATTTTCTGAAATAAACGATTATTATGGTCACCCTGAATATAAAATTTGAATTTTTATGATTAAGTAAGATTCTTCAATGTCTAATTAAGAGTTCTGATTGGTCAAATCAATTCTACAAACAATAGTTTAATTATTATAAATTTTTAAACATGAACGCTAAATTGGTAGATTTTACAAACAAACTAAACTAAAATAACTCAGAAATTATATATTTTAGACATCAAGTGCATTATACAAAATCATCTTATTTTTTAACACTTAATCCAATGATGCAATAATATTTAGGGGTTCCATAGAAAATAACAAAGTTCATGTCGATTGCGGCAAAGCAGAAAGTGTTCAAAAGTTGTTAATTTCAAAAAAATTTCTCTACTCCTTCCATGAAAACTTTTAATGAACGCGTTCTGTGGAACAACCTGTATATAAATCTTTTGAAAAACAATCTTCAAAGGTTTAATAAAACCCAAATGTTTCAAGAGAAGTTGTCCCTTTAACAGCGGAATTCAGATTAAGAATTGTGAAATTCCATTGATAAAGGGAGAAATTCTCCCGAAACATTTGGGTTTTATTTTAAGCCTTTGAATATTGTTTTTCAAAAGATTTGTATTTATTTATAATATAAAACAAAAAATTTCTATATATATATATATATATTTGTATATTTTGTATGGTATATACAGATTGTTTCCAATTGTGTTGTTCTAAATAATAAATAAAATTAAGGCTGTTAGGTTGTTACAAAATAAATAAATAAATAAATAAATAAAAATAGAGAAATGAGGGAGGTAAAATTATTTTTTGTTTTTTAGTCACAATGTTGAACATTTCTGCCTGCTGACGCCATCTGTACCAATTTGAGATGATAATCTGTGTCGAGGATCAAATCGCTGATACAGCCAATCAATCCGGAATGATATTTTCCATTTGAGCCGTTTTCTAAATTTTCCATTCCACCTGAAAAAATCAAATAATAAAAGTCACACGGTTGTAGTACATTCCAGACGAGAACTAGCCCTGCTGATGACATGGTCCCTCTCTTGGCATGCATAACACGTGACCATTTTTTTTTTATGTCAGATAACTAAATAATTCAGACATAAATTTATTTTTTCATATTAATAGAATAAAAAATAATTAAAAAAAAATAAATAAAACCGACTTCAAAATAAAACGATCAAATGAATAAATTTTTAAAGAATTAAAAATTAAAAAAAAAGTACTATCTTACTCTAGAGTAAAGTACTTTAAAATATAATTTTACTAAAAACTTTATTTAACCTTTTTTGTGGTCCCTAAGGTACTTAATTAGGATATTAAATTTCATCAAAATTGGTTAAGTTATTTTCAAGATATTTAGAAAAATCTAAAAATGTACTAAATAAACTACAAATGTTTGTGAGCACTAATCAGGATTTTATTTTGTTAAAAGAATGCTAGGTTTTCAATTTCATTTCATTCAGTGCAAAGGTGTGGAAAAAATCGTGGGGCAAATAAACGTTAACATCCATCCATCCATCCGCACGCACTAAATGAAAAAATCGCACTTTTTGGCCTCTCGACGAGACCCCATGTAATTTTTGGCAAAACCGTCACGTGCTAAAATTCAACCTAATTGAATACTACAATTTGTGACTTTAATTGAGACCATGGGTTCCGTAGTCTTTACCTGAGGACCCTTTGAAGCCACGCTTGCCTCGAGACCGATTACAATACTTTCCCCATGCTTCGCATTGGATAAAGTAAAAATAAATGCAACAAATAAAATAATAAAAACTCAAAAATAAAATAAAATGCACTAAAAGGTATAAAATAATTATCTTACTAGTTACAACTAAACGACGAAATATTAACAAGAAATCACTTTTTGAAGTCGGTGCCAAACATATAGGAGTACAAATTTAGGGAACGAAGAAAAGATTATTTTTATTACAGACAAAAGGATCAGCCGGGGCTCGAACCCGGGATCTTTGCATATGTACTGCAATGCTTTGTCATAAGAGGGTTACCTCCTATATCCACTAAGCTACTGATCCCCGAACCCAAACTACGATCGATTGGGAGGCGCTGGAATAATTAATTGTTTAATATAGGAGTACATTTTATGAATCGAACTCGACGGATCTTACTTAGTAAATTTGGCGGGTACACTCGCTTATATAGTTTGTTTGGCACCGACTTCAAAAAGTGATTTCATGTTAATATTTCTTCGTTTAGTTGTTTTAGTTATTTTATTTGATTTTTGAGTTCTAATTATTTTATTTGTAGCATTTAATTTTTTTGAAGTCGGTTTATTTTTTTTATAAAAATTATTTTTATTTTTCTCTTTTTTGTGATGTTATTAATAGTGACTTAAGATAATACCTTGCATGCATCTCGTAAGAGAAAGCGTCAGGCGAATGAATCAGAAAATGATAATCAAATTCAATTCATAAATTTAGAAGTTCTCTCGTTTGTGGGTTTTAAATGAATATTTTAAGATAGTTTTTTTTAATAAAAGATTTTATTTATTATAATTTCGATCATTTGCTCATAAGAATTAGAGATTTCCGTTATTTCGTCATTGATCAATCATATCATCGAAAATTGACCAAATTAATATGGGACCACCTCTAAGGTACCCCTTTCCGATAAAAAAAGAATCATCGAAATCGGTTCACGTGGCAAAAAGTTTTTGCTGAACATACATAAAAATAAATAAATAGTTAGGTATCTTGACTACTTGGGAGCTATACTGATCCAAACGTAGAAAGAATCATTAAAATCTAAAAAAAAAGAGAAAACGTCGGGCGAATGAATCAGAAAATGACAAAAAATTCAATTCATAAATATAGAAATTTTCTCGAAACGTTTGCGGGTTTTAAGATTGATTTTTTAGAAAAGATTTTATTTATTATAATATCGATTATTTGCTCATAAGAATTGGAGATTTACGTTATTTCGTCATTGATCATATCATCAGAACTTGACCAAATTAATATGGGACCACCCCTATGGTACTCTCTTTCCAATAAAAGAAGAATCATCGAAATCGGTCCATAAACAGAGAAATTATCCGTGAACATACATAACAAAAATGATCCAATACCAATGAAAAACAAAACGGGACCAATCGAGAACTAGACTGAACCCAATGCAAAAAAATCATCAAAATAAGTTCACAATTGGTGAAGAAATCAGGTAACATAGATACAAAAAAAAATTCAGTCGAATTGATAACCTCCTCCTTTTTTGAAGTCGGTTAAAAAAAAATAATCTACATTGATACAAGTAAAGTTAAGTAAATAATTTCGTGTTACCAATGTAAAGGCCTGTGTTGGTGTTGAGCTGTTTCAAAGTGCCGGGCGCTCGCCTCGATAATTTGGCCCCGTTGTCCACCACCAAAGACCCTTGTTGTTCATTCCTGTGAATTGTGTAAATTAAATAAATTACAAATCATTTTTTTATTAAATTGATTTACAAAAGTGCATTATCAAATTTTTAACATCGTCATTGTGCTGTTCTTGTGAGGATATACCATACAGGGTATGGTCAAGTATTGTAATCGTGCATGAAAAAAGTGTTTTTTCCTTCTTTTTTTTCGAAATATCTCAAAAACGGCTCGAACTATTTTTATTTTTATTTAACCATGACATTTCACTCTACAAAAAAGCCCTATTAAGTGAACATCAAAAAAATTATATTTTTCGAGATAATAATTGTTTTAATTTAGAATTCCGCGAAGTAAATTCGCGAGCAAATCCACTCAACGGAATTTTTAACAAATTATAAGTAAATTTGTTTTTCTAGTATATTTATACAAATATAGAAATTATCAAATTAATTAAATTAATCTTTAAGAAATTCAAAGATGTTTTTATAAAGCGAAATTTTAGAGAATACTTAGCCAGACTACCGTTTTATAAGAACCATTGAGGTCCAGCTGATTCTCCATCCTGAACCAAGAGAGCGAAAAAAGATATGGTCCATCTAGGTGTTACCCGGTATCTTTGAATTTCTTAAAGATTAATTTAATTAATTTGATAATTTCTATATTTGTATAAATATACTAGAAAAACAAATTTACTTATAATTTGTTAAAAATTTCGTTGAGTGGATTTGCTCGCGAATTTACTCCGCGGAATTCTAAATTAATTTGTATCATCTCTCTATGTAAGAATAGACTTGTAAAAAGCGTCTGAATCGGGGGAGTAATATATAAGAACTTGAGATGCCATGTCCCTCTGGGTGGTCCGTGGTGGGGTATCATGCGGGCTATACGCGGATTGATACCGGGTAACACCTAGATGGACCATATCTTTTTTCGCTCTCTTGGTTCAGGATGGAGAATCAGCTGGACCTCAATGGTTCTTATAAAACGGTAGTCTGGCTAAGTATTCTCTAAAATTTCGCTTTATAAAAATATCTTTGAATTTCTTAAAGATTAATTTAATTAATAATTGTTTTGTTAAAATGTCTGTTAGTCTGTGCGTTACCAAATTTTTGTGGACGAGCTAGCTCAAAAATAGAGTGCATATCAAAACCAAATTTCACACGTAGTTTTGGTCCATTGAGATTGAGAACTGATTAGATTTTGGTGCAAATTTAAGGGGGGTGGAGGGGGAGGGGGAGGGGGGTTAAAAATTAAAAATCTAGGCCATTTGAGGAAACTCAACCAAATTTTGTATACATAATCAGTGGGACTCCAGAAGTATAAAAATGCAAAATCTAACCCCCTCTACATGATTATAAATAATTTTAGGGGTCAGGTTGTACGGTAAAGTCAAGTGGATGGCCACATCAGAACACGTCAGCTTATTTTGTTTGTGAAGTCTTTTTGTTAGGTTTTTATTTTTGATAATCTACATATATAGAATTTTGTTATAAACCAAATGGTAATAACTTTTAAGAGGAATTATAGAGGAATTAAATAAACTCAGGGTTGTTGGGAAAGAAATTGAAATTCTATGGATACCTAGTCACACTGGCATTACGGGAAATGAGGAGGTTGATAGGCTGGTCTGTCTAACCGATGGTATTCCACACTCATTTGATCTAACGCCCAATGATATCCGTTCAATAATCAAGAAGAGAATTTACTGGTGTTGGCAGAATATGTGGTCGTCATCAAGTATGGTAAAAGGTCGTCATTTCTTTAATGTATGTCCGAGAATCCCGGTTCGTCCGTGGTTTGAAAACTTCGATCTTCATCGAAAACTGAAAGTTCACATTATACGACTTAGACTAGGACATGCAATAACACCTGCATACCTACACAAAATCGGCCAGAGAAATAATCCATACTGCTCTTGTGATTCCATTTCTATTGGCGATATTAACCACGTACTTCTGGGCTGTGTGACACACAGTCAAAAAATTGATCGTTTATACCTGAATATAAAAGGAAGAAATGATTTACCCACATGTGCAGAGATCCTATTAGCATCTCTAGACCAAGGAGGGCCAACTGCGGACTCCTTTATTAAACATTTAGTTTCCATTGGTTTCCAACTATAATCCGACGACTTTAGTTATTTGTTTTGTTAGTTTATTTTGTTTTAATTAGTTTTGTTTTATTTAGTTTTATTTTATTTGTTTATACACCTATTCGACGTGAATCTGTGACGACTGGCTAAATGGGCATCAAGTTCCCGAGGCCAAGGGGTAGAAAAAAAAAAAAAAAAAAACTTTTAAGAAGTTAGGTGTTGGTTCTAGGAGAAACATTTTAATATAATAATAAAACTTGAGCAAGATGCGAGGTAGGTTTCACAAAAAAAAAAAAAGAAATAAAACAAAATTGAGTTTTGTTATATCGAACTCAAAACTCAATTTTGTTTTATTTCTTTTTTTGTGAAACCTACCTCGCATCTTGCTCAAGTTTCATTATTATACAAATGATAATAAGCCAAGTATGTATATTAAATTAAAAAAAAATAAGCTGACGTGCTCTGATATGGCCATCCACTTGACTTTACCATACAACTTGGCCCCTAAAATTATTTGCAATCATGTAGGGGGGGGGGGTAAGCTTTTGCATTTTTAGACTTCTGGGGGTACACTGATTATGTATACAAAATTTGGTTAAGTTTCCTCAAATGGCCTAGATTTTTAATTTTTAAACCCCCCCTCCACCCCCTTAATTTTGGGTCGATATGCACCAAAATATAATCAGCTCTTAATCTCAATGCACCAAAACTTCGTGTGAAATTTTATTTTGATATTCACTCTATTTTTGAGCTAGCTCGTTCATAAAAATTTGGTAACGAACAGACTAACTAAGAGACATTTTTTTTTTTATTTTTATTTATTTATCCAGAAAAATACACAACATTCATTATGTCATGTCTTATAGAGTTGACAAGTCAACTGTACATGGACCCGGATTAAAATCTTATATATATCTTATATATAACAATTATTTAATTTTACAAAGAATTACTATAGTTGAAATATGGTGTACATTGTTCATCATTAGTTCAGATATTTACATACATATCACAGGGTGAAATCACAATGATCCAATTCATTTAACCAATTTTTTTCTCAATAATTTTTTGTCACACGACAGATTTTTTTGATCATTTTAACAAAACAATTATTATCTTGAAAAATATAATTTTTTCGATGATCACTTATTATGGCTTTTTTGTAGACCGAAATACCATGGTTTCGGTCAATTTTTTTAATCAAAATAGTTTTAGCCGTTTTTGAGATATTTCGAAAAAAATAAAAAAAACAAAAAAAAAACACTCTTTCATGCACGATTACAATACTGGACCATCATACCCTGTATGGTAAAGTAAAAAAAGATGAAACCAATAAAAAAAAAAATTAAAAAAGACATTACAAATTTATCTGAAATATTAAATTTAATACTTATATTTTGTAAATATTAATTATATTCAGAGTTGTAGTGGCAAAATTTTCAGTGTGGGAACGCTAAACTACCGAACCTTAATCTAAGTAAACTATTAGAATATTGAAATTCGGGTAGGTAAGGTGCATGGGTGCCAAGGGCGGATCCAGGAATTTTTTATGGGGGGGGGGGGGGGAGGGGAGAATATATTAAGGTGCCCGATGTATATAAGATACTTTTTATCTCGGAAGTGTGTCGCGATCGAATTGTCCAAGCGGGGGGAGGGAGGGTCGGAGGCGCCCCCCCCCCCCTACACACATATACAGAACAAAAAAATTAATGTTTTTTTTTACAAATTTTTTTTGCCAGGCACGGGCCTCTATGGGGGGGGGGGGGGGGGCGGTCGCCCTTGATGGGTGCTGATTTTTTTTTTAATGATATTGATGTGAGAAGGAGATACACCAGAAGGGGGATCCCCTAAAGGCCAGTATGGGCTGGCCCCTCCATCGTAAAAAGAACAGAGTAGAAGGAAAAGAAGCCGGGATCACGTGCCAATCTCAGAAACTTAGATACAATTCAATATCCAATTTGCTAAGGTTTTAGGGGCTTCGAGCAATGGTAAATTCTCCGCGCGATAAATTCGGTTAAATTTATCTCCCACTTAATTTTTATTACCAGACCCTATACTTACAGAAAAAATGTCTGGGTATAGCCGGGAATCGAACCCGAGACCTCCGGGTTGCCAGTCAGTTACTCTGACCATTAGACCACGGAGGCTGATGCCTCAAATCAATATATGAGCCACTCACACATTTTTTAAGATATTATTTTATTTACTTGCGTAAGTGATTTTAATTTTATTTGTTATTATTATTATTATTATTTTTTTACTGAATGAAACCAGTGTGGGAACGCCGTTCCCACGCGTTCCCGCTCCACTACACCCCTGATTATATTCTAAAAAAAAATATGTCCTGGCCTTTAGTATATATTATGTACTTTAGTGACTAGATAACCATAGTGGCGCAAACGTGTGAACTGTGTTCCTATTGGTCAAACGTGAATTCCGCCATCTTATTCCTAAATTTGCGTTGAGAAGGTCTGGTTTAATCAGTTTATTGAGTGATTTAAATTCAGTGAGTGCTTATATCGTTCTAATTTATTGGAAATATATTTAACTATGCATGTCTTATATAGTGACTAATAGTTTATGTGTATAATAACTTTGCCGTGGATAATTATTCACATATATATATAAACCTAGTTCTAGGTTATAAAAATACAAAACCCGATTAAAATGATTAAAAATATCTATATACATATTATCTAAGAGTTTTTTTATTTTAACTTATTATTATACAGTATACACATTAAACTAGAAAATTTATATTAATAAATGTGAAAGCAAAAATCACAAGTATTTCATTTAAATTAGCTTCATATTAGTCTGCTTTGTTAAATATTTGATTATATGAATAGATATGTCCAGTCATTTGGTTCTAAAAATAATTTTTAAGAAAAAAATAAAACCGGCTTCAAAAAAATTAAATGCAACAAATAAAATCCACTAAAAGGTATAAAATAATTATTATCTTATTTAGTTACAACTAAAATACGAAATATTAACATGAAATTACTTTTTGAAGTCGGTGCCAAACAAACTATACCTATAAGCAAATACTGTATATAACAATACAGGACAGCCTGTCAAAAATATGGTACTCTGAAAACAGCACACTCTAGCGAGAAAAAAGTAAATTACATAAAGCGCATAATATTAAAATACGTAAATTATTTAAAATCGATCTTATTAAATCATATATAACATTAAACGGACACAATATATATTTTTTCCATGACGCTCAAGTTTTTTTTTTAATTTTGCAGGTAGCCGAAAGTCGGATTTGACTGCAAGATTTCCATTTTGCTCGCATGGCGGCGCTCAAATTCATGAGACCAAAAACGGTTTGCTTTTCTATTGTATTTTGACAGACTGTCCTGTATTGGTATATACAGTATTTGCTATAAGCGAGCGTACCCTCCAAACGTACTAAGTAAGATCCGTCGAGTGCGATTCATAAAAGGTATATGTTTGGCACCGACTTCAAAAAGTAATTTCATGTTAATATTTCGTTGTTTAGTTGTAACTAAATAAGACAATAATTATTTTATACCTTTTAGTGTATTTTATTTGTTGCATTTAATTTTTTTGAAGTCGGTTTTATTTTTTTCTTAGAAATTATTTTTCTTTTTTCTTTTTATTAGTGTTGTTATTTATAGTGATCCTATCATCAGAGCTTGACCAAATTAATATTGCACCACCCCTAAGATACCCCCTTTCCAATAAAAAAAGAATCATCGAAATCGGTCCATAAAGAACAAACAGGCCTGAACAAACAAACCTAAAAAGGTCTAATACCAGGACCAATCGGAAGGTAGATTGGACCCAATGCAAAAAAAATTTCAAGATCGGTTCACAATTGGGGGAGATATGAGGTAACTTAGGCACAAAAAAAAAATCAGTCGAATAGAGAACCTCCTCCTTTTTTTGAAGTCGGTTAAAAAAAGGTTACCTAGAAAGTTTACCGGGACTTTTGAAAATAAGTAATTTTATAGATATCGATGTGCTCTTTCCGAATTTCAACTTTGCCATCTCGTATCTTTTCCGTTCGCGCCGCCATATTGAAAAAATGGCGCCTAAAAGCAGTTTTTTGACAATATCTCCTTTCCAACTCATTTCACGATAAAAATATATATTTACAAAATTAAACGAGATAAAATTTCCTACAATTTATGTAAAAACCTTTTTTTCGTAAAATTAATAGTTTTGGCGTACGATCGCCCCAAACCATTATACATCAACGCCAACCCGTAACATTTAATTTTAACTGATTACATTTGTGAATTATAAAAAATCGTAGTTTTTCCTTCATAAAATGAAAACCACTCATCCTAGAAACTTGATTCTTATCACATTATCTAGGAAATTTTGTTGACTTGAACGTGTACTTGGACTACTTTTTTGTTAAAAGTCTTAGATTTATAAATATCCAACATTTTCCATAACAGGAAATGATACATTGTTTCAAAAAATCGCAGTTTTTCCTTAATAAAATAAAAACCACTCATCCTAGAAACTTGATTCCTATCTCGTTCTCTAGGAAATTTTATTTACTTGAAGGTTTATTTGGACCAGTAAATTGATAAAACTCTTAGATTTATAGATATCCTATATTTTCCTGGCAGGATGATCCGAATCGTCAAAAGTGTCATGGAAAATGCTGGATATCTATAAATCTAAGAGTTTTATCAATTTACTGGTTCAAGTAAACCTTCAAGTAAATAAAATTTCCTAGACAATGAGATAGGAATCAAGTTTCTAGGATGAGTGGTTTTCATTTTATGAAGAAAAACTGTGATTTTAATAATTCACAAATGTAATCAGTTAAAATTAAATGTCACGGGTTGGCGTTGATGTATAATGGTTTGCGGCGCTCGTACGCCAAAACTATTAATTTTACAAAAAAAAGGTTTTTACATAAATTGTAGGAAATTCTATCTCGTTTAATTTTGTATATAAATATTTTTATTGTGAAATGAGCTGGAAAGGAGATATTGTCAAAAAACTGCTTTTAAGGGACATTTTTCCAATATAGCGGCGCGAACGGCAAAAATACGAGGTGGTACAGTAGAAATTCGGAAAGAGCACATCGAT
Organism: Forficula auricularia; assembly: GCA_024734495.1. Classification (NCBI taxonomy): domain Eukaryota; kingdom Metazoa; phylum Arthropoda; class Insecta; order Dermaptera; family Forficulidae; genus Forficula; species Forficula auricularia. The sequence goes on from JALMQS010000225.1 coordinate 29,675,543, forward strand.
ATCTATAAAATTATCCAGTTTCAAAACTCCCGGAAAACTTTCCAGGTTAAACTACCAAATGATTAGACTATTATGGAATAATTAAAATTTACTTAATAAGTATATTAATTTTGTAGATCTATATTAGACTAGGTGACGCCAGCCAGGCCCCTGGCGGGAATCGTCTCGTTTTGAATTATATATTACTTGTCAAAATTGTTCCCTTAACCAAAAACAATACTGACAGTTGAAAGATTTCCAAAAAGCTATTATCGACCATCTTGTTTGTTTGCTTTTACCCCTCAGAGAGGCGCTGGCGTTGTTTCCTCGAAAAAATATTTTTTTACATGCCACAGGTGTGATATCTATAAAAACACTATATATAAAAACACTCGTGCATTTGAATGGAAAGTTGTGTGAAAATTTCAAAAAAATCGGTGAAGAACTTTCGGAGATCCTTCAACGTATCACTTAACCGTAACAGTACATTTTTATTTATATTTGATTGAATATTTTTGGTTACCTAAAGGCTTGAACTCGATGCCAGACGCCATCATCCACACGTGTTGAATTATACCTTAAGAATAATTCTCCGCCGCCTAAATTAAACCGGAAATGAAGATATCCATCGGAGAGGCCAAGAGCGAGGAAATCCCCTCGGTTGTTCCCGATTAGGTTATTCGATGACGGGTGGGGATCGTCCTTTTTACTTTTGCCTTCCTCTTCGTCCTCGGACTCTTCTTCTCTTTGTCTTCCACTCCATAGGAGTAAACCATCTGGAGATGTAGTCCGGAACCGGATGTTGATGTTCAATTGGAAACTGAGAATTCTGAAAATTGAGTAAAAAATTAGTCTCTGTGTTATTTTTGTCTCTACACTGAAAAAACAATTTCTTTATAATAAATATATCTATTGATAGAGTTGAACATTTTTAATGAGCTCTTATTTATTCCAAAGATATTTTATTAATAATCAAGATATTTCGAAATCATTCCAAATATGACCAAATTTTTAGGTATTTAATCCAAATATATTATATACTTGAGTGATCTATTTTATTCTAGTATTTGATATTTCTAAATATCAAATGAATGTTTTTTATCATAAAGCGACTTAGATTTTTTTCAAATAGTGATATCTTAATAATTAAGTTATTTAAAAAACAAAAATTTTATTTACATTATTAATTAGGAGTATTTTTTTTTTATTTTAAAACCCACTATAAAATTATAAATAAAATTAATATATATTAAAATTAGATTACCGTGTACTTTAAATCAAATATATTAATTAATTCAAATTTTTATCTAATTAATTCAACCAAATGAATAATTAAAATAAATATTTATATAATACCTTTGATTGAATATAGTACATTCTACATAAAATGAATATACTCATCTTATAGTCAGAAATACATACCTATCTATATTTATTATAAAAAAAAAATATTCAAGTTTGTATCATTTCTTGTCGTAATTACGTATATTCCATTTAAATGCCCAACATTTAAATTTAACCATTCCATTATTTTACTCAAATAACAATATTTTCATAATTTACTTATTGGTGTTTGGTTCAAATAGCGGCATCTTAACTATTAATATATGTAGAGTTGCTCCAAAAAATGAGAATACTTAAAATACGTATATCATTTATTCATATTGTATAGAGATCGATTTCGCTATAATTAACTTCACCATCTAATCATATCAAATATAATTTCTTAACTATAAATATATCATTTTTTCAATGTACTAGTCACCCAATGACACTTACCTCCGTATCGTTTCTGCATCTGTATAATGAAGAAAACTTTCTCCGTTAAAGCGAGGGACCGGAATATCCTGAAGAAGCCCCTCGGCGACATCTTCGCTCACATCCAAAATTCCTTCGTTGTTATCGGCGAGGATCGATGTCTCGACATCAACGTCAATGTCGTCGTCGTTCTCTCCATCAGGACAACCTTCCTCGGGAGCTGGAACTCCGGGCTCATCGCCGAGGCATTCACACTGATAGCTGTCCAGAATCGGGATGCATCGTGCCCCCGAGCCACAGGGGCGGGAGGCGCACGGATGATTGCAGTTGACGATATTGACGCCCCCGAGGGCCGATGAGAGCATCTCAAGGGGTTTCCCGTTGATCAACACCTTAATTAATAATTCATTTTTCTTAAATTGAAAGTTTTGTGCCGAGAGTAGCAGAATTTTTATATAGTGAAGGAGACAATAAAAGAGTGTGTCTTCTGCTGGAATTATACATTTTATTTATTTATAACGAGACTATAGTTTCGAGGGCTTTGCCCTCTTCATCAGTCTATTATCTAATTAATTCACAGGAATTAATTGTAATAGACTGATGAAGAGAGCAAAGCCCTCGAAACTATAGTCTCGTTATAAATAAATAAAAATACCTGGGCCACCGAGCGATGCTCGGTAACTTTTTACTTCAGTTAATAGCTAATATTAATCCCCGAAATCCCCCTCGCCCTCCGGATCCCCACCACTTCACCCTCCCATCCTACCTCCCACATACACCCCCCCCCCCCCGAAACCCCATACCTCCCCCTGGACTCCCACCACCACTGCAACCCACCTTCTGTACCCCCATCCGCGCCCACTCACCCAGTTTTTGCATTTCTAGCCTTCAGTGGCCAAAGATTATGTATATATAGGTTTATAAAAAAATACGCCATAATTATTTTTTTTAATTAAATAGCAATTTTTGAGTTCATCAATTAAATTGTCAAATTAATATTTGTAGGATTTAAAACTCGATTTTTAATCAATTAAATTGCCCAACTTTTAATATATAATAATAATTATAATGATCTTATTGTGGGATATAAAATTAAAAAACCAATTATTTATTAAAAGGAAATTGAATAAAAATGTAAATAAACATTTTTATCGAGACAACCACCTGTGAATAATTATTCCAATTAACAAAAAACCCATCAAAAACAAATTAGCCGAAGATGAGACCGTGACAGATCGAATGTCCAACACAAAACCCTCCTAACCCGTGAATTTCATACAAATCTTTAGAGCCGTTTTCGAGAACCCGACCGGATATATATATATATCATCATCATCATCAGTCTGTCGATAGCGACAATCCACTGCTGAATATAGGCCTCTTCCATCAAATGGAAGGTGGTTGGCATTAAGTGACCACGCTTGCCAGACGGATTGGTGACTAGGAATCAGATTATAGCCGGTCAAATATCAATGCAGGGACTCGGACTCGAACCCGGGACTCCTGCTTAGAAGGCTAGTGTCTTTAAGCTCTCGGCTAATCCGATATATATATATATATATATATATATATAAAGATTGCTCGTTTAATATAATAAGATTTATAATTCCAGCAGAAGACACACTCTTTTATTGTCTCCTTCAATACATTTTTACTTTTAATTCTAGAGATTAATGTCTTAATAACGTTCGCTTCTACCTTTTGGATGCAGCCGACGAAAGAAGTCCTAACTCGGACCTTCGGCGAGACCATTTCGAAGTTGGGCACCCCTCCGATGTACAGGTTTTGTGGCAAAGAGAGCTGTGTGAAGGCCCCGGGTGCCGTAGCCTGTGAGGAGGGTCGGTCGTCGATTTGAAGAACCGCCTGCCGGCCAGTGCGGGATACTCGGACCTCATGCCATAAATTCATTGCGACAGGTTCTGCGCTACTACAGAAAATAATTTTGAATTCAATTTTTTTTTCTCCCTGCCGCAAAAATGAATATAACATAGTAATAAAAGTTTCACCTTTTGAGAAACAATAGAGAAGCAAAATAATAAGTCTCTAGTTAGAAAAATTTATAGAATTATAATTTTCGGCAAAGGTATTAGGTTGGTGGATAATTATCCGCCGTTTATATTGGCACGTTTTTCGTTAGTGATAATTGTTGTTGTTGATGATTTTTACTTTACCATACAGGGTTATTTTCCTTCTTTTTTTTCGAAATATCTAAAAACGACTCAAACTATTTTGATTAAAAAAATTGAGCGGAGCGAAACCATGAGACTTCACTCTACAAAAAAGCACTAATAAGTGAACATCGAAAAAATTATATTTTTCTAGATAGAGAGCTGTGTGAAGGCCAAAATGTCTGTTAGTCTGTGCGTTACCAAATTTTGTGGACGAGCTAGCTCAAAAACTAGTATGAATATCGAAACCAAATTTCACACGTAGTTTTGGTCCATTGATTTTTCGTTTATTGGGCCACGCAGGTGGGGGCCTCCACTAACAAGAAATATTTACATAGTCGGGTGAATTTAATTATAGGAGTATTTACATAATTATAGGAACATTTACATAATATATTTACAAATTTTTTTTCTTTATACAATTTCTAGCGCATGGCGATTTCCCTATAAGTTCTCCTGTTGAAGCTATAAAAATTCATCAAAGAACCCCTCATCGCCCTGAAGGTCATATCGCATAAAGTTCTCTGGGAAATTCCCAGGGCGACAAGGGGAGGCACCGCTTTATGCCACCACACTCCCTTCCACGAGAGTGTGATGGCTTCAACTCTCACAGAACCCGAGCCCACCCCAAACCTTGCCGCAATGTTGCTCACCAGACTGGAGTTGCCCTTATAATAATTGATTTTGTTTCTGTGGGCAACCCCCAGTCCGAGGAGCACTGGTAATATCTGCACATCCAGAACCCACAAGAGCTGATTAGATTTTGGTGCATATCGCCCCAAAATTAAGGGAGGGAGGCGGGGTATAGGGTTAAAAATAAAAAATCTAGGCTATTTGAGCAAACTCAACCAAAATTTGTATACATAATCACTGGGACCCCAGAAGTCTAAAATTGAAAAAACTAAACACCCAAAGGGGGGGGGTTTATGGTCAAAAAATGAAAATCTAGGCTCTTGTACCAAACTCAACCAAATTTTGTATACGTAATCAGTGGGTCCCCAGGAGTCTAAAAATGCAAAAACTAAGCCCCCCTACATGATTATAAATAATTTTATTAAATATAAGTGAGGGGCCAGGTTGTTTGGTAAAGTCAAGTGGATGGCCACATCAGAACACGTCAGCTTATTTTTTTAATAAAAATAATCTTCTCTATTTCTTTAAGAAAAATGCAATCTCAACGAACTTTTTGGCAAAGGAACAAATCAGCAAAAGCTAATTTGAGAAATGGTTCAAGTTCAAATCGGGCGATACAAGCCTCGAAGACGAAGAAGGAAGAGGTCGACCATCATATTTCAACGACCAGACGAAATCTTGACAACGAGAATGTTGACCGAAGACTTCAATGTGGACAATTCGACCATCGTTCGTCGTCTCAAAAAGCTCAGAAAAATATGGAAATTGGGTGTATGTATCCCCCACGAACTCTCCGGCAACAATAAACCCGAACATGTCTGAATCTACACCGATTTGCTGCAGAGAAACGAGCAAACTCCGTTTCTGAAGAATCTCGTCACTGGCGATGAATCGCGGATTCTCTTCAAAAACGCCAAAAGAAAGAAGATTTGAGTTTCGACAGGTGTTTCACCCAAAGGATTACGGCAATTCTACGGTAACTGTGGTGCCGCGATCTGACGATGGATTCTTATAGTACTCACCAAAATAAGACGAAAATGAAGAATACCATTTTTCGAGATTTCGCTTAGTTTTCGAGATATCCAGTTTAAAAAAAATACTGTTTTTTTTTATTTATTTTCTTTTATTTTTCAATTGTTTTTTTATAGAAACCACGGAAACCGTAGTATCACGGGTGACGGATTCTTTTAGAAAATGAATATTAATTAAAAAATTAAATTAGTAAATGGCCAAAAAAATCGAATATGTAAAAGTCGTTGCCGGTTCGCTAACGTAAAAACCAGCCCGAAATGAAGATATACGAGCCGAACCGAGCCGAACTGAATATATCTTAGCCGAACCTTTCAAAGTTTGTTCGGAAACCCATTTTATTTATCTAAATGAGATGATGAATAGAACGGAACTTATGAAAAGTTCTAAAAGTGAAAATTTCCAACGCCCACTCGGCGCTCAACTTGAGACAATTTGCAGACACCATAAACTCAATTTTAGTTCGAATTTGAAGTTTAAAATTTTATTTTTACTTTCAGAATTATTTTGTCTAGTTGTAAAAGAATCCGTCATCAGATAGCGGCACCACACGGAACCCATGATACTACGATTTCCGTGGTTTCTATAAAAAAACAATTGAAAAATAAAAGAAAATAAATACAAAAAACAGTATTTTTTAAACTGAATATCTCGAAAATAAAGGGTAATCTCGAAAAATGGTATTCTTCATTTTCGTCTTATTTTGGTGAGTACTATAAGAATCCATCGTCAGATTGCGGCGCCACAGTTACCGTACAATCACCAGGATTACCGAAAGGCGTCCACTGCAAGAAGGCAATGTGGTGGGATCCCCAAAAAGTTCGAAATGACTGTGAGCTGCCTTTCATCCTTTCCCGTAGTGGTACAGCATAATATGAAGAATATGAATATGATTTTCGACACGCATTTTCTTAAAAAAATAGAGAAGATTATATTTATTAAAAAAAATGTAGGGGGCGGGTTTCACCAAATTGGCTCGTATGAGTCAAATAACACACGTATTTATTTACAAAATAAAAGGGGGGTTACATATTTCCGTCTAGGGGTAGATTATCTTAAAACATCTTTAAAAAATCAGCTTAGAACTAACATCAATTTAGAACATCGAATTAGAACTAGAATCGACAACTATGTCATCTTAACCAACACTCGTTTTCAACTAGCAACTGCCCACAACTAACAACTCATATTTACACATGCCTCTCAGGGATGGAGGGGGGGGGGAGGTACACTGTCAGTCCACACCCCATCAACACAAGTTGTCATAGTATTATTTATGACAGAAAGCTCTTAGCCTGACTATAAAGGGACACAACAATAGCCGCTTAAGAAGAAAGAGAGCAGCCTTCCCGCGTACAAGGGTAGAAGCCTAGAAACACATTTGGCAAACATATTATCTTATTAAAACAGAAATTAAGAAAGTTCATTAAAATAATTTCCCACAATTTATCAACAACAACAACAAGTCCGCCTCCCTGGTACGGGTCAAATAACACACCTATTTATTATTAAATGTATTTATTTACAAAAAAGGGGGGGATTTACATATTTCCGTCTAGGTGTAGATCATCTTAAAACATCTTTAAAACATCAGCTAGAACTAACATCAATTTAGAACATCGAATTAGAACTAGAATCGACAACTAACAAGTGGGCTGAAAAGTTCGTAGGGTAGCATTGAAAATTTTTTTTTTGGATAGAATTTGATTTTATTATTCAGTATAGTTCCCTTCGCGAGCGATACAACGATTATAGCGGTCATACAATTTTTCGTTACCATTTTTATAATACCATTTGTCTTTAGCCTCAAAATAGGCTTCAGTTTCTTCGATTACCTCTTCATCGGCGCAAAATTTCTTTCCAGCGAGCATCCTCTTGAGGTCTGAGAACAGGAAAAAGTCACTCGGGGTCAGAATCTGGAGATTACGGTGGATGCAGAAGCAATTCGAAGCCCCATTCTTGCAATTTTGCCATCGATTTCATTAACTTGTGACACGGTGCATTGTCTTGATGAAACAGCACTGTGTTGTTCAGGTTGGGGGTAACTAAAAATCATATGGATTTGATACTAGTGGCGCCATTTATGTCTCAGCCTACGAAATTTTCAGCCCGCCGCCGAGTATGTCATCTTAAGCAACACTCGTTTTCAACTGGCAACTGCCCACAACTAACAACTCACATTCACACACACATGCCTATCAGGGGGGGAGTGCACTGTCAGTCCACACCCCATCAACACAAGTTGTCATAGTATTATTTATGAAAGAAAGCTCTTAGCCTGACTATAAAGGGACACAACAATAGCCGGCTAAGAAGAAAGAGAGCAGCCTTCACGCGTACAAGGGTAGAAAGCCTAGACACACATTTGGCAAACATATGTTCTTAATAAAAGTCTAGTTTTAGATAAGGTGACGTGTTCTGATGTGGCCATCCACTTGACTTTACCATACAACCTGGCCCGTCACTTATATTTAATATTTAATAAAATTATTTATATTCATGTAGGGGGTTAGTTTTTACATTTTTAGACTCCTCGATGCCCACTGATTATGTATACAAAATTTGGTTGAGTTTGGTACAAGAGCCTAGATTTTCATTTTTTGACCATAACCCCCCCCCTCCTTGGGATGTTAGTTTTTGCATTTTTAGACTTTGGGGGTCCACTGATTATGTATACAAATTTTGGTCGAGGTTTACTCAAACTGCCTAGATTTTTAATTTTTAACCCCCTTCACCCCCCTTAATTTTGGGTCGATATGCACCAAAATCTAATCAGGTCTTAATGGACCAAAACTACCTGTGAAATTTGATTTCGATATTCACACTAGTTTTTGAGCTAGCTCGTCCACAAAATTTGGTAAAGTACAGACTAACAGACATTTTGACAAAACAATTATTATCTCGAAAAGTATAATTTTTTGATGTTCACTTATTAGTGCTTTTTTGTAGAGCCGAAATGCCCTGGTTTCGCTCTATTTTTTTACTCAAAATAGTTTCAGCCGGTTTTGAGATATTTCGAAAAAAAGAAGGAAAAAACCACTTTTTTCATGCATGATTACAATTATGACCATACCCTCTATGGTAAAGTAAAAATAATCAACAACAACAACAATTTTCACTAACGAAAAATGTGCCAATAAAAACGGTGGATAATTAATTATACACCAACCTAATCGTATCAAACACATTTTCAAGATGTAATTAAAATATGAAATAGAACGAAGAAAATTTGTTGAATTGACTGATGAATAACAAAAGCAGGAATTTCATTTGCTCTCCGGGATTATGTTTTTGATTTTTTGATTCTCGGTCTATGCTTAGTCTAGTTTTAAAAAAGAAAGAAACACACCGAATGGTGGCTGAGCCAGTGCCCAAGTCGAAGGTGAATTCGACATGACCTTCGGCCAGGTAGAGGGCCATGAAGTCGCCGACGCCATCGTTCCGATGTCCATTGTAAATAATGACCCCGTCTTCTGCTGATGCTCGAAAGACTATCTGTATATCGAGCCAGGAGAGGGCCCCGGACCCGAGACCGGCAAATCTTAAATAACTTGATCCATTGAAAGCAGGAACCTGGAATTATGCAATCAGATAAAGAATGGTATTTCCTAAGGGATACTGAGATATGGTACCGCGACATTTCAGCCCCCAACATAATATCTTCTGACAAAATATTCCCCAGTATAAGGGAGAATACAAAAGAGATTAAGTGAGAAGCTTATAATCATAGTTTTGAATAATATAAACAGACTTTCATATTTTGGAGGCTAATCAGCCGTTTGAAAGTGCTGCTGTCTGTCGTTAGAATTTCTAGCTAACAATTTATTATTTTTACTATCTATAATATAGTATTTATCATCTATGTTTACATTACACAATTATTGATTGTTTATTAAAAGTTTTATTAATCATTATCGTTATTAATTATTATTATAATATTGGGCGAAAATATAGCGCCCCAAACACATCCCGCCCGACGATTGGCTGATTCGGTTTTCAATGTGTGTTTGATTAGGAAAAAATGGGAGCCCGAAACACACCCCGCTCGGACTAAACTTTCGGAGGTTCGGTTAATATATATTCAGTTTAGCTCGGTTGGGCTTCGTCGCCAACCGAACCGTCTAAAAACCAGCCCGAAGAGGAGCTATACGAACCCAACCAAGCCGAACTGATTATATATTAACAGAACCGGAGTCGATTTGCATTACTCATAAGATTCACGAGGGGAACGGTTATTTTGTCATGAGATATTTTGTCTGAAGGATATTTTGTCGGGGGATGTTTTGTCGGGGGCTGAAATGTTGCGGAATCCTGAGATATACCTGTAAATCCACTCGTGTTTCACAGAGGTCGCCGGCGAAACCCAAAGGACAGAGACATATCGTGGAGTCGTTGGAGGTGAGGCATTTTCCTCCGTGGCGACACGGTACCTGACTGCACCGATCCGCTGTACATTCATCTGCACAGAAATTGGTTTTGTTAACTTAAGAGAGATAAGTGTTAAACAAAAATGTTCCGTTAAATAAGGGAGAAAAAAAAATGTTTGCCTCTCTTCATATTAAATTCACCCAGGCCGAACCAAGAAATTTAACCGCTTGTGTGCAACTACACTCATGGACAGAATTAGCGAAACGTCGAAAAAAAGCCTGAAAAATATGCTTATTTCATACTATAAATATACCGGGTGAGTTTTTTATCTTGAGACAGTCTTATAACTCAAAAACAGTGGATTATATAGAAAAAAGTTTCGAATAAAAGTTTATTTATATCAAGGGATTTCTTAGCTGACTCGAACAGGCACCGGGATAAAGTATCTGTAGTACAGGGAAAGGGCAGAAACGGTTCTTCGGTGAACCAGGAGTCGAGTGAGTTGGTCGGAGCCGGGTCTCCTATTAGTTTAAATTGCTCGCTTCTGAATCGCATCCATTGTAGCAAGAGAATGCTTGGAGTGAACCCCTCCACAGATAAGTTTAATGTCTGACCACAGCCAATTTTAATAATAAATCAAACTTTTGTTCAATCAATGTTTAAAAAAAAACATGTAAATTTCTAAGCTAATAAGCAATTTGATACAATGTACCTTATAAAGATAAATTTCATAACATTTAAATAAATGTGAGATTTGAGGAACAATAAATATTTATGTGACTTATTAAATAAAATTAAGCTTAAACAATATTTTAACAAATCAATAAAGAAACCAAAAGATTAGAGTCGAATTATAGCTTTTTTTCACAAAGAGAAACAAAGAGGTTGTCCTCCGCTTGATGCAAATAAATATATACACTATATATATCGAGAGGATATATCTGTATATCAAAGAAGTATTATTTATTTGTTTGAGACTATAGCTGAAGACGGTCTTTCTCTTCATGGGCCGTTTTCGCTTCACGGAGTCGGCCATCCATATCATATTGACTCCATGAAAAACATTTATAATTGAAGAAAGACTGATGATGAAGACCAAGTCTTTCGAAACTATAGTCTCAAACAAATAAATAATATATATACAGATATATCATCTTGATATATATGTGTATATGTTTATTTGCATCAAGCAGAGGACAACTCTTTTGTTTCTCTTTGTGAATCAACAACTCTGCTACTCTCGGCAAAACAAAAAACTTTTCAATTAGCTTTTTTGTTGTTGTTTCACTAATTTTGTCCATGAGTGAAGTACATCGTGATGTTCAACCTTTTGGCTTACAGGGGCCGAATTTGAAGAAAAACAAATGCCTCGGGTCGCATATAAAATCTACTAATTCTATTCAGTGGCGTAGACAGCAAATTTTCATGGGGGGGGGGGGGGGGGGGGGGGGGGGTCAACCACAAAACAAATTATTTAGTCGGTTTTTTTTTTTATTATTAAAACAAATAATAGTCCAGTTAAATTGTGTTTTTTTGCCGAAAAGCTTTCTTTGACTCTTTATGTTTTTTGGAGAGTTGAATCCAAATTTGAAGTTTTCGCCAAAAACCGCCAAAAAATGGAAATTTTCACCTTTTTTTGCATTTTCTACAATGTTGCGTCACGAAATTTTGGTGGGAGACCTCAGATTTGGATTCAGGGATCCCCAAAAACATATATAAGCAAAAAATCATAACTACCCCAAAACTTTCCCAATAGGGGCACAATTTGACTGGACTTTCTAGTCTCTGTGATAAATTAAGACTTACCGATATCAAATCCTTTGACGGCGTCGCCGATTGGTGCGAGATTGAAACTATATATGTAATCATTGACCTCAAGATGCCGTACACACCCGCGGAGACCCTCATCCACCGGTAATTTGTCAGCCAAGCCAGTTGTATTACCAGGACCTCCGATGAAAACTGGCTCACGAAACGTTATTCGCGAAAACAAACCCTAAAAAAATCAGAACGATTCAATTTAATAAACTGCAGTTTAGTATTTGATGAGGTTAATATCGAAACGATAAAATATTTTCATTCTCATTCTTCTAAAAAGAAAAAATTTCTCCGCATCATTAGAATACATCTCAAATAGAAAAGAAATTAGGAACACATTTCCTCAAATAGTGTCTGGGCTGCCAATGAAGTACAGGGGATTCATGAAGGGCCTTCCAGGGCTTGTTTTTACTAAAGGATTGGAGATAAATTGAAGGAGACAATAAAAGAGTGTGTCTTCTGCTGGAATTATAAATCTTTAATTTATTTATAACGAGACTAATAGTTTCAAGACCTTTGCTCTCTTCATCAGTCTATTAGAATTAATTAACAGGAATTAATGTATGTAAGTAATTCCTGTGAATCAATTGTAATAGACCAGGGGTCTCCATAACGTGGCTCTTCAGTCAATCTCGTGCGGCTCTTGAACATTCTTGAATAATACTCGATTTTAAAAAGTATAATAATTAAATTAAAAAAATAATAAAGAAATTAGTTTTTAGACACGGCCGCTAGATGACTCAGTCAGATCGTTGCGACACTTTGCATGACAGATAATATTTCAGTCATGTATTAAGTAAGGCAATTCGATCTCGACTAATGATCGAAGGAGGAGCCATCGACCGAAGGAGGAGCCATCCACCAACAAGGAGAGCTCCTCACCCGCCAATCTAGGCGGGTGGCGCCCAGCCCGGCTCTTTTACCAGGGACGAACATCGCCCTGTCCAAATCATTGTTAGGTCCCCGCCAACTAGGAGAGGAGCAGCCAAAAGTTTATTTCTCTTGTCAACCTGATAGATATGGTAGTTATATTGTATTACCATAATAAAAAATGGAGCATTTTTTTGTTTAAGTCAGAATTAAAATGGTCTTAATTTATCCGGTGAATGTGGAAGAAGTGTTATGGGACTGCCATTGAAATGGATGCCGAGCGTTTTCATGATAGGAATACACCCTCACAAGCTTCATTTTATTGTGTTGTAAAATCTATTCAAAAAAGAAAAAAGGAAATGTAAAGGCTACGAAGAAACTGGAACAGACCAAAATAACGAAATTGGAACTGGAATTCATCCAGAAGACTTGAGATCTCACACTCTGGAATGTCTCAGAACAGTGTCAAAAAATTATTAAATTATTAGTTATTATTTAATAATTAATTATTTAATCATTATTATTTCATAATTAAGTTAAATAATTGTTAAAAATAATTATTAAGAATTTTTTTGAGATCTAATTGATTCATGTATTTTGTTTATTTGATGTCGTATAAAAAATAACTCTCATGAAAATTGTTCAGTTTTTTTAGTAGATTAAGGAGACGTATAGAAAAATATATAGTTCCATTTAAAAACAGAACTTGACATTGAAATACTCTTGAAATCTTGTTCTACTCCCTTGAGGTAACCACAATATCCTAAGGAATATTCTAAGGATATTCCTAAGGACATTTAAATCTTCTCTAGAATATTCTGAGGATATTGTGTGGCGCTACCTGGGACGCTAATAATCTAAATAATAGCGTAGTTTAGTTTCCCCCTCGATTTAAACAAACTTTTATTTGAAACATTTTTGCACTGGTTATGAGTTATAAGACTGTCTTAAGATAAAAAAAAACTCACCTGGTATAATTTATATATCAGTGGAAAACTATTTTTTTGAATTTTCAGCAGCAATACTTTTCAAATTACATATACATGTTTGTATTGGACACCCCGTGTTATTCAAGGTTTGTTTGTTTCAAAATCATTAAATCAATCAGGACAAACATAGGTACTAATATTTAATGAAATTACTTTTCTTATCATATTTTTAAATTAAATTTTGTTTTTTAAAAATTATTTAATTAAAATAAGTAAATAAGGAAAGTATAGTGAAATTTTTATTAGGTCATTTAACAAATTAATTGTGATGTGTTTATTTCTAGTAAAATTAAATTAGGTTGGAGTTGGTGGTTTCACAAGGAGAAAAATTATAATTTTTAAGAAAAAATAAAAACCGACTTCAAAAAATTCAATGCAACAAATAAAATACACTAAAAGGTATAAAATAATTATTATCTTATTTAGTTACAACTAAACGACGAAATATTAACATGAAATTACTTTTTGAAGTCGGTGCCAAACAAACTATACCTATAAGCGAGCGTACCCGCCAAATGTACTAAGTGAGATCCGTCGAGTGCGATTCATAAAAGGTATATGTTTGGCACCAACTTCAAAAGTATTTTCATGTTAATATTTCGTCGTTTAGTTGTAACTAAATAAGATAATAATTATTTTATACCTTTTAGTGTATTTTATTTGTTGCATTGAATTTTTTGAAGTCGGTTTTTATTTTTTTCTTAAAAATTATTTTTATTTTTCTCTTTTTAGTGATGTTATTAATAGTGATCATATCATCAGAACTTGACCAAATTAATATGATACCATCCCTAAGACACCCCCTTTCGGATAAAAAAAGAACCATCGAAATCGGTTCATAAACAAAGAGGTTAGGTCTAAACAAACCTAATAAAACCTAATAAAAAAGGTCTAATACCTATGAAAAAATTCGAAAAAAAATGGGACCAATCGGAAGCTAGACTGGACCCAATGCAAAAAAAATTTTCAAAATCGGTTGGGAATTGGCGGAGATATGAGGTAACATAGGCACAAAAAAAAAAAAAAAAAAAAATTCAGTCGAATAGAGAACCTTCTCCTTTTTTGAAGTCGGTTAAAAATACAAAGATTTTTTTTTAGTTTACTCTATATATTTCGAGCTCTTAACTCATCGTCAGGAGAACATTGACTAAAGTATAACATGATATTTTGAACAGAATTTATTTTAATTTTAATATGATGGACAGTTATTTATGACTTAGTGTAAATATGAAAGAATTATCAGAAGGATGGAATGGCGTTAGAAAGCCGAAAGAACAGATGTAGGGACAAAGGGCTGGAATAAAGAAAAGATATTTATACTTGGAAGTTGCCGAAAATTATGTGTGTGTTATAAAGGAAGGCAATAAACTATGGAATGCAATGAGGGTGCATAGCGAAAATTTAATCTCTTATTTTCTATTTAAAAAAAAAATTAAAATTAAAAATAAACCCACCATACACTCTCATTGCACTCCAATTCAAATTAAATATCATTGATTAGGATGTCAATTGTTGGTGAAGTTTTGAAACTTCATTATAGGGGTCAGTGCCACTCAACTGAAAAAAATTATTTCATCTTTATTAATATGACCAGGCGGGGGGGGGGGGTTAATTAATTTCTAATATCTCTTTTATTGTCTCCTTGAATATACAAAAATTCTGCTACCCTCGACACAAAATCTTTCAATTTAATATCTCTTTTGGTGGACATTTACTAGTTACTTTTTAATTAATAGTAATATTTTGGCTTTAAATTGTGGTTGCATGATCTGATCTGTCAAATATATCAATTACTAGATAAGAAGCTTAAGATATAGGTGTCATTTTAACCGACTTAAAAAAAAGGAGGAGATTATCAATTTGACTGAATTGTTTTTTTTTGTGTCTATGTTACCTGATATCTTCGCCAATTGTGAACCGATTTTGATGATTTTTTTGCATTGGGTTCAGTCTAGGTTCCATTGGTAAAATTATAATTTTCATTGGTATTGGATCTTTTTTTGTTATGTTTGTTCAGGCATAACTTCTTTGATTATGAACCGATTTTAATGATTCTTTCTGCGTTTGGATCAGTATAGCTCCAAGATAGTCAAAATACTTAACTATTTATTTATTCATTTATTTTATGTATGTTCAGCGAGAACTTTTTGCCACGTGGACCAATTTCGATGATTCTTTTTTTATTGGAAAGGGGGTACCTTAGGGTGGTCCCATATTAATTTGCTCAAGTTCTGATCATATGATCAATGACGAAATAACCTAAATCTCCAATTATTATGATCAAATAATCGAAATTATAATAAATATAATCTTTTATAAAAAAAAAAAACTGAAAAAACATTCATTTAAAACCCGCAAACGTTTCGAGATAATTTCTCTATTTATGAATTGAATTTTATTATCATTTTCTGATTCATTCGCCCGACGCTTTCTCTTAGGAGAAGCATGCAAGGTATTTTCATAAGTGGCTAAAAAATAAAACCGATTTCAAAAAACTAAATGCAACAAATAAATTAATAAGAACTCAAAAATCAAATAAAATCCACTAAAAGGTATAAAATAATTGTCTTATTTAGTTACAACTAAACGGCGAAATATTAATATGAAATTACTTTTTGAAGTCGGTGCCAAACAAACTATACCTATAAGCGAGCGTACCCGCCAAACGTATTAAGTAAGATTCGTCGAGTTCGATTCATAAAATGTATATGTTTGGCACCGACTTCAAAAAGTGATTTCATATAACAATTTCATAGTTTAAGTAGTTGAAAATAAATAAGACAATTATTTTATACCTTTTAGTGCATTTTATTTGATTTTTGAGTTATTATTATTTTATTTGTTGCATTTAGTTTTTTTGAAGTCGGTTTTATTTTTTTAATAAAAAATTATAGTTATTTAGTTCTTTGACCGCTCCCAGGGAGCACTAGTCGATTGTCGTATTGTCACGAGAAAAATAGTAGGAATTAAAATAAATAAAAATATTGTAAATAATATTAATATTAATAATATTAATTCTATTATTATAATACTAATAATAATTATATCCAAACGCCTCCCACTTGATCGCAAACCCAAAGGTCGTAAATAATTTTCTTCTTCGCTCCAGGGCGCAACCACAATGAGGCCGCGTCGAAAGACAATTATAAATTAAATTAAATTAGGGAACGAAGAAAAGATTTTTATATTATAGACAAAAGGATCAGCCGGGATTCGAACCCGGGAACTCCACATATGCGCTGCGACCCCTTTATAAGAGCCTTGGCTCTTATCCTCTCGGCCACCGATCCCTAAACCCAAGCTGATACTTAATGTCTATATGAATTTGGAATTTCATTTTTATTTAATCTTTTAATCTCTCCCTCCTTCATTTTTGGCAGCTCTGTAGTTGGCTTGACTAATCCCGACTGATCCTTTTGTCTATAATATAAAAATCTTTTCTTCGTTCCCTAATTTAATAATATTAATATTTATCTACTGCACTTTTAATTAAATCCCGCTTAAACGGAGTCAAATTATATTTTAAAATCCCCGGTTTAATATTTTGTAAGTGCTGCACCCTGTGAGCGCTCAAGGAACTAAAATGACACTTAAATCTTAAGCCTCTTATCTAATAATTGATATATTTGTTTTCAATATGCAATATTACGAATGTTTATTTATTTTATTTATTTATTTATTTAACAAAGTATACAAACATAGGACCTTAGGTCCCACCTAGTGTTTATACATAATTTAGCAACAATATTTTACAAATTTGGCAAAAGAGTTCACCAATACACAAATTTTATGGGGAAGAAGAGAGAAAAAAAAGTAGAGAAAGATTAGAAGACATAAAGGAAATAAGAGTAAGGAGTATCAGTTATTGGGTGGGATCCATAAAGAACGAAGACCTGAGAGCACCAAGAGTCGGGTTTGCATGAAATTTGGATGGAAGTTCATTCCAAAGCCTTGCACCCGCCAATTTGAAGGAATGAAAGAAGTGTTTAGTTTTACAGTGCACCTGCACTAGCGTTGTCTTCCTGGTGGAGCGACCGACGACAAATAGATTTTCTAAGTAAGATGGGCAAATGAATTTTTCAGAATTTAATAGCTTATAAATAATCACACAACACCGCCAAGCGTAAAATTTAGAAAGATCTGTGTTTAAGATGAGTTTTTTATCCTGGTCCGAAAGATGGCTACGTGGTTTTAGATTTAAGACATAGCGGGTGCATGAATTCAAAGCTATTTCAAGTCTTTTGCCCGATTTACTGTCGAGGGAATTCGAAAAGATTATGTCGCAGTACTGGAAAAGGGGTGCTAACAAACTCTTGCTTAAATTGAGGCGAAGATTATATGGCGTGAGATATGAGGAGTCGCTTCAGTGAGTGAAGGGCCCCATAAACACTACAGGCACATGCTATTTATTTGTACTTTCCAAGATAAATTTGAAAGATCAAATTCAATCACAATTTAAAGCGAAAATATTACTTATAATTAAAAGAAGGGACAATTTGAATTTGGGAAGAGAAGAGCTCAGTTGAACCGGGTGAGGGGGGGGGGCATTGCTCAAAATGAGGAGGAGAGAATAAATGAAAATGTAGGGCATAATGTAAATTAGAATATTGTCTTCAGCCAATGAAGAATATGGGATATGGGACTTTGATTCAAGCAAAGTTGTGGGTCCGAGTGGTGTAATGTTTTCTCACCGCCAGGTTCGCTGTCATCAGTGTTCCCCTTGTCGCCCGGAACTATAATGTTCCTGAAGCCAACCGAACTGTCTAAAAACCAGCCCGGAAAGGAGCTATACGAACCCAACCGAGCCGAACTGAATAAATAGTAACCGAACCGGAGTCGATTTGCACATATTCGGTTCTATTACGTGGTTTGATTTAATAAAAATATTGTAAATAATATTAATAATATTATATGATCTAGGTACTGCACTTTTAATTAGAAACCGATTAGACCGAATTAAATTATATTTTAAAATCCCGGGGTAAAAATTCATGTAGTGCTGCGCCCTGGGAGCGCTCAAATAACTAAACTACGGGAGGAAGAGGTGGGCAGAGTGGGGGAACCCTTTTGACAACGAAATAGGCGCTTAAAAAAGGGGACCCACAGCTTAGCTTACACCGGGACTTTTAGGAAAGCGAGAGCGTTGGTTGGCTGGCATGGGCGAGAGCGGGTGGGGTGGTACCACTGAGTGGGTCTTACAACGGTGGATGATCTTTTCTACTTACTTTGCTGCGCCCTTCGATATGGGGCCCATCATTCAATTGTAGCCAGGCGTCCCATCGGTGTCGATATAAAGTCACGTGATTCCATTGATTCAGTAACACTTGTTTGTCACTGCGGACCACGCCGACACCGGAACCACAGTCAAATCGGAATTCAAGGTAGCCGTGGTGAAGAACCAGGGCCATAAAATCGCCGGCCATGTCGTCACGTTCGCCAGTCAAAAAGAGAATCCCCTGGAGGGTCTCTGGACGGAATTCGATGCGCATCTGTACACGTTTGTAGGCAGCACGAAGGGCAGGAAAAGCAAGCCAACTCTGGCCGGAAAAACGGGGCGATCTCGTAGAGACATCTGCCAGAAAGACAAACTATTTAATCACTTATATATGTGGCATTCAGTGAAGTAGTTCAGCTGAGCGCACATAGATGGCAGCAGCAGCAAAAGACAACTTCACTAGATTTATTTATTTTTATAATTTTTATCAATTTATAATTAATTATTACTAAATGTAATTAACATAAAAGAAATAACAAAATATGTAAATGATTTTAATACCAAATAAATCGTCCTGAGACCTTCACGAAATTAAACAATAATAAAACAAATAACAACTTGACATGAAGTAAAATATATTGTCATTGAACCATTTGAACCCAGTCAAAGCATCTCGCCTCGGGATTGGCAACTAACCAATCCCAGCACAACCACAAGGTTTTATTGATCTTGTACACCAAGGATAGTGTTTCGGCTATTACGAGGTGACACACACATACACCTGACGGCATCTCAGGTCCAATGAATACTATTTATTGGTGTCTTCATTCATCAGCCGTCCAACAGGTGAAACCCAGCCCACATATATATATATAGAAAAGATTCGTCCAAGAGTTAGCCCTCCACATTGGGTGTAATTTTGAAAGATGCGATTATGTTAATATTGGAGATTCGTTTCTTAGAAGCTCCATCGATTCCCTAGAGCAAAATAGAAACGTTTCCGAGACGGCGAGGCTACCTCCTCTAAACACAATCCATCACACCCACCGACCCTATCCTTCCCCTTGATCATAATTCACCCCGCAAAAATTGTCAAAAATAAATATCAAGTATTAGTGTTCATCATCATTGAGTATACAGTCCTGAGACTGGTTTGATGCAACAATCCCGTCTCCACTCGACTCTGTCCCCCGCCAGCTGTTTAACCTCCTCTCTAAATGTCTGGCATCCCATATCCCCAATTATTTGGTTGAAATATTCTAATCTGGTTCTTCCCCTTCCCCTTTTCTTTCCCACCTCCCCCTCCAAGATATCCCTAAGCAGTCCCCCATGTCTCAGTGTGTGCCCCATCATCTGACCTCTTCTCTTCTTCAGACTCTTCCACAAGGTTCTTCTTTCTCCGATTCTTCCAAGAACTTCTTCATTTTGTATAATTTATCCATCCATTTGATATTCATCATTCTTCTGTAGCACCACATTCCGAAAGCCTCTAATCTCTTTCTCTCCTCTTCTCCTAATTGTCCAGGTTTCACACCCGTACATGGCTATGCTCCATACATATGTCTTCAATAGCAACTTCCTGTTTGCTAAGCTGATTGAGGAGGAGCATAGTAGTTTTTGTTTTGTATTAAACCCGATTTTTGCTTGGGCAATTCTTGATTTAATTTCGTTTTCGCTTCTCCCATCCCATGTTATTTTACTTCCTAGGTAGCGGAATTCCTTAACTCCTTCTAGGTTTTCTTGGTTAATTTTGATGCATTCCTGTCTCGTTTGTTCTTTTTTTGTACATACTAGGACCTTGGGTTTTATTCTTGTTTATTTTCATTTTGATTTCTTCTATTAGGATTTGGTTAATTCCATTCAAGGCGTCCTCTAATTCTTTTTTATTGCTTCCTAGAAGGGCAATGTCATCGGCAAATCTTAACATAGCGATCTTTTGACCTTGGATTTCTATACCTGTATCAATTTTGTCTTTGAATTCTTTTAATCGCTTCTTCTATGTATAAGTTGAAAATCATGGGTGACAGCACACATCCTTGTCTTACACCTTTTTTTATTTTGAGCTTCTGTGTTCATCACCAATATTTATAATTGCCGTCTGGTTTTGATATAGATTGTAGATTGGTCTTCTCTCTCTGAATTTTATTCCTGCCTGTTTTAATATTTTAAACTAGTGTTAGTCCAGGCCAATTAAGTGAAAAAATGACATAAACGGAAATAATTCCCAGTAAAGATTTTATTACTCCAATACGTTTAAAATTTAGGGAACGGGGTGTTGGTTTATAGTGAAACATTGTTAAAATTAAATTAGGTTGGAGTTGGTGGTGTTTCACAAAAAATATCATGTTATACTTTAGTCAATGTTCTCCTGACGATGAGTTAAGAGCTCGAAATATATAGAGTAAACTAAAAAAATCTTTGTATTTTCAATTTTTCTCCTTGTGAAACACCACCAACTCCAACCTAATTTAATTCCAATACCTTTATTGGTACGCCAATATTACTACCCTAAGTTTTACACCAAATCTGTGTCTCTTATATTTATAGATATCCAGCATTTTCTATGACTCTTTTGAGAATTCGAATCATATCCTGTCCGGAAAATGTAGGATATCTATAAATGTAAGAGTTTTATCAAAAAAGTGGTCCAAGTAAACGTTCAAGTCAATAAAATTTCCTAGAGAATGAGATAGGAATCAAGTTTCTAGGATAAGTGGTTTCATTTTATGAAGGAAAGAACTACGATTTTTGCAAAAAACTACCAAACTTAAACCTAATTGCGGCACGGGCTACCATTATCCAATTAGAATGAAACTTTGTTTAAATTGTAGCAAATTTAATCTAGTTTAAAAATGTAAAAAGTTGTCTTTGTCGAAAATGTGTTCTTTCATGGTCAAAATAGGGAAAAAATCGAAAAAAGTACGAGTTTTAGGGATATTCAAAAGTGATCCCGGGGGCTGTTATTTGATAGGCGCTAGTACTGGTTCTACTTAACCTAAATAGATGAACTTATTACCATTTTACGCATAATTTAAAGAGCTTTTAATTTATCAATGGATATCTTTTTGATTTGATAAACCGTTTTTGGGTGATCCGTGGGGGCTGCCGAAGTAGAAAACTTGGATTTTGCTCATGAGCTCGAACGGTTTGTCGGAGAAAAAACCTAAATAATAAAATTTGTAGGAAATTTTATCAACTTTCATTTTGAATAGGATGGTTATTTACAAAAAGTTGCTAGTTTTTGAGTTATAATCAAACCGCCAAAAAATATGGAGATTTTCAACTATTTTTTTTGCATTTTCTACAATGTTGCGTCACGAAATTTTGGTGGAGATCTCAGATTTATATTCAGCGGCCCAAAAACATATATATGCAAATAATCAGAACTACCCTAAAACTTTCCCCATATAGGCCCATTTGAGCACAATTTGACTGTACTATTAATTATTTTTTACTTTATCCAATGCAAAGCATAGGAGAAAGTATTGTAATCGCTCTCGCGGCAAGCGCGACTTCAAAGGGTCCTCAGGTAAAGACTACGGAACCCATGGACTCAATTAAGGTCACAAATTGAAGTATTCAATGAGATTGAATTTTTAGCACGTGAAGGTTTTGCCAAAAATTACCTGAATCTCGTCGAGAGGCCAAAAGTGCCATTTTTTTTGGAAGTGCGTGAGGATGGATGTATGTATGTATGTGTGTGTGTTATCGTTTTTTTCGTCCACGATTTTTTCCACACCTTTGCACCGATTGAAATGAAATTGAAAACCTACCATTAGTTTAACAAAATGAAGCGCTGATTAGTTTTTGGTACATATCGAACAATACTCTAGAGGCCGGAAAAGAAACCCTCGCTGTAGCCCTTGATATCTCCAAAGCTTTTGACCAGGTTTGGCACAAAAATCTTCTTGCCAAACTGCCAGCCTTTGGATTCACACCAACACTTCGCAAATGGATTGAAAGCTTTCTGACAAACCGAAGTATAAAAGTTGTGGTGGATGGAACATCATCTGAATCGTTCTCCACAAACTCTGGTGTTCCCCAAGGCTCTGTAATCTCCTCCACACTCTTCCTTATTTATATAAACGACCTTATTGATCAAACGGCAAACCCCACTCATTGTTACGCCGACGATAGCACTCTACACGGCAAACCCTCTCTCCCGAATAATCGAATCAATATTGCCTCCTCAATTACTCTCGACCTAGACAAACTGAATAAATGGGGCTCTCAAAATTTAGTTAACTTCAATTCAAACAAGACTCAATGTTGTCTAATTTCTAGGCGCGAAAATAGAGATTTCCCTGATATTCACTTCGATTCGAATACCCTGAAAATGTGTGACAGCCTATCCATGTTGGGCGTCTCTGTCGCATCTGACCTGTCTTGGAATGAACACATCTCCTCTGTGGCGAAATCTGCAGCAAGGAAGATTGGCTTCTTATTCAGGTCCAAGCGATTTTACAAACCCCCACAACTTCTCACCATCTACAAGGCCCAAATCCGCCCCTGTCTCGAATACGGCTCTCATCTGTGGAGAGGAGCCTCAAAATATTCTCTTGCTACCCTTGATGCAATTCAGAAACGAGCCGTCAGGCTAATTGACGATTCTACCCTCACCGACTCCCTCGACTCGCTGGCTCATCGAAGAGATGTCTCCGCCCTTTCCCTTTTCTATAGATACTATCACGGCAGGTGCTCTGATGAGATAAAATCAATAATTCCCCCCAAAGCATGCTTTGCACGCAGCACACGTTTTGCCGACTCCCAACACTCTTCGCGGTCAAATTAGAAAAGTGCCGGACCACTTCATTCGCGAATTCATATATCCCCATGACTTCAAGGAACTGGAACTCTCTCCCAGCCTCTATCTTTCCCAGCACCTATGATCTTCAAACCTTCAAAACCAGGGTGCATAGACACCTACGTCTACACCCTCTCACTTAAACAACTTTCCCTTCTCTTCGGTAATGCAAGGGTCTTTCGAGATCCATAGGGGCTACATCTTTACTGGTGCACCCCTTCTTGCATTCGATTGCATTAAAAAAAAAAAAATATCGGTCCACAAACAGTACTTTATTTCAGTACTTTTTTAGTTTTTTCTAAATATCTTGAAAATGACTTAACCAATTTTGATAAAATTTAATATCCTAATTAAGTACCTTGGGGACCACAAAAAAGGTTAAATAAAGTTTTTAGTAAAATCATATTTTAAAGTACTTTACTCTAGAGTAAAATAGTACTTTTTTTAATTTTTTATTTTAAATTCTTTAAAATTTATTCATTTGATCGTTTTAAGATAGCTCATTTAACCTAACTTAAGTAAGAATGGTTAGGCTTCTCGCTGTGAAATGGTAAAAATTTGGGAGGAAATTTTATAAGTAACCATAGCAACCGCGTTGTTTTCTTATCCGTTACCATTGCTGAGACATGGAGGAATCGACTTAAAATAAAAAATAGCGATTGATTCTCATCTAGTACTTGAGGAATAACCATTCTATATTGGATTTTTGACGTTTCGGTTTTTATTAGTAACCATTGCTGAAGACATGGAGGAATCGGCTTAAAATCAAAAATAACTATCGATTCTTATCTAATACTAGAGGAATAACCTTATTGCATTCCATTTTTGATGTTTTGACTATTAATGGCAACCTCTACGGAAAACGTGGAAGAATCGACTTAAAATCAAAAAGACTAAATTCTTTTTTGGTAAACAACTCAAGCTTGATACGAATCGATTGTTATTTTTGATTTTAAGTCAATTCCTCCATGTCTTCAGCAATGTTTACCAATAATAATCGAAGCGTCAAAAATCTAATGTAGAATTATTATTCCTCGACTGTTAGATGATTATTTTTGAATTAAAGTCAACATGAACTGCAAATAGCAAGCGATATCTGATTAATAATAAAGGAATAAACATATTAATATTTCAAATGAATTTGGATAAAGTTTAGCAATTCTGTTCCAATTCTGACAAAAAATTAACCATTATTAGTTTGTATTACACTAATACAAACTCCAATTGGTGGTGACGTGTTTCATTAAGCTTCTGTATAGTTAGTTAAATGAACTCATAAAAAGATATATGTAAATATGTTAATGGATATGGTTGACTTCTTGAAAGTTATCAAATAAATTCTATTAATAATCAGCAGCTATCAACCAAAGTCAAATGTTTTATTATTTTGTTTTTCTTTTAAAATCTATTTAAAATGCGTGACAAAAGAAAAAACTACACTCAAGTTGAATAAACGTAATTAACATAGGTGTATGGATTTTAGGAGATTAAACGGACAAGGCGAATCAGACCTGAAGAGGAATAAATAAATAAATA
Organism: Forficula auricularia; assembly: GCA_024734495.1. NCBI lineage: Eukaryota > Metazoa > Arthropoda > Insecta > Dermaptera > Forficulidae > Forficula > Forficula auricularia. The sequence continues at coordinate 29,700,710 of JALMQS010000225.1, forward strand.
AGGTGATAGTGAATAAAAAAAACTAAAAAAAACGAATTATCGATCTACCGGGTGTTGACTGATTGAACATCATACAGGTATTTAACATGTAAAACAACATTCATGCAAAAGGGGGTTTTGGGGATCAGAACACTCCCCCTGCCCCCAAGGGCAGTGCTCATGGGATGAGCAACGGCAACGACAAACCGTTTCTTATAGTAAACTAAACTTAATTAAATATAATTAATATGTTTAATCAAGAATTATGTCTTTTTTACAAGTATTGTAATCGTGTATGATAAAAGTGTTTTTTTTCCTTCTTTTTTTCGAAATATCTAAAAAACGGCTGAAACTATTTTGATTAAAAATAACCTGACGTGTTCTGATGTGGCCATCCACTTGACTTTACCATACAACCTGCCCCCCACTTACATTAATATTTAATAAAATTATTTATAATCATGTAGGGGAGGGGGGTTAGTTTTTGCATTTTTATACTCCTAGAAGTACACTGATTATGTATACAAAATTTGATTGAATTTGATAAAAGGGCCTAGATTTTCATTTTTGACCCCCCTCCCCCATCATTTTGGGCGGTTAGTTTTTGCATTTTTAGACTTCTGGGGTCCCACTGATTATGGATACAAAATTTAGTTGAGTTTGCTCAAACGGCTTGGATTTTTAATTTTTAACCCCCCCTCCCTCCACCACACTTAATTTTGGGTCGATGTGCATTAAAATCTAATCAGCTCTTAATCTCAATGGACCAAAACTACTTGTGAAATTTGGTTTCGAAATTCACACTAGTTTTTGAGCTAGCTCGTCCACAAAAATTTGGTAACGCACAGACTAACAGACATTTTGACAAAATAGTTATTATCTCGAAAAATATAATTTTTTCGATGTTCACTTATTAAGGGCTTTTTGTAGAGCGAAATGCCATGGTTTCGCCCAATTTTTTTTAATCAAAATAGTTTTAATGAGATATTTCGAAAAAAAAGAAGGAAAAAAACACTTTTTTCATGCACGATTACAATACTTGAACATACCATGTATGGTAAAGTAAAACAATTGAGCGAAACCATGGCATTTCGCTCTACAAAAAAGGCCCTAATAAGTGAACATAAAAAAATTATATTTTTCAAAATAATAATTGTTTTGTCAAAATGTCTGTACGTTAGTCTGTGCGTACCAAATTTTGTGGACGAGCTAGCTCAAAAACTAGTGTGAATATCAAAACCAAATTTCACAGTTAGTTTTGGTCCATTGAGATTAAGAGCTGATTAGATTTTGGTGAATATCGACCCAAAATTAAGGGGGGTTAATAATTAATAATCTAGGCCATTTGAGCAAACTCAACCAAATTTTGTATAAATAATCAGTGGGCACCCAGAAGTCAAAAATGCATAAACCAACCGCCCAAAATGGGGGGGGGAGTGTAAGGTCAGAAAATGTAAATCTAGGCCCTTGTACCAAACTCAACCAAATTTTGTATACATAATCAGTGGGCCCAGAGTAATCTAAAAATGCAAAAACTCCCACCCCTTCATGATTATAAATAATTTTATTAAATATTAAATATAAGAGAGGGGCCATGTTGTATGGTAAAGTCATGTGGATGGCCACATCAGAACATGTCAGCTTATTTAATTTCTTGACGTAAATCTTTAGTCCAGTTAAATTGTTCTATAAAGGGCCCCTCGCGGGAAAGTTTTTGGGGTAGTTTCGATTTCTTGATCCTAGGTATATGTTTTTTGGGTGTGCTGAATCCGAATCTGATGTTTGCTAACAAAATTTCGTTACGGAACATTGTCAAAAATGTAAAAAAAGGTAAAAAACATCTCATTTTTTTGTCGGTTTTTTGGTTATAACTCAAAAACTATCAACTTTTCGTAAATAACCTTCCTAATCAAAATGAAAGTTCATAAAATTTCCTACAAATTCGATTATTTAGGCTTTTTCTCCAATGTGGAAAATGCTGCATATTTATAAATATAATAGTTTAACAAAAAATGGCCCAAGTAAACGTTCAAGCAAACAAAATTTCCTAGAGAATTAGACAAAAATCAAGATTCTAGGATGATTGGTTTTCATTTTATGAAGGAAAAACTGCTCAATCATGTGCTGCTTGAATGTGAGCTAAACAAAAAGTGGACACAATTGCTATACTGTGAAATCAACGAAAGTGTGAAATTCCCAATAAATAGTGATTATCTTTTGTCCTTGTGTGAGTGCCGTGAAAAAGTTGTGATGGCTCTTCAGAGATTTGTACTAAGGGCTAGTGTAAATATTTAAAATTATAAAATAATACAAAGAATGTGATTGGCTAAATGGTTCTGACCAAAAGGCAGGAAAGGGGAAAAAAACTTTCTCCCTTAAAAAAAAAAAAAAAAAAAAAATACTGCAAAAAATTGCAGTTTTTTAAAACTTCAAACTCATTTCGGCACGGGTTACTATTATCCAATTAAAATGAAACTATCCTTAAATTGTAGCAAATTTAATCTAGTTTTAAAATGTATATAGTGGTATTTGCCGAAAACGTGCTCTTTCATGGTCAAAATGGAAAAAAAATCGAAACAAATCCGAGTTTTGCGGAAACAGAAAAAATACACAAATTTTCAACTAGCGCTTGAGCTCGAAGGGTTGCTTGCAAAAAAACCTAAATAATGTAATTTGTAGAAAATTTTATGATCTTTTATTTTGAATAGGAAGGTTATTTACGAAAAGTTGATAGTTTTCGAGTTATAAGCAAAAAACCACCAAAAAAATGAGAATTTATGTTGCGCCGAGATTTTTTGTAAGCAAGCCTCAGATTCGGATTCGGCACACCCAAAAACATTTAGGGGGCGAAGAAATTACAACTACCCCAAAACTTTCTTGATAAAAACACAATTTAATTGGACTATTTGTTTTAATAAAAAAATATTCTCACTAAATATTTTGCTTTGTGGATTGACCCCGCCCCCCCCATGAAAATTTTCTCACTACGCCACTGTTAACGTGTAGTTCGAAGCAGAAATTTAGCAAACATATTAAATATCGCGTCCAAATCTTTGTTTCTTGTGATTTTGTTCAACATAGAAAAACAGGAGTTGGCATAAATGTTGTTTTCCATCTTAATTCCTTTATATATCGATCACCCAGTATATACCTAAATTAAAAAAAACATTATTCTAATCCCAATTTTTGTTTGTTTTGTGTTATTTGTTTGTTAGATGTTGGTTGTTTCTGTTCTGCTATCGTTATTGTTTCTGGAGTGTTTGTTGGGGGATATTTCCGCCCCCCACGTGACTGTCAAACAGGGGGGGCTCATTTGGGGTGCGGAAGCGCTCAGTCCTTGGCCTCCCTTCGCCTGTCGAATATGACGCTTTTCTAGGCATTCCGTATGCAGAGCCACCTATCGGAAAATTAACTTTTCTTGTATAATCAATAATAAATAATAATACTTTTGAATTATAATTTCAATATATAATGTTGAATTTGTAGCCGCCACGATCGGCCAAAAGCTGGCAGGGAGTCCGAAACGCCACAATTGAAGGGAACGTTTGTCCTCAAAAAGTTTCCAAAGATGGCGACTGCTATAAAGGGAGCAACGATTGCCTCTTCCTGAATGTCTACGTGCCGGCAAACAGAAATGTAATATACTATATATATTTGTCTAGATTAATTTGTAACAACGCTTAGAGAAATTTCTCTAAAAAAATTACCGTCTTGCCTAGAATCGAACCTACGAACTCTTGAACTAAGAGCATACACCATTGAAACATTAATAATTATATCTTGATTTCTGTTACTAAAACTATATATTTTTGATTTAGACTTTGTGTCGAGATAATATCGTATTCATTTGAACTCGAATGAAAATGAAAAAACAACAATAGATTTTAAATTAAGAAACATTAAATATATATTAATTAACGAGGCAAATTTGAAATATAATTGTCAGTCGGATTTTAAAACTGATGGCTCCAATCGATTTTCATTAACCAGGCAAATTTGAAATATAATTGTCAATTTTGAAATGAAAGACTCCAATTCATTTTAAATTAAGAAACATTAAATATATACATAATTATTCCTCCCCCCCCCTCCGCCACTCAAAAATTAAAGAGGCGAAACTTTTAAGAGACGATGTATTTTCGGTAGTTTACTGGTATACATTTAGAGTGTGGTTTTTTAAGAGGAATAAAATTTCTGGACCGAGACGCTGCCCTGCCAGGGCACCAGCTCCGAGTGGCCGAGTTGAGGCGTGCCAAAGGCACGCACGAAAAGCTCGTCTTCTTTAATTACATAAATAGGAATATTAATTTCAAGTTCTGGGAAGGGGGGGGGGCATGGTCAATTCATTTCTGGCACAATTAGGGCCAGTTGTATGTCGGTTGGTAAACTCTTTTTAAACGTTGACAAAGGGTAAAACCTTAAAATTCAGCTTGTGCCGGGTGGGATGGCCAATCAGATAACAGGCACTTTCATCCTGTGTTGTGCGCGGCGAATATTTTTTTCCTTATTATAATATAATTATTTTAAGGGTAATATTTTGGCAGCCGGCTTCCCTTTTTAACCGACTTCAAAAAAGGAGGAGGTTCTCTATTCGACTGAATTTTTTTTTTGTTTTTTTTTCGTGCCTATGTTACCTCATATCTCCGCCAATTGTCAACCGATTTTGAAAATTTTTTTGCATTGGGTCCAGTCTAGCTTCCGATTGGTCCCATTTTTTTTATCATAGGTATTAGACCTTTTTTATTAGGTTTGTTTAGACCTAACGTCTTTGTTTATGAACCGATTTCGATGGTTCTTTTTTTATCCGCAAAGGGGTGTCTTAAGGATGGTGTTCAGTCGCTACACTACCCTTAAATTATCCGCCCCGACGCCTTCTTCATCTTGTTTCCCTTGGCCCGCTCTCTGCCACCAGAGGGCGGCTGAGTCGCCGGCCGTCTCTGATGTTGGACTGAAGGCTTGCAGGACACTCTCGCTCGGACCATAGATAAAAGATACTCACCTCACACCTCGCTCGGACTCTCGCTTGCACACAGTTCGAGGTGAAATCATTCATACCTTTCTTCCTCCGTTCGTGCTCGGATGGAAGACCAGCATATTTAGGTATATTTCAAAGCTCCAAGTGGAGCCGTCGTGTTTCGTTATTCGCGAGTCGATCTCGCCCCTTAAGCTTAATTCTCTCCCCAAACATAATCTTATGTATAGTTCACCCCCGCCAAATAACGGTAATGGATTGCTGCATGATTATATTTGTGTGAAGTGTTGTCCATTTACCCATTACGGAAGAGCTGTTACTCAGTCCGGGCCTTCAGTCCTCCTGGACGCTCTCCACCCTGGTGTACGCCGCTACAGGTGGTGTCATATTGATTTGATCAAGTTCGGATGAGAGTATGAGTCACTATTAATGGACATCCACTTGGAGAAGAGAATGAATTCAAGAATCCATCCGTCCATCAGCTGGAGACAAGTGTATTATATAATTAACTAATAAAAATAATCAAAAGTATAATAATGACATCTTTCTTTTGAACAATCTCTCCTACTTCAATTAAACCTCTTATCAATCGGCACTGACGGATCTTACTTAGTACGTTTGGTCGGATACGCTCGCTTGTAGGCGCAGTTTACCTTGGTACCGACTTCACGGAGTTTCATGCTAATACTCCGTCGTTTAGTGTAACTAAATCAGACAATAATTACGCCATACCTTTCTAGTGTATTAGAAGTGTTGCATTTAATCCATTGAAGTCGGTTTTTAGTGTTGTCGTAAAATTATGATTCTCGAACGTGCTTGTTAACAATAGACCAGTGGAAAATATATTGTCCACTTTGAACATCAATAAATTTAAAGTGGTTTGTCATATTTGGGTTATTAAATAATTCCTGTCAGATAGCTTTTAACGCCTGATGTCAAGAAACATGTCATGTAAATTTATTACATTTCTTCCGAATTCTGCCCGGAAAGTTCCATTGAGATAATTTCTAGAAATGGGGCGTGCTCAAATATTTTACCACGTCTGCTAATTACGAATTTAGCCAATAAGAAGTTTTTGGGAAATTTCGACTCGACAAGCGAGCAGGCTTGAGTTAATAAGTCAGGAGTTGAAGTTGCTTGAGGGAAGTTCTCAGTTGTCAATTGGAGTTGAAAGACATAAGTTTTAAGTTCTCCAGCCTTCAGCTAGGAGAAATGTATTCTTACTAATTAACTAAAAAAACCTATACAAAATAACACTCTCTTCTTTTAAATACATCTATCCTACTTCAATTACCATCAAATCAGCATCAAGACTGAAACAGGTCAAATCGCTTGGTCACGTTACCAAGACCTTTCTGCGGGGGGAACATTCTTTGAGATAAATCTACAAATCGTCAACCTTTCTCTGGTCAAGAAGGGTTGCAACCAAAAATCAAAATGTTGTCGTAACAACTGATTGGCCATCCCACCGGGCACAAGGTGAATTCTAAGGTTTTACCCTTTGTCAACGTTTAAAAGGAGCTTACCAACCGACATACAACTGACGCTTAGAGAAAGAGGATCGCGATATCCTCTGCTTTGTTAGGCAGCATGTGATGCAAGCAATGGGACTTAAATTGAAAATAACAAATACCGGGTGAGTTTTTTATTTTGAGACAGTCTTATAACTCAAAAACAGTGCATTATATTGGAAAAAAGTTTCAAATAAAAGTTTATTTATATCGAGGGGGAAACTAAACTACTCTATTGTTTGTCAACCTAGAACAAGCTTTCAAAGGTATTTTAAGGTCAAGTTGTGTTTTTTAAATGGAACCCTATATTTTTCTTTACGTCACCATATTCTACAATAAAAACTGAATAATAATTAAATCGAAAAGTCACAACAATGAAAATAACTGTTTATAATGATCTTAAAACTTCGTTATACTCAGATTTAAGAGATTATTTTCTACTTAATAGATCTATTTAAAATTTTTAGGCTTAAAGTTTCTTTCTCGTGTCAATCCAGTAGATAGTTATGTTGTATTACCATAATAAAAATGGAGCATTTTTTTGTTGAAGAAAGAATTGAAATGGTCTTAATTTATGGAGAATGTGGAAGAAGTGTTATGGGGCTGCCATTGAAATGGATGCCGAGCGTTTTCCTCACACCCTCACAAGCTTCATTTTATCGTGTTGTAAATCTGTTAAAAAAAATTAGGAAATTGGAACTGGAATTCTTCCAGAAGACTTGCGATACACTCTGGAATGTCACAGAACATAGTCAGAAAATTATTAAATTATTTATTTAATAATTAAATATTTGATCATTATTATTTGATAATTTGAATAATTGTTGAAAATAATTATTATTTGAATTTTTTTTAGATCTAATTGATTTAATATTTTGTTTATTTGATGTCGTATAAAAAATTAGTTCTTATGAAAGCTGTTCAGTTGTTTTTTGTAGATTCAGGATATGTACAGAAACAGGCTTCTATTTAAAAAACAGAAGTTGACCTTGAAATACCCTTGAAAGCTTGTTCTAGGTCATCAAACAATAGCGTAGTTTAGTTTCCCCCTCGATATAAACAAACTTTTATTTGAAATTTTTTCCATATAATGAACTGTTTTTGAGTTATAATTATAAGACTGTCTCAAGATAAAAAACTCACCCGGTATATGTGTGTATGTTTATTTTCATCAAGCAGAGGACAACCTCTTTGTGAAATATAATTTAATTTCATAATTCGCGTCTTCGATATTAATGTGTACATGTGCATTTGCTAGATGTCGCAGATGTTAAGCGTGATGGTCTGGATCCACGGAGGGTATTTTCTCGAGGGAGGCGGAAATGTCGAGCAATTCGGCCCTGAATACCTGATACAAAAACAAAATGTAATAATAATTACGTTTAATTACCGTCTCGGTATTTATGGTAAGTGTTCTCCCTCCATTAATCTAATCATGTGATCAATTTCTACTCTCATCCCCTTTTCGAAAACAAGGATTTTTAGGTTTGAATTCAAAAGAGTATCCTGGCAATGCCGGCTTGAAGGACCAAAGGTTGGCTTTAGAGTGGGTTGCACAAAATATACACTCGTTTGGAGGCGATTCCTCGGATATCACTCTATTTGGACAAAGCGCAGGGGCAGTGGCGGTGCACCTGCATATTCTATCACCCACATCCAATAAATTTAAGGTTAACTATTAAATTATTAAGGATTTATAATTCCAAATAAATCAGCCGAATAAAAGCTTTTTCTTAAATGAAATTTCATTTTGAGGCAGCGGCGTAGCGTGGGTTCTTGCCACCCGGGGCCTACCATGCACGGATCCAGATCTCTGATTTGGGGGGGGGGGGGGGGCGGTCGGCAGCCACTGAGTTTTACCCCCCCCCCTAATGAATCCTATCCCAAACTAAATAAAAAGAGCATTATATTTTTAAATTCATTTCCTTTTTCAACATTTTTAATAGAGATGGGAAAAATCGTTCTTTTTAGGGAATAGTTCTTTTATAGTTCGGAACTAGTTCAATTGAACTATATAGTTCAGGGGTGGCCGATGTATATAAGATCTACTTTTTATCTCGAAAGTGTGTCGCGATCGAATTGTCCAAGCGGGGGGGGGGGAGTCAGAGACGCCGCCGCCCCATATAACTTTATTTTCGATTTTAAAATTTAATGTTATAAAAAAATGAATGTATGCTTCCAATTTTGTATGACACCCGGGCGCCCCCCCCCCAAGCTACGTCACTGTTTTGAGGTATGGTATTTTGTGCATTGCACACCATCGCTCTACTACAAAAGGTGCCCTTCTGAAGGCCCCCACGCACGTTCAGTAGGGCGGAGTGAAAAAACTAAAATCAAAAATTTGAAACGGGCCTAAGCGGAAAAGTTTCCCAATAAAAAGCCTATTTATAATACAAAATCTCAGCTAAATCAAATTATTCTAGAATGTTAAGGTGCCCCTTCAAGTGTGTATTGCGACACCTCGCCGATAAAATTTGCCTATCTTGATATTACAATTGTGGCTAAAAGGCTTAAGTGATTTTAACTTTTATTCAACGCGAAATTCTATCCTCTTTTATTTTGGTAAGAGTAAAATTTTCCGTTGAACACATTGTTTTCAAGTTATAAGCAAAAATCTGAAAAAAGTCCCAAATTTTCGTGGTGTCAAAGGGCACCTTAAGATTGCATCGAGGGAAGTTCAAATTTCACACACATGATTACACTTATAGGTGGAAACTTATCCGCATACAGCCTAATAAATTGAGCAGTTTTTTGGGGGGCTGGGGGGCTTTTTCTCTCCACCCTACTGCACAGTTTGCGACACACTGCCGCGCCGTAGCGGCTTGCCTGCTGCACAGGAGTCCGCCTGCGCAGGCAGAAATACGGTCACCAGTGCAGGTTTATCCCACACTCGGTACGGTCTTCCTGGGTGTGTGTGGGGGCCTTAAAGGACAGACACGTATTCTTTTTGTTTATTTAATAATTAATTTATATGTTAGTAAAATTAAATTATTTTTTGAAAATTTGAAAAATCTTCGTTAAAATAAATATTAATATGTAATTTGTAATAAATTTATTTATTTTAATTTACTATATGTAAATAACTAGTACAGTCACTACTCCCCACCAGAGGTCTCTACTGTAGATTATTGTTAAGTTAAGAACACAACTGAAAGGGAACTTTCAGTTGTTATGTTTACAGCACAGGATAAACAACTTGTAATTTAATTATCCCTTTCAGGTTAGCGATGCTCGGTAAATTTTTGCTTTAGTTAATAGCTATATATAAATCGCCGAAACCCCACCCCTGCACCCTCTAAATCCACCCCACACCGCCGCCAAAACCCCGTACCTCCCCACGGCCCCCACCACTGAACCCCACCTCCTGCACCCCCACATCTACCCCCGCCCATGCCCACCCACCCAGTTTTTGCATTTCTAGCCTTCAGTCGCCCACAGATTATCTGTATATAGGTATATAAATAATACGGTATAATTATTTGTTTTTAATTAAATAACAATTTTTGAGTTCATCAATTAAATTGTCAAATTAATATTTGTGGGATTTAAAACTCGATTTTTAATCAATTAAATTTTCAACAATTAACAATTAATCAATTAAATTTTTATTAAACCAATTATTTTACATTAATTAATGTATACATTGAATTTGAGCTTCGACTCCGGAGATTACTTCTCCACCATCGACTGTCCTTGATCATCTTTTTAGTCTTTGTTTTTAATAAGAGGAAAAAACTAATTAAATAAAAAAACCTCTTTTCCTATAATTATTCCAATTCCATATTCTCCCTCTTTTTCCTCCATTCAATTTCCTAATTAAATTTTCAAACTTTTAATATATGGTATATTATAATAATTATAATGATCTTATTGTGGGTTATAAAATTGTAAAACCAATTATTTATTAAAAGGAAATTGAATAAAAATGTAAATACACATTTTTACCGAGACAACCACCTGTGAATAATTGTTTCAATTAACAAAAAACCTATCAAAAACAACTTAGACGAAGATGAGACCGTGACAGATCGAATGTCCAACACAAAACCCTCCTAACCCGTGAATTTCATACAAATCGTTAGAGCCGTTTTCGAGAACCCGACCGGATATATATATATACAAACTTTGCTCGTTTAATATAATAAGATTATCGTTATTGTATTGTTTGTTATATAAATATGTATATATTGTATCATCCCTTTCAGGCATAATAAAATCCGTTGTCAAAAGAATTTAGAAATTAAATTACAAGTGGTTTATCTTGTGGTGTAAACATAACAAGTGACAGTTCCATTTCAGATGTTTCTTAACTTAACACTAATCTACAGTAGAGACCTCTGGTGGTGGGTAGTAACTCTACTAGTCATTTACATATATTATCTGTTAATATATAATAATAACAATAATAATAAGGGACAGAGGAAGTTCCAATGCTTAATTTGTGTCCATTTAGCGAGCGATCTCAGAGAGCGGAACCATTTTGAACCCCTGGGCGTTTTTTAACAATATGCGTGAAAATTCACTAGATGTCGCCGCCGAGGTCCACTGTAATACTGGTACAGATGAAGAAATAGTTGAATGTTTACAAAGCAGACCCATTAAAGAGGTACTAAGGGCAACACAAAATGTTTTTCAGGTAATTAGAAAACCAATATTGAGCATAGTGTTTGAGTTAATTAATTTTAGTATTTTATTTCTGTTGTGACGCAATATGGTAAATTACGAACCAAATAAGAAAGAACAAATGCGATATTTGACCAGGGCCGTGCCTGGAGGCCAAATATCCAGGGAATTTATAACATTTTTTTTTTTTTTAATGAGATTAAAATATGAAATTTGTAAAAAAAAAGGTCTCTAAAAATCTGAAACTTTCAAAAAGACAAAGAGTCTCTACTGGTTATACTGTGATCTCAGGAGAACAAAATCTTGGTGAAGGGGTTGGCATGAACCAATTTCAAAACCCGCCCTTCTGGAGCGGCCTCCTCGTTCTCCTGACCTCACCAAAATAATGTATACCTGGTGAGTTTTTTCTCTTAAGACAGTCTTTTAACTCAAAAACATTGCATTATATGAAAAAAGTTTCAAATAAAAGTTAATTTATATCAAGGGGGAAACTAAACTACCCTATTATTTGTAGACCTAGAACAAGCTTTCATGGATATTTCGAGGTCAAGTTTTGTTTTTTAAATGGAACCCTATATGTTTCTGTACATATTCTGCATCTTCAAAAAAAAAACAAAAAAAAAACTGAACATCTTTCATTAGAACTATTTTTTTATACATCAAATAAAAAAAAATATTAAATCAATCAGATCTCAAAAATTATTATAATTATTTTAACAATCATTCAACTTAATTATCAAATAATAATGATCAAAAATTTAATTATTAAATAAATAATTTAATAATAATTAAAAATTTATTAATTTTGCCCTCATGAGCTTCATTTTATCGTGTTGTAAATATAAATCTATTAAAAAAAAAACAGGAAATGTAAAGGCTACGAAGAAACTTAAAATGTCAAAATAACGAAATTGGAACTGGAACTGCGGTACACTCATAAACTATGGAATGTCTCAGAACAGTGTCGCCAAATTATTAAATTACTAATTATTATTAAATTATTTATTTAATAATTAAATATTTCATCATTATTATTTGATAATTGTGTTGAATGATTGTTAAAAATAATTAAGTATTAGGATTATTTTGAGATCTAATTGATTTAAAAATTATTTTTTTTGATGTCGAATAAAAAAATAGTTCTAATGAAAGTTGTTCAGTTTTTTTTGAGGATTACGAATATGTATAGAAACATATAGATTTCCATTTAAAAAACAGAACTTGACCTCAAAATACTCTTGAAAGCTTGTTCTAGGTCGAAAAACAATAGCGTAGTTTAGTTTCCACCCTGATATAAATAAACTTTGATTTGAAAATTGTTTTCATATAAAGCACTGTTTTTGAATTATAAGATCAATCAAGATAAAAAACTCACCCGGTATACAGTATTTGCCTCACCGTCCCAGATTTTTTTTGTGGGGTTATTTGAAAGGCAGAGTATACACGGATCGTCCACGAAATTCGGAGGAATTAAAACAACGGATTACTGACGAAATTTCAAAGATTTCTCCGGAGCTTCTAAAAAATGGGTTCAAGAACTGATTGTCTAGACCAGTGTTCCGGAAACTTCTTGTGTTCAAGGTACGCCTACCAAATCAAGAAATTTTAGAGCAGACTTGTCCAACTCCCGGGCCGCATGCGGCTATCAGTGTGGTCCGACAAAAAATCGCAAACTTACAAATTTAATGAGATTTAGACTAAAAATTCCAGGGATATTAATAAAAATACAATATTTTTAACTTGATATTAATTTATCAGTAATGAATTTTTGAATTTAACACGTTATTTTGCAATGAGATATTCATAAAGTGATTCTTAAATAATTTTATTTATTAAAGCATCTATTTTCAAGTATGAAGCTAGATCTAAAATATTTGATGGGCATTTTGAGAATTCACTGAGAATTACTTTGAGCCAAATATCGACTGATTAATATCCCAAAAACTATGACAAAGTTCTCACTATAATTTTCTGTTGCTGATTTGCCTCTTACTTTTTAACCGACTTCAAAAAAGGAGGAGGTTCTCTATTCGACTGAATTTTTTTATAATAAAAAATTTATCAAGTAGCAAAGTTTAATTTCTTAAGTATATTAAGTACATATTCTACGTTTTTTTTGCTCATCAGCTATTATTAGCGTTAGTGTATTTTATGTGTGACCCAAAACAGCTCATATTCTTCCAATGTGGCCCAGGGAAGCTAAAAGGTTGGACACACCCCTGTTTTAGAGGTACACCAAAGAAGAAAAAACCAAAGTTTATTTATTATTAAAATCAATATAATATGAAAAATTGAGTTGGTTCATGTCCAATTTAATAATAAATAATAGATTCACGGGTTTTATTTGTAATATGAAAAGATGTTTAATGAGAAATGAGCACAGGCGATCAAAATTTGGAGCAATCGTTGATAAGGATGCTCGCATAACTCTCAGCTATGTGTATTATCTACACAAAACTTGACATTTTTCCGCGGCACACCAGCTAATGACCACGGTACACCAGTGTGTAGAGTGAAGTTATGTATAGCGGCAGTCGGATATCTAATATTGTATTTCATTCTTAAATTTCCATAAATTCTTTACATTTTAAAATTTGTTTCATTATTTTTGACTGATTACATAACGTGTTATTCAATTTTGAAATGGTCAAAAATATATGGGTGACCCGTTATATGATGTTATCTTGCACGAAGGGGGCCTTATTTATACCCAGGCACGGGTAAAATAATTTAAACAGACTTGTAGTATTTGCATTTATTTAAGAATGCATTCTATTCTTTGTTATTCATAATTTTCGAATTTATTAGGATCAAATATTGAATGATTATCAATTGGTGGTGGCGCCGACGTCAGAGCCAGAGGACAGCGAGGACAATTTCTTTTCGGGTTCGCCGTTACAAACATTAAGGTCCGGAAATTACAGCAAAGTTCCTTTTGTGACCGGAATTAATTCAGCAGAACTAGAATGGGTGGCTTCACGTACGTAACTCACTTTTTAACCTATAATACTTCAAATAAGCTGACGTGTTCTGATGTGGCCATCCACTTGACTTTACTATAAAACCTGGTCCCTCATTTATATTTAATCTATATATATATAAAATTAAGGTTTTGTCTGTACATTGGTTCAAATCACGCCAAATTTTGGTTGCACACGTTTCAAGCAAAGTTATGAACGAAAACACCCTCAACAAAATTCCTGCCTGTCTGTATGTCTGTCTGTCTGTTTCCGTCGTTTCCGAAAAGTTGCTCACGATTCACGTAAAAACGGCTGAAGGGATTATTATGAAATTTCATATTTACATCAGATGTCTTCTAACTTACGTTTTTAGCTATATAACGTTTTGATATTTTGACCCCAGAAGGGGTTTGGGGGGCGCGCACGGATTGAAAATTATCAAATAACTCCTAAACTATTAACCCTATGGCAAATTTTATAATAAACAAAGTTGTAGGGGATGTGATTTCTGACAACTTTTGTTTAAAAAAATTTCCTCCAAAAAGGGGGGGAAAGGGTGAAAAAATGTAAATTCTTGCCCTTGGAGCAAACTAAACCAAATTTTGTATACATAATCTCTGGGCCTCTAGAGAGCTAGAAATGCAAAAACTAACCACTCAAAATGGGGGGAAGGGTCAAAAAATGAAAATTCTTTCTCTTGGGCCAAACTCAACTAAATTTTGTATACATAATCTGTGGGTCACTAGAAGGCTAGAAATGCAAAAGCTGGGTGCGGGGGTGGAATGGGGGTGGGGTGAGGAGTGAGGCGGAGTAGGGTGGGGGTGCACGGGGTGGTGCGGGGTGGAGTCCAGGGCACTAGGTGGGGGTGCGGGCTGGGGTTGGGAACGGGTGCATGGTGCGGGGTTGGGGGTGCTGGAGGGTTTTTTGGGGGGGTGCGTGATTGGGGGTGCTGATTGGGAGTGGGGGTGAGGGTGGGGTTCGAGGGCTGGGGGTCCAGGGGGCGTGACACCTGGCTAGCAAGAGGGCCGCCGAAGGCGGGCCTTGCAGCTAGTGTATTATCATTGGTATCACTGTCGGCAACCTGCAGTAATGTTGGCAGCAATACAATACATTCACACATCTAATCAGTCAAGCATAATCATTCAACCAAATGACAATGTAATATTTGTAATATAAATTGACCAATATTATTTAATAAATTAAATAATAATACAGCTAGTATTTAATAAAATTATTTATAATTATGTAGGAGAGGGGGGTTAGTTTTTGCATTTTTAGACTCCTGGGGTCCCACTGATTATGTATACAAAATTTGGTTGAGAGTTTGGTACAAGAGTCTATATTTTCATTTTTTGACCATACACCCCTCTTAAATTTTTAATTTTTTAATAAATTTTAGCCTATTATTTTTAAAGTAGTTTTTTGTGATTTTATTTTTTAGTGTTATTAACAAAATTAAATGAACTAAATAATAACTTCTCATTGGTTATTAATCAGCGGATGGCAAAGTTTATTGAATCACAAAACCTGACCGTTGAAGAAGTCGGCGAAAAAGCGAAAGAATTTTATTTCGGGTCAAGGATAATTACAATATTGGACATCAATACAATTGTTCAGGTATTTATGGTATCTAAAATATACGATATTCGAAAATAATTTGTTGATTGTTTTATTGCAAAAAATAAATACTACTAATTGAATGTAATGGAAGGCAGCCCAGGGGTAGCGAGTAATTAAGAAAAGGAGGAAAAAAAGTGTTTTTCTATGCCTTTGCTAAAAAAAGAAGAAAGTTTTGAACACTACTGTGGAGAGAAGAAGGAAACATTTTATTTGTTTCATTCATTGACCATTTGAAACCCTGAAGAAGGAGGGAAAAATCCTCCGAAAAGTCGGTTTGAGAGGAAAGGAGGAAGGATTCCAATAAATTACACCTTAATTGATATGTGTTAATTTTTTCTTTCCTCACTAGTGACCCTGGGCTGCCTTCAATTACCTTCAATTAAAAGTTCTACCAGTCCGTCTCTCTTCAGAGAAAATTTCGTTGCAAATAAATACTACTATTTAGAAAAAAAACGTTCTCAAAATGTTTAATTGATATAAATCTACTCTTAATAAACGAGCAACAATTGTATATTTTTTATATATATATTTTTTATTTTGAAAACGGCTCTACCGATTTTGATGAAACCAACTCTATTAACAAGTTTTGAGGATCAGAAAACGATCTGGCTAGGTCTGGACCTCATCAAAATTCATCTTAATTGACATTTTCTTAATTAAAGTAATTATTGATAGATGAAAATGTCAATAAAAAAGTTTGTTTACATTTTTTTAATTATCTTTTATTTATTAATTGGCTTTTTAATTTTAAAACCCACTAATAGGTTATAGAAAATATTATTATATATTAAAATTAAACAATTTAATTGATTATAAATTCAAGTTTTAAATACCACAAAGAGTTCATAAGGAATATTATTATATATTTGAATTTGACATTTTAATTAATTATAAAATTCGATAAATTGTTATTTAATTTAAAAAAAAATTTATACTGAATTTATTTATATGTCAAATGACATAATCTGTGGGCCACTAGAAGGCTAGAAATTCAAAAACTGGGTTCGGGTTGATGTGGGGGGTCCAGAGGGCGTGAACTATATTTATATATATTTGTATTTTTATCAGAATTTTAAATTAAAAATAATATTAATATAGGTATAGCTTTTAACTGAAACAAAAAGTTACCGAGCATCGCTCGGTGGCTCCAAGTACTTAAAATAATAAAAGAGATAATAAAATTTGCCGTAGGGTTAATAGTTTAGGAGTTATTTGATAATTTTAATTCGAGCGCCCCCCCAAACCCCCTTTTGAGGTCAAAATATCAAAACGTTATATAGCTAAAAACGTTAATTTAGAAGACATCTGATGTAAATATGAAATTTCATAATAATCCATTCAGTCGTTTTTACGTGAATCGTGACCAACTTTTCGGAAACCACTGAAACAGACATACAGTACAGGAATTTTGTTGAGGTGTTTTCGTTCATAACTTTGCTTGAAAAGTGTGCAACCAAAATTTGGCGTGATTTGGAGCAATGTACCTACAGACAAAACCTTAATTTTATATATATATGATAAGTTTTTATATAATTGTTTATTTTTACGTTATAGGCCAGCTCTGATATGTATTTCGTGCTGGGGAGCTGGATGACCTTGTTCGAAATGTCGTGCTCGTCTCCCGACATTCCTTACTATTTCTATCAGTTCAGCTTCAAACCAGTTTTGAGCGGCTCGAATCCGTTACTCAAAGGTAAGGTATCTACCATTACTCTCTCCCGACAAACCTTCAATTACAATTCCAGTTCATATTATAAAAAAAGATGCTCCCCTAACAACAGATACAATTCCATTAGAAAGGGGGGTATTTTAATAATAAAACTTTATGGTCATGTATTGTAATCATGCATGAAAAAAGTGTTTTTTTCCTTCTTTTTTTTTGTGAAATATCTCAAAACCGGCAGAAACTATTTTGATTAAAAAAATTGAGAGAAACCATGGCATTTTGCTCTACAAAAAAGCTTCAATAAGTGAACATCGAAAAAATTATATTTTTCGAGATAATAATTGTTTTGTCAAAATGTATGTCTGTTAGTTAGTCTGTGCGTCTACCAAATTTTTGTGTTCGAGCTAGCTCAAAAACTAGTGTGAATTTCGAAACCAAATTTCACAAGTAGTTTTGGTCCATTGAGATTAAAAGCTGATTATATTTTGGTGCATATCGACCCAAAATTAAGTGGGGTGGAGAGGGAGGAATTAAAAATTAAAAATCTAGGCCGTTTGAGCAAACTCAACCAAATTTTGTATACATATTCAGTGGGACCCCAGAAGTCTAAATATGCAAAAATTAACCGCCCAAAATGGGGTGGGGTGGGGGGGTCAAAAAATGCAAATCTTGGCCATTTACCAAAATCAACCAAATTTTGTATACATAATCAGTGTGCCCCTAGGAGTTTAAAAATGCAAAAACTAACCCCCCCCCCTTACATGATTATAAATAATTTTATTAAATAAATATTAATTCAAGTGAGGGGCCAGGTTGTATGGTAAAGTCAAGTGGATGGCCACATCAGAACACGTCAGCTTATTTTGACGTGATTTTCACCTTTTTCGGCTTACATTTAAATCGCACCCTAATATAAGTACCTACTTTCTTTTGGAGACACATCTTGTGTGATTTATTAAAAAAATCCTCCCTATCCCTTTTGTTCCTATCTATTTTCAAAAGATGATCATCCTGTCCATCCATGGTCCATGCAGCTAGGCCATTTTCTTTGCAAGGAGAAACAAAGAGGTTGTCCTCTGCTTGATGCAAATAAACATACACAAATATAAATCGAGATGATATATCTGTATATATATTATTTATTTGTTTGAGACTATAGTTTCGAAGACTTGGTCTTCATCATCAGTCTTTCTTCAATTATAAATGTTTTTCATGAACTCAATATCATATGGATATTGAAAACTTGGTGTTCTTTCATCACTGGTGGTCGACCTGTAACTAACAAAGACATTTTCTTTTCGGTTCACATTCAAATATATTTCCCTTTGTCCTTATTTTACAACGAGAAAGGTTGACAATAGAAGGGTTTTTCTTTTTTCTTTTATCTTTTGTTAGCAAACATCTTCAGCAGATTACTATTTGACAGCTCTATTTGATTGTTCAAGCAAAGTTTTGAATTTCTATTGAATGATTTCAAAATTTCTAAAGATTCGATTGCGCTAATTAATTTTGGGTTCTTTTCTCCTTTTATTAATCTAATACCTTCTGGGAAGGAGTGATTGTTTGAATTTAAATGTTCTGCAAAAGAATTTTCACACTTTTTATTTTGAAAATCTCTTATGTGTTCATTTAATCGAATTTTCAGATTCCTCTCTGTTTTCCCTACATAGATTGCTTCGCAATCTTTGCATTTCAAACTATAAACCCCTTCTTTTTCTATATTTGGTAATTTGTCTTTTTTATTTGAACCTAAATCTTTTCCTAGAGTAATTGGAGTTTTGAACCCTAATTTTTTCATATTTTTGTTTTAATTTTTCTGAAATTTGTCCATAATATGGGAGAACTATTCTAGGATTTTCTTTTTCTTTTTCATTCTTTTGTGAATATACTGATTCCAGGGTTAATTTTTCAATTTTTTTAATTAACATTTGGTCTATAAGGCTTGCTTCGTACTCATTATTTACCGCGATTTCTTTAATTGTCTCTAATTCTTGTATTGAGTATGCTATACTATAGTCTCAGTATGCTATACTATAGTCTCAAACAAATAAATACTATATATACAGATATATCATCTCGATATATATGTGTGTATGTTTATTTGCATCAAGCAGAGGACAACCTCTTTGTTTCTCCTTGTGAATCAACAACTCTGCTACTCTCGGCAAAACAAAAACTTTTCATTTTCTTTGCCTTTGCCTGACACCTGTGGCTCGCATTAATTGTTAACATATCAGGTAATTGATTTTCGTTTGCAGGTGTCGCACATGGGGAGGAGCTGGATTATCTCTGGTATCAAGACAAGTTAAAAAATTATTTAACTCTCCCAATTAGCGCGGAATGGAAAGTTATTGAGCAAATTACAAGCATGTGGATCGATTTCGCTACAACAGGGTAACAATATTTAAAAATTAGCTGATGTGTCCATTCAATAATGGAAAGAATAGCCAGGAATTTAGGAGGATATACATAGTAGTTCAAAAGAGAAAAATTTAACACTATGCGAAATGACTTATTGAAATTAAGTGCCTATCAGGTCTATTCTGTAAGCAAAAACGTTAACTTTTAACATCCGAATTCAGCGTTAATTCATTTTAACACCTCCTTGACTAAAATGCTATTCTGTAAGGAAAAACCTTAACTCCAAATCGTTAATATTTAACCAAAAGTGTTAAAAAGTAAAGCCATGTCAGAGGGTGCATTTAAAATTTTAACGCCATATTTAATGAACAAACATGGCGTCTTTAACGTAAAAAACGCAAAAAGGCCATATTTTTGACAGCTTTGAGTTATAAGCAATACATTTCAGATCCACTTGATCTGTGACAGAAACATTAATACCACAATGATAAATAAACTACGCTATTGTTTGTCGGGCTAGAACAAGCTTTCAAGGGTATTTCGAGATCTAGTTCTGTTTTTCAAATGGTAAGCTATATGTTTCTGTACATATTCTGAATCTACAAAACAAACTAAACAACTTTTATTAGAACTATTTTTTGATACGACATCAAATAATAAAAATATTAAATCAATTAGATCGTCAAAAAAATCTTAATAATTATTTTTAACAATTATTCAACTTAATTATCAAATAATAATGATTAAATATTTAATTATTAAATAAATAATTATTAAATTAAAAGTCACAACAATGAAAATAAGTATTTATAATTATCTTAAAAATTCATTATACTAGGTACATAGATTTAAGAGATTATTTTCTACTTAATAGAACTATTTAAAATTCTTGAGTTTAAATGGAGCATTTTTTGTTGAAGACAGAATTGCAAATTGTCTTAATTTATGCGGTGAATGTGGAAGAAGTGTTAGGGGCTGCCGTTGAAATGGATGGCGAGCGTTTTCCTGATAGAAATACACCCTCTCAAGATTCATTTTAAAACTGTTTAAAAAAAAAAAAAAACGTAAAGGCTACGAAGAAACTTAAATGGCCAAAATAACGAAATTGGAACTGGAATTCATCCAAGAAGACTTGCGATACACTCTGGAATGTCTCAGAACAGTGTCGAAAATTATTAAATTATTAATTATTATTAAATTATTTATTTAATAATTAAATATTTGATAATTAAGTTGAATGATTGTTAAAAATAATTATTAGAATTTTTTGAAATCTAATTGATTTAATATTTTTTTTATTTGATGTCGTATAAAAAAATAGTTCTAATAAAAGTTGTTCAGTTTTTTTTGTAGATTCAGAATATGTACAGAAACATATAGGTTTCTATTTAAAAAACAGAACTTGACCTCGAAATACCCTTGAAAGCTTGTTCGATGTCGACAAACAATAGCGTAGTTTAGTTTCCCCCTGATATAAATAAACTTTTATTTGAAACTTTTTTCATATAATGCACTGTTTTTGAGTTATAAGACTGTCTCAAGATAATAAAAACTCACCCGGTATATGTTTTTTGGGGCGCTGAATCCAAATCTGAGGACTCCCATCAAAATTTTGTGACTCAACATTGTAGAAAATGGAAAAAAAGGTGAAAATTTTCATTTTTTTGCGGTTTTTCGCTTATAACTCGAGAACTATCAACGTTTCGTAAATAACCTTACTATTCAAAATGAAAGTTCATAAAATTTCCTACAAATTTCATTATTTAGGGTTTTTTCTCCGACCAACTGTTCGGGCTCAAGCGCAAAATCCAAGTTTTCGACCAACCCCCTCCCGGATCACCCAAAAACTTGTACTTTTTTTTTATATTTTCCCATTTTCGACAAAGACCACTCTATACATTTTTAAAACTAAATTAAATTGACTAGAATTTAAGCAAAGTTTCATTTTAATTGGATAAATGGTAATCCGTGCCGTATCAAGGTTGAAGTTTTGAAAAACTGCAATTTTTGCAAAATTCGCAATTTTTCCTTCATAAAATAAAACCACTTCAACCTAGAAATTTGATTATTGGTCTCATTCTCTAGAAGATTTTATTGCTTTGAACGTTTACTTGCACTTTTTTAATAAAGCACTTTGATTTATAGGATATCGAGCATTTTTCATTACAGGGTATGATTCAAATCCTCAGAAGTGTCATGGAAAAATGCTCGATATCTATAAATCAAAGAGTTTTATCAAAAAAGTGCAAGTAAACGTTCAAAGCAATAAAATCTTCTAGAGAATGAGACCAATAATCAAATTTCTAGGTTGAGTGGTTTTCATTTTATGAAGGAAAAATTGCGATTTTTTGCAAAAAATTGTAGTTTTTCAAAACTTCAACCTCATTAAGGCACGGATTACCATTATCCAATTAAGATGAAACTTTGTTTGAATTGTAGCAAATTTAATCTAGTTTAAAATATATATAGAGTTGTCTTTGTTGAAATCGTGCTCCTTCATGGTCAAAATGGGAAAATATAAAATAAAAAGTACAAGTTTTTTGGTGATCCGGGAGGGGGCTGCCGAGGTCGAAAACATGGATTTTGCGCTTAAGTCTGAACGGTTGGCCGGAGAAAAATCGTAAATAATGAACTTTGTAGGAAATTTTATGAACTTTCATTTTGAATAAGAAGGTTATTTAAGAAAAGTTGATATTTTTCGAATTATAAGCGAAAAACCGCCAAAAAAACTTTTTTTTCCATTTTCTACATTGTTGAGTCATAGAATTTTGGTGGGAGACCTCAGATTTGGATTCATTCAGCGCCCAAAAAAATATATATATGCAAAAAATTAGACCTACCCCAAAACTTTTTCCTGATAAAAACACAATTTGACTGGACTATTTAGGAAAAATTAATCCTTATAATCTTCTTGAAATGTAAAAACTTGGAATAAAATTATCAATTATTATTTTTTGTTTAATAATATATATTTGAATATTATTAGGTCCACATTTTTTATGCTGTTTTTGTACAACGATGTTTATTAGTGAAGAATTTCTCGAGAAACATCAAAAGAAATGTCTTCAAATGCAACTACACTTGATATTAAAAACCAAATTGGAATTGAAAAGAAATTCATTAGATAGAGGTGAGTTTATTTATTTTTCTATTCATATATATTTATTTATAAATTTTCAGATAATAATTGGCCTGATCCTTCCTTGTTCTATTCTCATTTCTTTACTTTTTGTTATTTCTGAAAAAATTTGACTGGTTTAAAACGGGATTAACTTAAACTTACAACACTTGACTTGATTTGACAATACACCTGACCACTCTATACCGGGTGAGTTTTTTTTTATCTTGAGACAGTCTTATAACTCAGAAACAGTGCATTATATGGAAAAAAGTTTATTTATATCAAGGGAGAAACTACCTAAATTACGCTATTATTTGTCGACGTAGAACAACAAGCTTTCGAGGGTATTTCAAAGTCAAGTTCTGTTTTTTAAATAGAACCCTATATTTTTCTTTTCATATTCATAATCTACCAAAAAAACTGAACAATTTTTATAAGAACTAATTTTTTAAAAGACATCAAATAAAAAATATTTAATCAATTAGATCTCAAAAAAAAATCCAAATAATAATTATTCTTAACAATTATTAAATAATAATCATCAAATATTTAATTATTAAATAAATAATTTAATAATTTTCCGACTATGTTCTGTGACATTCCAGAGTGTATCGCAAGTCTTCTGGATGATTTCCAATTCCAATTTTCTTATTTTTTTAAACAAATTTGCAACACAATAAAATGAAGCTTGGGAGGGTGATTCATATCAGGAAAACGCTCGGCATCCATTTCAATGTGCAGCCTATGCCACACTTCTTTCCACATTCACCATAAATTAAGACCATTTCAATTCTGTCTTTAAAAAATACTATATTTTTATTATAGTATTACAATAAAACTATCTACTGGATTGACACTAGAAATAATCTTTTTTAAACTCAAGAATTTTAAGTAGGTCTATTAA
The DNA here is from genome assembly GCA_024734495.1 of Forficula auricularia. Taxonomy (NCBI): domain Eukaryota; kingdom Metazoa; phylum Arthropoda; class Insecta; order Dermaptera; family Forficulidae; genus Forficula; species Forficula auricularia. The sequence goes on from JALMQS010000225.1 coordinate 29,724,427, forward strand.
GTAGAAAATAACTCTCTTCAATCTGACTATAAAGAATTTTTAATATCATTATAAACCCTCATTTTCATCGTTGTGACTTTTCAATTTAATAATTAATTATCTAATCATAATTATTTGATAATTAAGTTGAATTATTGTTAAAAATAATTATTAGAATTTTTTTTGAGATCTAATTGATTCATGTATTTTGTTTATTTGATGTTGTATAAAAAATAGTTCTTATGAAAATCTCCAAAATAATTTAAAAGATTTTTTAATTTTATTTCCTCTTTGTGAAACACCACTATAACCCGTTAAATAATAATTCCTTTGTTTAATATGTTTCACTATAAACCAACACCGCTTTCCCTAAACTTTACTTATGAAAGTTGTTCAGTTTTTTTTTTTTGTTGTAGAAAAAGTAGACTTAACGAAAAATATAGTGTTCTATTTAAAAACAGAAGTTGACCTTGAAATACCCATGAAAGATTGTTCTAAGTCGACAAACAATATCGTAGTTTAGTTTCCCTCTCGATATAAAAAACTTTTATTTGAAACTTTTTTTCCATATGATGCAGCTGTTTTTAGTTTACTCTTTAGATGTCTGATAATAACAAAACTTTTAGCTGAAAATTTTCGAAAAATTTATACTATCAAATGAAAATGGTTTGAAAATTTGTAAAGAAACAAAAAAAAATCCATTCAAGAAAAATTTTAAATGAGTTTTCTTAAGCTCAAGAATTAGAGATGTCAATGTCTTATAAAATTCGCTCGGAGATCAGGCATTTTTTTTAGTTCTTTGTAATTTAATTAAAAAACGTCTGAAAATCGAATTAAAAATAATTTTAATTTTTTTTTTATCTTATGGTCTAGCAATGAAAGTTCAAAAAGAGGTCTTAGAAAATTCGTTCTAGCTCAAAAAATGTTTACAAATGGAATAACTAATTGGGTTTTGAACATTCTAGTTCCAAAACTTCCGGATTAAAAATGAGCAAACTTAAAACGGATCTTGTGCATTAATGAGTTAAGATTTAGCAGAAAAGTATGTAATAATAAATATTAATTAATTATATTTTTTTCGAGTATCAATTTTTGTATCAAATTCTATATTTTTAAAATAGAGTATACATCTGACTTTTATAGCAGACGAATACTGGTTTGATTGATTGTAAAAATAAATTAATTAATAAACCTTTCTATAATTTCCACACGTGTCTTGAATTTTCCGAAATTTTACTTAAATAGTTTGGTTTATTTTGGCAATCATCATCATCATCATCATCAGCCTGTCGATAGCGACAATCCACTGCTGAATATAGGCCTCTTCCATCAAATGGAAGGGGGTTGGCATTAAGTCACCACGCTTGCCAGACGGATTGGTGACTAGGAATCAGATTATAGCCGGTCAAATATCAATGCAGGGACTCGGACTCGAACCCGGGACTCCTGCTTAGAAGGCTAGTGTCTTTAAGCTCTCGGCTAATCCGATTCCCCGATTTTGGCAATACTTTTTAGATAATTACTTGCTTTGGTGAAAAATACCGATATCCCCCCCCCCCCTCCCAATACTTTCGACAGATACGATACTGTTTGTAAACTTCTTGTTTCTCTTTATGAGAAACGCAAAATTATATTTTGTAATATGTATCTAAATTTCCAGCATTTTGATAGTAGCTGTACATCTCATCCACCCTTAAATCACACCCAGACCTAACCATTCATACCAACAGCTATAAATTTTCGCTGATAATCGCGTAAGTGGGTTTCCAATCAGAAATTCATTTCTACCCGGAGCCTTTCATCAAACTCAGATCCAGATGCTTTCCTTCTTATCCTTTCAGCTAGTCGAGAGCTTCCATAACTCTTAAGAGCCCTTAGGACCTCCTTAGGAGCTTCACCAGTGAGTGCCAAGTGCCTCCACTTGATCCAAAAATAAAAAAACTTATTTGATATCTCATTTGAGTTATATAGTCACTAATGATCCGGTCTTTGAGCACTTTATAAACTATACTTTATATATTTTGTTAATCTGCCCCCTTGGAGGAGGTTGCCCCTACCTGAGCCGGAGAGTGTGGACCCCATGTGGTCCTCGCTGGCTGGGAAAAACGAGTTTTCCAATCATTTAGCATCGCGTTTGAACAGCATCGATCACTGGAGTCAGATATTTATCTAGGGATCGCGTGAAACGAATCACCATTAATATGTGGCCATATTTAATATTTAATGTGTCGAGCTGGATAACTGTTTCCTCTTCTTTTCTACTCGGCTGGAATGTTGACATGAATCTTTTGATTTTATTTTTTTCTGTTTCAATTTGAAATGTCAGGTTAGTGATGTTCAAGTCGGAAGTGAACATTCATATAACATTGGGTTATTAATTGAAATAACATGCTGCACAAGAGTGGACTAGATTCGTTGGATTTATCAAATTAATCACATTTGAAACTTTCTATTGGGTTATTAATTTATCAAATTTAAAAGTTTTCACAGCTATTAATTGTAACCATAGGGATTAGGGATATGGAGTATATCCAAAAAAATAATGATTTCTTTTTATCGGTGGCCCAATACGTATTGGATAATATTCACAAGAAAAACTCATTAAGGGTGTCCTCTTCTTGATGCAAATATCATTGGCGTAGTTAGGGAGTTTTGCTAGGGGGCAGCCGGCCAGCTGATTAGCCACCACCAGATTTCAATTTCGGTAATCCGATTAGAGATTAGCTAACTTTTTAGCATAGAAGTGACAAATTTTGGAAGTAACGAAATAATTTAATGAGAAATATATAAGTGATGTCTCGTAATGATGGAGTTTCGATTTTTGTAGGAGAGCAATGAGTTTCTTAGCGGGGGGGGGGGGCAACGAGTTTGTAGAATGGGCAATGAGTTTTGTAGAGTGAGCAACGAGTTTTGTAGAGTGTACAATGAGTTTTGTAGAGGGGGAATGAGTTTTGGAGCGGGGCAATCTGTTTTGTAGAGTGGCCAATTAGTTTTGTAGAGTGGGCAATGAGTTTTGTAGAGTGGGCAATGATTTTTGCAGAGGGTGGAAAGAGTTTTGGAGTGGGCAATTTGTTTTGTAGAGGGGTCATTGTGTTTTGTAGAGTGGGCATAAGTTTTGCAGAGGGGGAATGAGTTTTGGAGGGGGGCAATCTGTTTTGTAGAAGGGTCAATGGGTTTTATAGGAGAGCAATGACTTTTCTAGAGGGGGCAATGAGTTTTGTAGAGGGGAGCACTGCTCCTTTAATCCCTCTTTGGTATTTTGGAATTTCGTCTTTTTCCGATTTTCTCAAAACGGCTTGGGGCAAAAAAAATTGAAGTAATTTGAATGAAGAAAATTGGTATGATGATTTCAAATAAGGGAGAAACTAATGTGAAAGTCGTATGGTGCTAACACACCAGATTAATTAATTTTAAAACCAACTAATAGTTCAATATCAATATTTATGGCGCATTCCCCGCCATATCATATAAAAAACATCCAATTTAGCCTATTTTTCGCGAAGTTATCGGCATTTAGAAAAAAGTAAAGTATTTTTAAAAATTAATTTCTCTTACGAACGGTAAATAAAATTTGAAAAAAATCATCAAGGTTAGTCTCAACCGATAGAAAAAATAGAATAGCAAAATGGTAGGTATATGATTTGGTGTCGAATGTCCCTAATATATATTAAATTTAATTAATTAGAAGTATTTTCCAATGAATACAAAGTGATAGAACTCCATGCTGAATTGAAGCTAAGGCTGTCAAAGGATAATGAAAACCCCGAATTCCGAATAATAAATTAGAACGTAATTTTTATGTTTCGAAATTAATTCAGTAGATTTTGCGTGAAGACGAAATCTCAAGTGTCAAGGATTTGAAAGAGAATTAGAAAGATTGGGCTCATAGCAGCAATTTGTTAAAGAGAATTTTCCTTTAAATGCAATCTTCTCTTACAAGTATTCCATAAGGACTATAATTTGTAGTAGGTAGCTAATTTAAAAGGGCAAATTCTAAAGTAAATGGAATATTGAGGATGATTTGTCCCCTAATTCCCCACTATGATTTACTGATCTATCATAAAGGAGAATAAAAAATAGTAAATTTGGAATTTAAAAAAATAAATAATCTTCGCCGAAAAGTGTAAAACTTGGTCCTCTTGGCTGAGAACAGAGTTTTCGAGATCCGCAGTGAAAAAACGAACCGAGTCCCTGCCTATTTCTAGTTCAATATACGAAAAATTCTCTAACAAGATGAGAAGAGAACTCTTTGTCATTTGGACTGGCTGATTGGATTGAATTCAATCAGAAGAAGCGAAATAGAAAGATCTGAGGATTTCTTTCTTCTAGGCTACACTAGAGCTAGATTTAAGAAAGGATCTATTTACTGAGGTTAATTTTCATGCACATAGAGTTAAATTTACATACACATGCTAAGAAAATTTTTGATATTCAATCAAATCTAAGCTCGTATATTTTTTAAAATTAATTAGAAAATTATTTAGTTAATATTTTTGAATTTATATATCGGTTTTGAAGACAAATAGCCAAATATTGAACAATTTCATTTTTTATTATTTTTCTATTCAGTGTACCTATTCAAAAACTCGAATTTCCTTTTTGAAGACTAGATGAAAGTAATAACTCATAAAGAGAAACAAAGAGGTGTTGTCCTCTGCTTGATGCAAATAAACATACACACATATATATCGAAATTATATATCTGTATATGTATTATTTATTTTTCTGAGACTATAGTTTCGAAGGCTTGGCCCTCATCATCAATCTTTTTAATTATAAATATTATTTAATCCCACACACTATTTTATTGTCTCCTTCAATATATTATAATTGTTTCAAATCGGTTTGAAATTTACTTTATGAGAATAATTTCACGTGAGGAGAAAAGAAAAAGTAGTTAATTTGAATGTAAAAAAAAATGTTAGAATATGGAAAAATTCTTATATCATTTGGATTATATAGTGTTTTTGAAAATGAAATATATATTTTATAATAATAAATATAATTTAAAAGTAAGACACAAGTAGAGATTGTTTAATTGATCGTTTAGTTTAATGAGAAGAAAAATATTAATTATACATAATAGCAATTAATATTTCTTTACCTTTAATCAGGCGTAGATGTGCCCTCTGGACTCCAACTGAAAAGAATAATCAAGAGCGCCGTTAGTGTGATAAGCTCGAGCCGGGCCAAATTCCCAAGAAATTTGATTAAGCTAATTCCAAGGAATTCACGCATACGAATTAGGATTTACCTAAATCAATAAAATATGTTTCTTTAATTACTATATACTTAAATAATATAATATTTAAAAATTTTAACGATGCTGAATGTTAATTTCAGTTAAGCAGTAATTTTTACTATTCCCTTGGAATTGAGCGGAGTAAAAATTTTTGGATTTCGTTATATTTTACATATTCGGAGTTGATTGTCTCAAGGGTTTGAATAGTTGCCCGGAAAGCAAACTAGTGCTTGGGTTGATCAGATTCTAAGGACCACCCTAATATGAACTTTTCTAATTAAATTTCACTTATTTTCAATCATATAAATATGAAAAATTTTCAGATACGAATTTTCTAAATTTTTATATTATTATTTCATCATTCGTGAGTGAGCCTTTGAACTGAGTGGACGTATTATTCTTTACTTAGAACGGAGGACAGATAAGAGTCTATCAATTTAATTTACTTTTATATCTGCTTACTTATTATAATTTTATATAATTATATAAGTATATTTACAGGGGGCTTTCCGCCCCCCATGCCCGTGTTATCCATGCAGCAGCCTCAAGGTGAGCCCCTCCGGGGGATAATATCGTTCAATTAAATAATTCTAATCAAAATCTCTCAAATAAGCCACAAAATAAATATCATTGCTCGGATGTTGGTCCATTTTTTGTTTTTGTGGAAAGAATTGAGAAATCTAAGGATCGTCTGCATCCAATTAGTTTTGCAAGATTTTTATTTAATAAATTGCCACAATATAAACATGCTATTCTCGGAATCTCGGAGATAAGCAAAACCAAAGTAAGGATTGAACTTAGTACCCCAACAGCTGCAAATAATTTAATTTTAAATAGAATATTTCTTGAAAATGGATATGATATTTATATACCTTTCTTTTTAACAGTCAAATATGGAATTGTTAAAGATGTTCCCATTGATATTGATAATGAGGAATTATTACAAAATATAATTTCCCCATATGAGATTATCAAAATCGAAAGATTTACAAAAATAATTAATAGAAATGAACTCGAAATATTTAGAGCTCCATTGCCTGTAATTAAAATATCATTCAGGGGTCAACGATTACCTGACTATATAATTATTCACGGAGTCAGAATGTGTGTTAATCCTTACATACCTAATGTTATCCAATGTAGATCGTGCCTCAAATTTGGGCATGGATTTTCAAGTTGCCGGGGCTCTCAACGATGTCCCCGATGTGGGCTTAATCATCCCTTGGATCAATGTGAATCTGAGGTTATAAAATGCATTAATTGCAAATTGAATCATCTTGCTACCAACAGAGAAGTATGCGAAGAATATAAAAAACAAAAAAGAATTAAGGAATTAATGACCCTTAAAAATTATTCATATCGAGAGGCTTGTCAAGCGGTTGAATATAAACCATATTCAAAAGCTATTATGGCCCCATCTCCCCCCATATTATCTAATAATCCACTCCAATTTCCACCTTTGAAATCATCGAATTCTTCTCCGAAAAATTTTAAAAGGAAAAAACAATCGAATGAAATAACAAATGTTACTACACATAATACTTCTCATAAAATATTTTCAAAAAAAACTACAAAATCTCAATCGAAGGAAATTCCTACAAAGGACAACATTAATTCTTCATTTATAGTTGAGAAACAAATTTCTCAAATCCTTCCCACCTCTCCTTTACCTCCAAATCCATACCCCCCACAATATCATAATGCAAGTACATCAAACACGAATAATGAACCTTCTTTAATAAATAGCAATGATAGTCAAATCCCTGACAACCAAATAGCTCCTAATGATACTGAAATGGAAAATTTAATTATAAATAATGAAACTGATTGCTCAAATAAAAAAACATAATATGTGTTTCTCAAGATACATATTCTAAAATCAATTAATTTTAATATTATAAATTTATTATGGCCAGTTACAATAAAAATAATTATACTAATCTAAAAATAATTCAATGGAATGCAAGATCCATTAATGCAAACAAAGAATCATTAGAAAAAATAATTTATTCACACGATATAGATATTGCCATTCTTTCTGAAACATGGCTTAAAAAAACTCAGATATATAGAGTCCCAGGCTACTTTATATATAGAGAAGATCGCGAAGATGGTTATGGAGGTGTAGCGATTTTAATAAAAAAACACATAAAGCATGTTGCTCTGGATTTAAACCATAGAAATATTAATTTTGAATTTGTCGGTATATCTGTTGAAGTTGGTACTAAGTTCAAAATGAATATTATTTCAACCTACGCCGCACCAGGAACGGTTATTAATTATACAAACTGGAAAGCTCTTATCAACCAACTAAATGGCAACTCACTAATTTGTGGTGATTTTAATGCTCATGGCCCTCAGTGGGGATGTAAATATGAAGACTTAGCAGGGAAAAGTATCTTAGAAAATATTGATAAAGACTCTTTTATCATTTTAAATGATGGGAGAAACACTATGTTACCCCAGCCTCATAGAAATACATCACCAGTTGACATGTCGATAGTAAGTCCCAATATTGCTCCACAAATTACTTGGAATATTCTTGAACTAGCATTAGGATCAGACCATTTTCCTCTGTTCATGCTAATTCAATGTGAGGCAGAGCCTTCTTTAAGGAGTAAAAGTCAAAAATGGAATACCAAAAAAGCCAATTGGGAAGCTTATAACAATTTAATATTGGATGAAATATCCGAAAAAGATTATCACCAAGCTAATTCAATTGAAATATATGATGATGTTATGACTAAGATTAATAATGCAGCAAATATTGCAATTCCTAAGATTGGACTTAAGAAAAATGCTAAAAATTCACCCATTTGGTGGGATTCCGAATGTACAAAAGCTATACAAGAAAGAAATAAAATGTATAGAAATTTAAATAAAAAATTAAATTTTCAAAATTTTATTGACTATAAAAAAATAGACGCTCAGACCAAAAAAATTCTTAAATATAAAAAAAGAACTAGTTGGAAAAAATTTGCTTCTGAGCTTAATAAAGATACTCCAACTACAGTTATCTGGAATAAAATAAAACTATTTAAAAATATCAATTCATCACCTTGCTCCAAGAAAGAAGACATTTTAGAAGAATTTATTAATATACTTGCTCCATCCCAAGTCCCCGAAAAAATAGAATCATTTTCAAATACAGATAGCAGTCAACAGCATTTTCTAACTAATCCTATGTCTATCCATGAATTTTCTAACGCATTAAAAAATAAAAAAGATAATTCTCCTGGTCATGACAATATTACTTATTCTATGATTAAAAATTTACCGCAAAACATAAAAATTATGTTAGTAAAATTATTCAATGATTTTAGTAAAAATAATAATTTTCCATCTTCATGGACCACCCAACGAGTTATCATGGTTCCTAAGCCTAACAAAGAACTAAATCTAGCCAGTTCATACAGACCAATTGCACTATCATCATGCATTGAAAAAATATTTGAAACTATTATCAAACATAGACTAGAATGGTGGCTTGAAACAAATAAATTACTAGGTTCAACACAATTTGGGTTCAGAAAAGGAAAATCTACCCTGGACAATTTAACAATTCTTTACAATGACGTAATATCAGCTTTTAAATCTCGAGGTATTCTTACGGCAGTATTCCTAGATATAAAAGGGGCATACGATAATGTTAATATAAAAATCCTTGCAAAAAAACTTCATAAAATGAATATTCCATGTCCACTCATTAACAATATTGTAAAACTTATTTATTCGAGAAAAATAATTTTACATAATAATAATATAGATTATGAATCTAGAATTGTCTCAAAAGGCCTTCCTCAAGGATCTATTTTGAGCCCCATGTTATATGCACTATATACAAATGATCTAGAAAATATTATTTCTCCAGGAGTTAAAATATTGCAATATGCAGATGACGTATGCATATATACGTCATCGATGTCCATTGATGAAAATAATAGAAAACTTGCTACTACATTTAAAAACATTTCTTCATGGCTTGACGATCACGGGCTAGATTTGGAAACAAACAAAACAAAGGCAATGTTTTTTACTAGAAAATATAAAATGCTCTTTCCAACATCTATAAAATTAAATAATGTAAATATTTCAACATCAAAAGAAATCAAATTCTTAGGCCTCGTGTTGGATACAAAACTCAACTGGAAAAGCCACATAAACAATATTACTAAAAAATGTGAAAATAAAATTAATATTTTAAAAACCATTACTAACTCATCGTGGGGAGCTGATACATCGACATGCCTTTTGATATACAGAGCTATTGTTCGTCCTCATCTGGATTATGGTAGCACCCTGTTAGCTAACACTGCTGAATATATTGTAAAAAAATTAGACACTATCCAATACAGAGCTCTTAGAATATGCAGTGGTGCCTTAAGATCCTCGCCAACGAACTCTCTTTTAGCAGAACTAAATGAAATGCCTCTTCGAATCAGGAGAGATATGCTATCTAAAAGATATATGATTAAAAAACTGTCCAATGGAGAAAATTGTGTAATAAACTCCATTAAAAATCTTCTAAAATCATCCCATCTACCACCTCATTTATCAAACATTAACCTAAAAAATCTTCAATATCTTTTGAATATCACTCCGAGTTTACACACAAATGGTATTTATTTGACGTATTCCTACGACTTTGAAATTCAAATTCAAGAAATTTCAGTAAATTTCTTCAAGGAAAAAAAGACATGCCTAATTTAAATCAAATTTTTATCAATTTTATTTATGAACAATATCCAAGCTATAATATTATCTTTACAGACGGTTCCAAAAGGAGTGCCTCTGAATATGTGGGATGTGCATTTTTTGATAATACTTCGAAGGCTGCATGTATGTACAAATTGCCCAAAGAAGCGTCAGTCTATACAGCTGAAGCAATAGCTATTCTGAAAGCTCTTGAATATATAAAAAATATAAAATACAGCAATCGATATTTAATATGTTCAGATTCCGCTAGTGTCTTGGAAGCTATTAAAGGTTTCCCAAAGAAAAATGTGTCATCCCACTTAATATTTGAGATAATCAAATTAATTATATCTCTAAAGTTAAAAAACATCACTATAGCCTTCTTGTGGGTACCAGGTCATTCTAATATACAAGGAAATGAGCAAGTTGATAGATTGGCCAATACAGCCTCTGTAACTGGTAATAGTTTGGATATAGATTTACCTATCGGAGATGTCAACTCTATTATAAAAAATCATAGTTTGAAGATTTGGAATGAATATTGGAACAAGAGCTCTAAAACCAAAGGCTCTCACTTGTTTTCTATTTTACCCAAGGTCCCAAATGAGCCTTGGTTTGAGAAAATAAAATTATTCCGAAGATTATCTACTCAAATAACTCGCTTAAGAATAGGCCATTCCCTCACTCCCGCCTATTTAAACAAAATTGGCGTGAGAGAGGATCCATTCTGTGGCTGTGATCATCTCTCTTATGGAGATATCAATCATATATATTTGGGATGCAATATAAATGTGGAAAAAATCAATCGGTTCTATTTGGAGATCAGCAAAGAGGTTGCGTTTCCCACAAACATGAACATTTTACTGTCCTTCGAAAATCAAGAAATAAAATTATCAAATAAGATATTAAAACATATTTTAGCTATCGGGCCTCTAACCAAATATGACTAAAACTAAATAGAATTAAATAATTAAAATTTTCAAGAAATGCAAAATTATATGTTAAATTGAAAAAAAAAATAATATACTTATGTGCTGTCTAAATGGGCTATGTTCCCGAGGACAATAAATAAAATAAAAAAAAAAAAATATATTATTATTATTTTTAATTATTATTGGCGTGTCGGCTACGAGGCCATTGACGCCAGTATGATTGTTTTAGCTATATCACTCAAGATTATTAAATTATTAGATAGCTAATAGATAAACAGGTAAATAAATAAAAAAAAAAGAAAAGAAAAACAGGAATAGAAATATACGTATGAAAGCCCCGTACAAGCACCCTTTAATTGTACTTTCAATAGGTCCATCTCTGTGAGATAATTTTTTATATTACCCCCACAATCCTCCCCCTCTAAGATATCCTTCGAAAAATGTCATTCTCAGCTCGCTGATCTCTATACAAAGGACATTCGAACAGTATGTGAGTTACATTGACCAACTGATCACAGGGAATGCACCAGGGCGGATTTTCTCCCGAAGAATGTGTCCATATGTTAGATAGCAATGTCCGATTCTTAGACGAGAAAGAATCACCTGTTCTCTTCTAGAGAGATTTGATTTTTGGAGACCTGTTATTTGAGGCAAATATTTCCTCAATTTGCTATTGATAATTTGTTGACATTGGTTTTTCCAATTTTCTATTGTATTTGATTTAATGAATGTTTGGATATCCTCGTATATACATATATGAGTTAAAGTCAATCCCTTCTTTTAAAGCCCCTTGTTTAGTGAGGATATCCACTGATTCATTGACGCTTATTCCAACATGTCCTGGCACCTACATTTAGGCTATATTTGTCCCTCTTTCATATAATATTTTGTATAAAAATGTGGATTTGCTTGCAAAATTGGATTCTAAATTTTTGAAATAATAGCGTGTTTATTTAAATTTTTTTATTTTGAAAACATTTTAATATTTTACAAGATGTAGACTTTTTATTTGTCTTTGGGCAGGAAATACTTAAATTAAAGAGTACACTTATTAACATTTTTTTAAAACTAAAATTTCTTCTATTAATAACTAGACTTGATGAAATATTGTCGCCGGAAATACGTACTTTTAAATGTAAATTTCTAAATAATCTGCTTGGTAGAAATATTATCACAAGTTTCTACCTAGATAGACAGCAGAAACATAAAACAAGTTGAATACAGCAATATTCTAAAGTAAATAATTATTAATGAATGTTTCTTTGAAGTCTGGTGGGGTTAACAAAAAGTTGTCTTGCGAATTTGAAGCTTTTTGGTATTAGTTCTTTTTTTTGTCTCTTTTGGGGAAGGGGTTTGTTAACTCTTCTTTCCATTTAGAGATAGGAAAAGCAAGGGTTGCTTTTGAAATTAGACTGGAATAAGGAAATCTCTGCGTTACTAAGGTAAATATGTATAAGGTAAAATTGATTATTTTTAAAATATTTTTTCTTTTTATTAGATAATATGGTTAAAAGGGATAGTCAATCCAGGGTTGGAACTAGAAGTATAGGTGTTGAAACCAGTGGTGGTATTTTTCTTATGAGAATGATTCAGATGGTTATATAGATTATAAGTATAATATATAGGGAAGAATGGTATTAATTTAAATACTGTCTGGTTCCTACAAGTTAGTTAATTCAGATATTAATATATAGGTTTGCATTCATTTGTAGGATCTGGCATTCATTTGTGGAAGTCTGTCTATTTATTACTACTTGGGATTATAGTCCTCTGCCTCTTATGATTAAATCAATTATAAATTTTGTCAAGTCCTAAAGTCCTATAATTGTAAAAAATGTATTTAGTTCTCACAAGCAGAGATTAGCTGAGGTAGAGAGAGGTCATACCATCCTTGTTAAGGTTTATCCAGGTTTCCGTAACAACTTATGGCAAATGCCGGGATGGCTAATGCGTCGCTTTCTCCTGGTATCGGGGTTTTCCGCGGAATTTTTAAATTACTTTTTGTCTTTTGATGGAAATCTATGGTCATGTTATTTGTTAATGAGCATACATTTCTATTTTTTTCTTTCTTTTTTTTTTATTTGTTTATTATCTGTTAAATTGTTGTAATTAATTTGTATTGATGTTTGTTAATGTATTGTAGCTAGATTGTATTGATGTTTGGACGACCTAGCCACCGAGGACTTGTGCCTCTAAGCAGGTCGAGGAATAAAGATTTATTTATTTATTTATTTAACCACTTTTTAACTCTTGGACTGTCTCTCGTCGAATGTATTCTTTCTGGAACTGGTCCCTCATAAATGGATAAAAACTGATCTGTTGTGATATGTTATCAGTGATTTCCCAGTGAAATGTATTGTTCAACAAAAAAAAAAAAAAAAATTTATAAACAAAAAATGTAAATAGGTCTGATTAGCCCAACAATTGCGAAACTAGTAACTTACAATAATAAATAATTCAACATGAACATTTATTAAATTTTATTTATTCATTTCAAAATTTTCTATTATTAATACGAAGGAGCTAAACATAAAAAATAAATTATATTAATTTCTCACTCCTAAACACTAAAATACTCTATAAATAATTATACTTAGACGTTTTTCAAACTTCCTATCAGTTCATTTAGAAAGGCTGAAGATTGAAAAAAGCAACATAAGGTTCGAATAGAATTAAAATTTGTTTTTTGAAACTATTGCGTCCACAGCCATACGAATTTAGAGTTTAAAAATTAGAAAAATATGTTAGAATCTAGTATATTATGATACACATTCGGATATAATCAATGGGAACATTGAGTTTTGTAAGAGGGCACTTTCCCCCTTGTCCCTCCCTAACTACGCCCATGACTAGAATGAATAAAAAATAAAAGATGTGCCTTCTTAAAAAATGGGATCTAATAAATCCATCAAAGCTCAGATTCAGTAGAAAACATTTCAAAAGAAAATTTAAGTCTGGTAAAATTGGCATTTTGAACTCCTATATGTGTAGTCTATTAATTAAATTTCATTTATTTTCAGTCATATAAATATGAAATTTTTTCAGGTACTAAAAGATAAATGAATTCTCTATTTTTTTAAAAATAGCATGTTTATTTTATTTTATTTTTTTATTTTTAAAAAATTTTAACATTTTAAGTTGTACACTTGGGAGTCGAGTTGGCCGAGCTGGCTAAGGTGCTGGGCTCAGCTTCAGCATGGTTGATGACGATGTTCAAGCGGGAGGCCCGGGTTCGAGCCTGGCTAGCATAGAAAATTTCTTCCGGCTAAAACTCGGCTCCCTCACTAACACTACTAACACTTTACTGATGTGCTGTCTAAATGGGCTTTGTTCCAGATGACAATAAATAAATTAAAAAAAAAGTTGTAGACTTTTGGTATGAAATACCTAAATTAAAGAGAATATTAATATTTTTTTTCAAATTAAATTTTCCTCTATTAATAACTGGACTAGATTAAATATTGTCATTGGAAATATGTACTTTTAAAGTAGTTGTTTCGCGACAATACTAGCAAAAAGTTAATGCTAGAGTATATAGAACAGACAATAAGGATTCATAATTCATAAGCCCAATACTTTTTGCTGTTTATGTACCACTACTAGCCAATCCCGTGCTCGTTTGACAAATCTGTCAACACTGTCCGAGCTTATATATATTTTATCATAGAAATTTCAGATAAAGTACATTATAAAGGGAGATTTATAAAACAAAACGTTCTTAATAAGCGATTGAAAGCTGTTGCAACAATGCCTAAACCGAAAAAACTTCAAAAAAATACTAAAGTTAACCTACTTTTTAGGTTAAAGATATGCTTTGTTGCCAGCTTGTTTTTAGTGTAAATTTTTCATTATTTATTCATTATTATCTCAGAAACTGTGTTGTAACTATGAATTAAAATTTTCTTAATAATGTATTAGTTATTGTTTAATGTTGGTTTAGTTTTTTATAACAATGGTAAGAATAGTTTCTTAATTATAACTAAATATGTTTGTAAACTTTCCGATGTGCCGTATAGTGCAATGTATAAGAGTCTAAAAAACTTTATCTTTGGAATTTAAAATCTCCGGAACTATAGGTATTGTTCATCAATTTCGTTTTGCCACCAATTGACGCAGAAGTATTTAAATAATAATCTGTCTAAATTTGAAAAAATCCTAAGAAAACCCATATGGTGAAACAACTACCTTAAATGTAAATTTCTAAATAAACTACTTGGTCGAAATCTCATTATAAGTTTCTACCCAGATAGACAGAGAAAAGTAGAAAACAAGGTAAATTGTTAGATATAACAATATTTTAAAGTAAATAATTATACTTAGACGTTCCCATCAGTTCATTTAGATAGGCTGAAGATTGAAAAAAAATATGATAATTGCCACACCTGGGAAACATCTGCATAAATCATTTGATGATAATGAATTAAGATCAATTTGTTATCTCGCTATGAAGTTTGAAAATCCATCCAATCAGTGAAGCTTAAAACTATTGAATGGCTAATCATTATTTATTTAATCTCTTCAATTACTTAGCATAAAGCAAGGCATAAAAAAAACAGAAATTAATTTTTATTTTAATATCCGAATGACAGTCGGCCATTAATCAACCATTTTACACCTGATTTGCATACAATACACTCATTTAAACTTCTCCTTGACAGAGTCTAATCGCTCAATTTTATTATCGTTTAGCACATAATTTTTAGGTAGTTATTACATAAATAAACGAGTCATTTATTTTTCCATCAGCCGGATGGGAACAAATTGAAGAGCTGTCTTAGGTCGCCAAACAACCGAAGAAGAGGCTCTCCCTGTCAAAAGATTGAAAGCCTCGAAAAGAAAATTTAAATATATAATCAAAAGATTCGTAGAGACTGCTGTTTGACGCGCTCATCACCATATGACCAGATGGACCTCGAACCTGGCCACCGAGACCAATTCCCGAACCTAAGATATATATATATATATATACTAGAGGACGTCCGGGTCTTCGGCCAGGCGTCACCTGGCCCCTGGCGGGGAGCGTCTCGATCATACCAATTTATAAAATATATTGAAATTTAAAATGATAATTTAAGTATTGAAAGAATGTGCTGAATGAAATTGATTCAACAATAAGGAAAGATTTATTTAACACATTGGCTAATCACGATCACCATCTGACAAATCAGAATCGTTCTAATAATTTAACGCTTTGCAATTGGCTATGCACTGGCCAATCAGATCGTTTTTGATCATACAAACATATATACATACTTTTCCATTAAATATATATATATATTACATATATATATATATATACAATCTGTATCATTGTCTATATTCAAAATTTTTAATTGCAAATTATTATTATAAAATACCATTCATTGATAATGAAAGAAATTTTCCCAAAACGTTTGTATTTGATCAAAAGTTTGAAGATTGTATTTTTTTAAGATTTGTTTTTAGATATATATTGACATTTTTTATTAATTGTGAGTATATAAATAAATACAAATCTGTTAGAAAATAAACAATCTTCAAACAATTGTTAGAATACCAAACGTTTCGGGAGATATTCTACCTTTATCAATGGAATTTTTAACAATTGGTACAAATAGTTACTTTAAAATAAGTTTAGTTTTTTAAAAATTAATATTTTATTTATTCTTAAAATTCTTAAGCAAATTGATAAAGGTCCCACCTTATCATCAACAACTCTTCCAAGACAGGGCTAAAAAAGTACTTTTTTCGAGATATTCAAACGAAAATATACTCTTTTAACTCTGTATAAAATATTTTCTTTAAAATACGTTTAGTTTTTTGAAAATTAATATTTTATTTTTTCTAAAAATTCTCAATCAAGTTGATAAGGTCCTCACTTATCATAAACTACCCTTCAAGAGATGGTTAAAAAAGTACTTAGTTCGAGATATTCAAAAGAAAATAGACTCTTTTAACTCTAATTAGTAGAGATTGTGGTGTTGGTGCAAGGTGAAACATCTTTAATAAAGATAAGAGTAAATAAATATTATATTTAATATTGATTTACTATGAGTTAAGGATTCTTGATCACTTGTTTCACATTAAAATTAAAAAATTAAAAGATATAAACAATTTTCTTTTTCAATATATATATTTCGGGCTATCAACCCATCTTCAGGAAGTACAGAAAATAACTAATTCAACTTATTGAATGCCAGGTTATATATATGTTTATTGAACAGAGGGAAAGAATGTGACCAAGAATCCTTAACTAATAGTAAATCAATTTTAAATATAATATTTATTTACTCTTATCTTTTAACTCTGTATAAAATATATCCTTTAAAATGAGTTTCGGTTTTTGAAAATTCTTATATTTTATTTTTTCTAGAAATTCTCAATCAAGTTTATAAGTGTCCCCCTTATCATCAACTACCCCCCCTCCAAGATAGGGTTAAAAAAGTAATTATTTTCTAGATATTCAAACGAAAATATACTCTTTTAACTGTGTATAAAATATACTCTTTAAAATACGTTTCGGTTGTTGAAAATTATTATTTTATTTTTTCTAAGAATTCTCTAGCAAGTTGATAAGGGTCCCCCCTTCCAAGACAGGGTTAAAAAAGTACTTTTTTCGAGATATTCAAACGAATATATACTCTTTTACCTCTTTATAAAATATACTATTTGAAATGCGATTAGTTTTTTGAAAATTAATATTTTATTTTTTCTAGAAAATCTCAATCAAGTTCAAGGTCCCCCCTTATCATTAACTACTCTTCCTAAAGAGGATTAAAAAAGTACTTTTTTCGAGATATTCCATCGAAATTATGTTCACGTACCTAAATCTATATAAAATCTACTATTTAAAATAAGTTTATTTTAGCGACATTTCGGATCCTATCCATAGGGCGGGCCCCTTGCCCTGTCCGCCTCCCACTGTCAAAAGATAGAGAGTCTCTAAAATGGAATTTAAATATGTAATCAAAATCCCGGTTCGCCCCTCTACACCTAGCCAGATGTTCCTTCGTACGTGTATCATGTGTAAAACATTATTCACATGAGACGACCACTCAGTTGAGCGATGAGGAATTAATATCTTGACTGAAGATGACACCCGGGCTGAAATGTAGCGACTTTTTTGCCTGAGTCACGTTCAAAACATCCAACTGCTTTATCTTCTATTATTTGATAGGCTTTTATTATTTCTAACGAGCCAGCTTCTTTATTGTGTGTGTTTGTATATATGTGTTGAGTAACCTTTCACACGGCGATGATTAATTTTCCAAGTAGAAGTTGTCGTTTAAACATCGCTAATTAATTCTTTGCTTTGAGTGATAGTATTTGGTTGGGAGTAATTGTGATTACATTAAACGTACAAGAGGGAGCTAATTCAAACAAAGGGCTGCTTGTTAATTAATTATCAAATTAATTAGAGAACAAAATATTCAACATATCTTTTATCTTTCTACCACCTCTACTACACCAAAACATGTAATAGTCCAAGAGCTGGTGACACATTTTTGAGTACGGATTTGACCCAACTAGAAATAATGCGTAATAGTACCGTCTATGATAGTTGTACAAGGAATGGCCAGTCTGGCTGGTCTAAGCAGGTGGACCAGGTACTGCGCATGGTGTGAGTGCGGTAAAAAAAAATATGTGTTAAAAAATATTTTTGACCCACAATGAAATTATAAAAATTATAATTTATAGTCAATCATAAACATAATATATTCACTCCAGACCATTTGAGTGGTGGGACGTGGAACCAGACCACCCAAAGTGTATTTTTACAACATCCAAAAAAATAGCATGATGCTTATTTGTTCATAAATATTGGAGATTTCCGTTATTTTTTCATCGATCATATCATCAGAACTTGACCAAATTAATATGGGACCACCCCTAAGGTATCACCTTTTCAATAAAATAAGATTTATCGAAATCGATCCATGAGGCAAAAAGTTCTCGCTGAACATACATAAAATAAATAAATTGTTAAGTATCTTGACTATCTTGGAGCTATACTGATACAAACGCAGAAAGTATCATTACAATCGGTTCATAAACAAAGATGTAATGCCTAAACAAACATAACAAAAAAGGTCCAATACCAATGAAATTTATATTTTTAACAATCGGAAAATATACTGAACTCAATGCAAAAAAATCATCAAAATCGGTTAACAATTGGCGAAGATATCAGGTAACATAGACACAAAAATTTTTTTACATGAAATTACTTTTTGAAGTCGGTGCCAAACATATACATTTTTGAGCTCATTTTTATAAAAGATTTTATTTATCGTATTATAATTTCGATTATTTGCTCATAAAAATTGGAGATTTCCAATATTTTTTTATTGATCATATCATCAGAACTTGACCAAATTAATATGGGACCAACCCTAAGGTATCACCTTTCCAATAAAAAATAATTATCGAAATCGGTCCAAGTGGAGAAGAATTATCGCTGAACATACATAAAAATAAATAGTTAGGTATCTTGAGCACCTTGGAGCTATTTTGATTCAAACAGAGAAAGAATCATTAAAATCGGTTCATAAACAAAGAAGTTATGCGTGAACACATTACAAAAAAAGATCCAATACTAATGAAATTTATAGGACACCAATCGAAAACTATACTGAACTTAATGTAAAATATCCTTTTTTGAGTCGGTTAAAATGAAATTTAAAAATTAGAAAAATCAATTTTAAATTCACGAATTTGAGTTTAAAATAAATAAATTTTTAATTCACATGCTCCGGATTAATTGCTGAGCACTTTTTGCGAATATTAGATAAAAAATGACTATACAAATATAATTGAATTTAAAAATTAAATGAGAAAATTTGATAGCATTTTTCACTGAATTAAGTAACTCGATGACTCAAAAATATATATCAATGTAAAAAGCAAATCATATCAATAAATAAATAAATATATCTTTAGTACCAATAGTCAACGTTCATTAGTTATTACAAGTACTGATATATTTTTAAAGATAGAAAAATGAAATTTTAATGAATGATCGATGTTAAAAGTTGCTATTATTGTGTACCAGCACAATTTTTAGTTGGTACATTGTTCAAGACTCTAAAAAATTAGCACGTCTAACACGATTAATTTCTAAGAATGAATTCATGAATCATTTTGATGAAATTGCAGTTACAAAAATTAAATATACGTATAATTAACTTTTTAAAATAATATATTCAAGGCTGATGCAAATCGTTAGCGAGTATTAAGTTTTGTGTGAAACATAAACATTTTCTTCAAATCATTCAGTTTATTTGTCCATGGAAAAAGGTTTACGAATTTAACTAATAGTCAAGTCAACTATATTATTCCAGTCAACGAATGGGTTATAGAAAACATTTTAAAGGAGAGAATTTTTTTCTTATGGAATGTGTTTGGGCTAGTTAGGAGGTAAAAATACAAAAAGTCCCCAGTCCTAGCTACAGGGCTTAGGGGTGGAAGGGAGGTAGAATGTCCCGTTTTTTGGTTTTTGCATATATCTCAAAAACGGTGGGTCGTAGGGAAAAACGTATTTTTAGGAGAATAAAAGCTTATAATATTTACTACAAGATTGCTTCTATTTAATTTTTCTCTATTTCTTATGGTTTTTGGTAGATTTGTCCATTAATATCGTTTATGTATGAAAAAAATAAAATTTCCTATATTTTTCGTCAAACTTTTGTCTCTATCTCCTCAGGCTTTTGTTTTACAGTAAAAGTCCTCAGAAAAGAAGTTGTAGAGCATTTAATTTCCTTTAAAATGCTATATTCATTTATGATTTTATTTTCAAATCGTCTGGAGTCATAGATATTTAAAAATTTCAGGTCGTTTTCTACATTTTGTTAGAAACCCCCGCAATAGCCCAGGATATAGGGAGGGTTCAAAAATATAAATTAGTAGGAAGGTTTCACAAAATAAATAGATGTGTGGCACTCGGGGACTGCCGCGGTAAAGCTATTGCATAGCATTTTGTATCAACTTATATGCAATTATAATATTTATGCAATATTTTTTCACAAACAGCTGCTTACGTATTCGTCCGATTTCGGAACAGCTCGTCTCGATCGTGCGAGCTTCGTACAGTCTACACGCATAGGTCTAGTCGCACGCACACAAACACCGTGCCGAAGTCTGCCGAACTGAAACGACGTTAGACACACACAGCTTTCAACGCCGCACCGCTGTGTCGGTCGGAGTGGGGGGGTGTTAGGTTTATTTTCGTTACGGAATTTCTTGATTCGGTCGCCACGCTCAAAGCCCGCAATAGCTTAATAATTATTTTTGTTTAATCCTATTTATTTGAATAGCATAATGCACGGGAAATACAAATAATAATAATAATCCCACGGTGTTGTCTCATGTCCGTCTGAAAAAAATTTAAAATAAATGTTAATAAAAAAAAAATTCTATATTCCGCGTTTTTTACTTTAAAATGCAATTTAAAATATATTTTTTTCTTTTAAAGATGTACCGGCTGTCCACTGTTCGTCTCCAGAAAATTATTTATTATTCATTTATATTATTTACTATTATAGTTTAATTGTATTTTATAATTTAAATGTATTGTAAAAAATAAGATAATTAATAAATTATAATTTTGTAAAAGAAACCCCCCCCTTTAATTTAAAAATCCCCTCCATAATGAGATCCTTTGAAAGCCCCCTCCCAACCCTTAAATCCGCCTGTCGGCTGTCAGTCGAGTCGCTCGAGTCTCGTGTAGGAGTGGTGGACGGCGGTGGGGAGGGACATCTCCCCCGCTCGAGCCGCCTCTCCGCCAAGAGTCTGTGACTCCGCTGGCTTTCGGCTGGCCGCTTGGAGGGGATTGTTAGGTTATTTTCGTTACGGAATTTTTCGATTCGGTCGCCGCGCTCAAAGCCCGCGATAAAAGCTATGCAATAGCTTAAAATACAAAATTCTTATTTGCATGACTCTATCTATATATAGTATATTTCTTGCCCATCTTCAGGATTTCAAAGAATGTTTTCTCTCTGAACTCCTTAAGATAGGATCGTACCCCGAAATAATATATACTATATATAGTCATGCTAATAAACAGGAGAAACTCAAAACATCCATGTTAGAACCCAGTAAGCCCATGTCTTTTACAATCTTCAATCCTTCAAAACGCTGGTGTTTAGACACCTATATTCCCCACCCTTTCACTTGATCACTTTCTACAATTCTCTTCAATAATGCAAATGTCTTTCAATAGCTATATAGGTACTGTAGGGTCGACATCTTGGTGTTTTCGGATTTCATTAAAATAAAAAAAAAACCGAACTTTTTGGTCTCTGGACGAAAACCCGTGTACCTAATTTCTGACAAAACCGTCATGTGCTAAAATTCAAACTGAATGAATACTACAATTAGTGACGTTAGTTGAGGCCATGGGTTCCGTAGTATTTACCTGAGGAGCCTCTGAAGTCACGCTTGGCGTGAGACAGATTACAATACCTACTTTATCTGCTTCGCATGGAGTAAAAATAATTGACAAAAGGGCCCGGTATGCGATTAATTGCCTTTTTATCGACTTAAGCCCACGGTATTTATTTGTAAATCGTGTAGGCTTTTTGTGAGAATTATCGCTTTTATTTCTAAATCCGAAAAAATGCAAGTCTCTCATCATTGAACGAGCTTAAAAAAAAATAAAATTCAATCCATTTAAAGTATTTAAACAGCCGCTGAAACCATTTGTGTCTCATAAAAAATATTTCCCTCTTAATTGAGTAATTAAATTAATTAAAAAAAGACCTACTAGTAATTTTGTTTGCTTTGCATTCTCTACTACATTTACTTTTAATTAGTTTTTCAGCATTTTTACGCGTGTTTTTTTAACTTTAATGGGAAATCACATCATCTATCATACGATCTTAAAATTCAAAAAATGTAAATAGATTCTCTTAGTTGATTTTCTTATAAGATAAAAGGAAATAATTCAAGTCATGTGTTACTTATTAATAAATGAATGAGAAGGTTAAAGGGCGGCGGGTCTATTGGTAGGCTCCTCTAATCCCCATCTATCCCACTGACCCCTATCCTTCCCCCTAGACCCACCTCCGGTAATCATTCATCCCGCCAACCCTATACATGTCCTCTGGACTCTCTCCTCTTCCCCTAACTCTCACCACCCTCCGAACCTCACGAATCCAGGTGGAGAATCAAAATTTGTGAACCTCCACTCATTTTGGTTGGTTGGGTTGACTTTTAGGAAGGTACGAAGCGGTCCATAATGATTTGGAGTGAATCGGCTTGAAAGGTAGCTCTATATTGTATGTGTACGTTCACAAAAGATATTCTTAAGTCATTGTGAAAAAACTCAAAATATTCTATTAAATAATTTCATCTTCGAGCCTTCAAAAATTTGGAAGAAAAGACGATCGACATAGTTGATTAATCAAATACATTTTAATTACCGAGGCGTTTTTTTGCAAATGGTGTAGAAAATTTATTTAATTTAAAATCTGAAATTATTAAATAATTTTCACATTACACCGATACCATGTTCTTTAACAATTACTGATTTTATTTATCAGCCTGTCAGAGTTCTCATATCTTGTATAACACTAGAACGGAAATCTTTTTGACGTCAATAAGTTGGTATTTCAAAAACTAGGAACTACTTTTGAGCTTTTTAGTTTCAAAATTTCCAGTTGAAAATTGTAGAAAATCAAATTATTTTATGAGAAGATAATCTTTAATGAAGTGAAATATAATAAACTGATTTGTATTAATAAATTGCTTATTTGTGTCGATTTTCAGCTTTCTAGCTCAAAACTATAAAACTTTTAAATCACTAAAGGATAGAAGTCTTTACTTTTTTCTAAGAAATCACAAAAAGGTGTCATGTACTAAATCCGAGTTGTCATTAATAATTTAAATTACATGTCAGAAGAATAGTGTTCACCCCTAGGAAATCGAAGTCCTGGAAATATCAATTCAGACCAATAGACCAATATCTGGCATGTACCTATTGTTCTAAATATTTTATTCAAAGACTTTATTTTGATTTATAAAATTTTGCGGTTTAGTTATTCTCAATACAAACAAATAGTCATGCCATAGGGGTAAACACAACATAATAAAAATTATTTATTGGTGTTGAATGAGGCAATTAAAACCTGAAAATTGAACTGAGGATGAGTTTTTTGCTGATTTTGATCTTAGTGTAATGTGATTGTAATGAATTGTATTGTACTTTTAGACTGGAGATGGTGAGAGAGTCTCTACAGAAAATGACTCCTAGTTTTGAAAATAAATATTGCTAAGGACAATAAGAATTTGGTTTATTAACGGCCTTCTTTTTCCTTACGAGAACATCCTTATAGTTTCTCAAGTTTTTAATTGCCTCATTCAACACCAATAAATAATTAAAAAAACATCATAGTACCTTTATCTAATAATAATAAACTGGCACGTTCTGATGTGGCCATTCACTTGACTTTACCATACACCCTGGCCCTTCTCTTATATTTAATATTTAATAAAATTATTTATAGTCATGTAGGGGAGGGTTAGCTTTTGCATTTTTAGACTTCTGGGAGCCCACTGATTATGTATACAAAATTTGGTTGAATTTGGTTCATAGACCTATATTTTCATTTTTCGGCACCCATTTTGGGATGTTAGTTTTTCCATTTTTAGTCTTCTGGTGTCCCACTGATTATGTATACAAAATTTGGTTGAGTTTGGTACAAGGGCCTAGATTTTCATTTTATGCCCCCCCCCCCCCCACATACACACACACTTCGGACGGCTAGTTTTTACATTTTTAGATTTCTGGGAGTTCACTGATTATGCATACAAAATTTGGTTGAGTTTGCTCAAATGGCCTAGGTTTTTAATTTTTAACCCCCCCCCCTTAATTTTGGGTCGGTATGCACCAAAATCTAATCAGCTCTTAATCTCAATGCACCAAAACTAAGTGTCAAATTTGGTTTTGATATTCACAATAGTTTTTGAGCTAGCTCGTCCACAAAAATACCATGTATGATGGTAAAGTAAAAATTATTCATGAAATCTTGGATTTAGAAGATAACATTTGGGAAATTCAAAGTTTTCTGCTATCAGCACAATGAACTTTAATACATAAATTCTTCGCCTAATTTTGTGTTTAATTCAAAATAAATAAATAAAATTCCAAGGCTTTAATAACACCACTTAGCTACTTTTCAATGAAATATTAAACGTGTCAAAGTATTCCATTCCTTCTAAAGGCTGAAGCGTGTCAGAATCCGTTCATTTTCTAGACAAAATTTAGCTTTTTTTCATTTCATCAAAACAAGTATTTCTACTTGTTCTACCCATTTGGGTAGCATATTTCTCCGCTTTATACATTTTGATGATTATTATAAATTGTAAAGTGTTTGCAATTAACAAAACTCTGCTTGCTATTCCAGAGACGTTTTCGTTTAATCCGTGACATTCCCGTGATGAAGATGCTCATTTAGCGGAATCTTTCTTGACTCATCTTGTTTAAATAGCGATTATCCGATGCCGTGTTTTATGTTGGCAAATTATTTATGAATTTCGAAATTCAAGCTACTTATCTTTTCAAAAGAGAATAATTTATCCCACCTTGTAAGGTGGATCTTAATAAGAAAAAAATCGCTATACTTTTTCAAGTGACAGATTTATTTATTTAAAATTCAAATCCCTCCCTTTTCCCCTTTTTTGGGAAGGAATAAAAAAACCTTAGTAAGATGATCAGCGTCTATTAATTAAGTTTCCACGGAGGAAAATCGCTTGGCTCGATCTTCTCCGTTTCATGATGTCTCCATTTAAAAGTTGATATTTAATCTTCGTTAAGTGAAAAGCAAACAAGTTGACTTCGTGCGAATCCTTCGAAAACTTCATTTTAACTCTGATGATGGATCGTTGAAGATGATCACTAAATTAACACTGAAATCCACTACGAATAAAAAAACACACACACCTTTAACCCCTATTCTTGGCTTGCCGGTGATATTTGGGGGATCCCCGCTGCGTTAAGGCCCCTTCACACAATAGTCCTATTTCGTATTTATTAACATGATGGATGATCAGTTAAAAAGGGGCGGGGGCGAGGACGCTTTGTCAACCCCATTTTGAAAAAAAATGTCTTTTTAAAGATTCCCTTAACTTGTTTGGGGCTGTCATATTTTCAAAAAAAAAAAAAAGTTCACCGTCATCCAGGGAGCATTCCGATGAGACTCCCACGCGTCTCTTGATCTTGTCTAAAGTTCATGACGATGATGATGATGATCTCTGGAAGGAAAATACCTACCTCATTCTAAAGTGTTATCCCGAAAATATAAAACCCCTAAAGACCGTGCGTTAAACATAGAGGCAGCATTACTGCCGAAGGTAGCGCTCTCTTGTGTTTTTTTATTTAAATATTTGGGGGAATTGGGCCAAATATTCTATTATAGTATATACATAAAAAAGTGCACGGGGGAGTAATCGAGTCTCTTTGTCTTGGACGATTAATAAATCATCCCCAAAGCTTACATTTTAGTCGCCATGCAGTGCTAAAGTCGTAAAACACGGTCCCTATAGATCCAAGAAATGTCAACAAAACAAATGAAATGAAAAATTTCCAAACTAATCTACCTTGGTTTTGATCAAGTATTGTGCTAGCCCTACCATACCTATCTGGAAATATCAATATTCTCTTAAACCATTAAAAAATAACCTTTTCATTAATGGCGACCACAGAAGCAGCTCCAGGATCGATTAAAAAATGTTGTGAACAGTGGCAAGTTGATTTTTACACCCTCTATGTCTAATGTAACACTGACTGAAGTGTGAAGTGTAAATTTATCATGCAAACAAATTTAAAAAATAAAATAGATCGGTATATCACTCGCATCCATAATAAATATTAATTAAAACAGGAATAGCAGGGAATTGGACAATAAATAAAAAACAGAGTTTTTATTAAATGGTCCAGACGTTTCGCCGATTTATTTTGACTTCCTCAGTGGCCCATCTTATCACTCTTTGTCACTTTGTCCACTATGCGACGAAACATCCTTAATCTTTTTTTATTATTTCTACAATACATTATTAGCCTCAATTACTTAACAATCTTGAACTTGTTTCCCCTTTTAACAATTAAAAAATTTGATTTTGATTTTTTAATTGTTAAAATGGAAAAAGTTCAAGATTGTTAAGTAATTACTTAAAATTGAGACCAAAAACGTATTGCAGATATAATAAAATAGATTAAGGATGTTACGTCGAAAAGTGGAATTGTCTTTTGACAAATAGTGATAAGATGGGCCACTGAGGAAGTCGAAATAAATCGACGAAACTGCTTGGCCTATTTAATAAAAACTCTGTTTTTTATTTATTGTCCAATTCCCTCTATTCCTGTTTTAATTAATAAAAAATAGCATTTAGTTATTTATCTTCATAAATTTTCTCCCTCTAGAAAATTGTATGGGGAAATCCATGTTTTTGGCTATGTATCCACACATCCGACCTATAATTTAGATTTGTATATCAAGTGTCTCCAGATTTCTAAGTACTACTATACATATTTATACAGGGTGAGGCTTGGGGCACAAAGATCTCCCACATTTTGAAGAAGTATAAAAAATGAAAAATTTATCTTAAAAAAAACTGAATATATTTTTGAAAAGAACATAAAATATTATTTTTTAAATGTGTTTTAAACATTATATCAGACAAAAAAAGGGAGGGTGGTCAAAAATAATTTTCCGACCAAACTCAACTAAATTTTGTATACATATTCTGTGGACCTCCAAAGAAGGCTAAAAATGCAAAAATAACCACCCAAAATGGGTGGTCAAAGATGAAAATTCTAGCCCTTTCGACCAAACCCATCCAAGTTTTGTATACATAGTTTGGTCGCAAGGGCTAAAATTTTCATTTTTGCCCCACCCCCCATTTTGGGTGGTTTATTTTTGCATTTCTAGCCGGCATAGGGCCACAGATTATGTATACAAAGACCCTCAGAGGCTAGAAATGCAAAAATAACCACCCAAAATGGGGGGTCAAAGTTGAAAATTCTAGCCCTTTCGACCAAACCCATCCAAGTTTTGTATACATAGTTTGGTCGTAAGAGCTAAAATTTTCATTTTTGCCCCACCCCCCATTTTGGGTGGTTTATTTTTGCATTTCTAGCCGGCTAGGGCCCACAGATTATGTATACAAAATTTGGTTGAGTTTGGTCAGAAAGGGCTAGAATTTTCATTTTTGACCACCTTCCCTTTTTTGTCTGATATAATGTTTAAAACACAATAAAAAAAATTATTTTATGTTCTTTTCAAAAATATATTCAGTTTTTTTCTAGGTAAATTTTTTGATTTTTTTATACCTCTTTTAAAATGTGGGAGATCTTAGTGCCCCACCATGTATTAGTTATATATGTATACTAGATGAAGGAGGAGGCATCAGCCAAAGATGGAATCACTGGGTTCAACAAAACACCTTTAATGAGACGTTTCGGCCCAAATTCTATTTGGCCATCTTCAGTCAATTAGAGTTATACACAAAATGCGTGGTAACATATATGATCGAACCAAGTCTTGTCAAAAATAAAAATTTCTTTTAGCTTCATGCGAATTTTTAACGTGCCTGGACTCCAAAAGTTTCAGAATGAGGAATAAGGACTTACTTTCATTCTGAAACTTTTGGGTCCAGGCACGTTAAAAATTCGCATGAAGCTAAAAGAAATTTTTATTTTTGACAAGGCTTGGTTCGATCACATATGTACCGCATTTTGTGTATAACTCCTAATTGACTGAAGATGGCCAAATAAAATTTAGGCCGAAACGTCTCATTAAAGGTGTTTTATTGAACCCAGTGATTCCATCTTTGGCTGATACCTCCTCCTTCATCTAGTATAGTTTCATCACAGCCACGAACTCTTACAATATTAGTTATATATGTATATGTGAATATACGAGTTTATTTATTTGTATCAAGCTGAGGACAACCTAATTGATTACTAGATTAAAAATTCAGTTTATTGGACAAAGTTTTTTTATTGAAGTTCTTCAATTTTTGTACAACGTTTCGTCTCTCTCGAGACTTTTTCAAGAAGAACTTCAATAAAAAAACTTTGTCCAATAAACTGAATTTTTAATCTACTAATCATAATGGACATTAATCAACCTAATTGATTACTTTTCATGAATATTTTTTCTTTTATTTTTCAGTATCTAATATTGAAAATAATTTTTCCGGCTTGTTATACTAAACAAACTTCACATGAACATAAATTCCAAGTCAAATATCTATTTAATAAACACTGAATTAAAAAAATTGTCTAGTAAAGTATTTTTTGATGATGATGGAAATCCTAGAATAATTTCCTTCCTCTCCTGTTGCAATAAATATTAATGCTTTTTGAAAAAGGTAGACACGCTGTCAAATTTATCTCTTATTTAATTATTATTAAGTTGCCTCGCAGCTTTTTATTACAATTTATGATGAATTTAATTTTTAAAATACTTATTAGAAGAGTTTTTTATATGATATCAAAAATAATAATAATAATAATAATAAGTGAACAAATTAAAAACCTGAATTCGGTTTTGAAAAATTTTCTATTTGTATAATTAATTTTTACATTGATTATTTATTATTATTTTTTTTCTTGCCTTCAAGAACATGTTTTATTAGATAATGAGAAAATTTTGATCCAACGTCCAAGAAGAATATTAATCATCCCTTAACTAAAATTATTATAAATTATCGAATTATTAAGTATATTAAATCAGAAAATTTATGTATACTTCTTTAGAACATATAGCATTTTATAGGAAAAGTTTTACACTCGTTTATTGCTATAATTAAATTGTTAATAAACTTAGTACTTCATTTGTAAATTAAGCCATCTTTATTTTAAAGACATATTTTTTTTTAAATAACTTTTAATTATTAGTTAATAGCTGAGATGTAAATTAGTTGAATTAGTATGTCAGAGTGTATTAAATATTTTAAATAATCAGGTTTAGATTTGAACAATATAATTTTTTCAAAACTCGGTACGCTCCACGTAAATTTTGCAGATGGTAAGAAGGGGGCTTTTGCAGGAAGCTATGTTTTAAGTCACCTTTCTAGTCAATTTAAATTTAATAAACTATTAAAAGTTAATTAATTTTTTATTTAATTATATGGGCTTTTGAATTACATTCAATTTCTTAATTTTAATATATGTATAATTTCATTAGAGTCTTACTAATCCGCCACTATTAAAAACTAGGGGTGCCGAATTATTGGAATGTTCGGATTATCGGATTGTATGGAAAAATTTATAATAAATAAAATAAATTTCACCATCGGGTAACAAACGGATACTCAAATCGCGGGCGGAGGGTTCCGGATTATTGAAGTGCCTGATTAGCGAGACTCTACTGTATTTGTAATAAGCTATTAATGAGTTTTTCTTTGGTTAAGCTCTTATCATGATAATGCTTGAAAATATCAATGAAATCATTCAAAAAAGAACAAAATCTGAATTTTTATTCAAGAAGCTCTCACAAATATAATCATTCTATACTAGAGAAAATTCAAACATTTTGTCACCAGAACGAACTTTCTACTACTTTCCTTTTTTTTTTTTGAGTTTTTTAGCTCAATGATTTCTAACCTGGGGTAAATACTCCCATGTATAATTATACCATCAAAGTTCTACAAATTGAAACTGAAATAAAATTTAGAATTTTTAGTAGAAAAATAATAATCATAATAACCTTTTAGTTTTACTTTCTCATATATACTTTAGGTATATTTTTTTCTTTTTTATCTAGGGGTAAAGAGACATGGCTTCCGTGGTCAAAGAGGTAATGAAACTGAAAATGTTAGGAACCAATGTTTTAGCTGAAATCACCTAGATTAGACTAAATTGATTCTAATATTGGCAGCAGAATGTTTCGACATTTAATTCTAGATTTGTTGCTTTTTTAAGGTATCAAAACGTTGTCTATCTCAATGGGAATTTCTGATAAAAATTTCCAATCTAGGTAATTTCAGCTGAAACTTCTCTTTTGTTAAATAAATAAATTATCGAAGGATCAAATTAACAAGTTACACTTTTGGTACCAAGTCAGAGCTTTCTAGGTGACGAGAAAGTTGGCCAAATCATCATAATTTTCAGAGGGTGTGCCTAGGCTTGAATTATTTTACTTCTAATTTTAGTTTTTTCTACCAATTTCTTCTAATTCTACAAGTTTGACAAATTACGCGACTTTTCACCTCATCCTAAGACAAAACCAAACTAACTTATACTACTTATATATCAAACAAGGTTTTACTTGAAGCTATTTTCTTTTTCAAAAAAAAATTAAATAAATAAATATAAGATAAATATCCT
The DNA here is from genome assembly GCA_024734495.1 of Forficula auricularia. NCBI lineage: Eukaryota > Metazoa > Arthropoda > Insecta > Dermaptera > Forficulidae > Forficula > Forficula auricularia. The sequence continues at coordinate 29,755,583 of JALMQS010000225.1, forward strand.
TATCCCCTAGTAGAAATGGGGAAAAAAATTCAAAAAAAATTTTGTGAAAATTAAAATAATGTATAACGACATGGCCCCCACATAAAATTTCGGGCCCGGGACCCAAAATCTGAAGCGGGCCTCTTATTATGGAATAAATGTGTGTTTTTTATGAAGTGGGAAAAGTTGGTCACCCTACGACTTTTTTCTAAAATACCCTCTTGAAAAAAAAAATGTCCGGGACCCACAAGTACACCCGGACCAACCATTGTGGGGGGCATGAACTACGAATACAAAATTAATGTAGATTAATTAAAATAGAAATAAAATATATCCTGAAGTGTTAGGGATAAATCTTGTAATATGTAAATTATTTTGGCTAATAAACTCGCTTAAAACAAAAACAGAAAATTGTTTAATTATCATAACCAATACTGTATTTATTTTTTTTTCGAAATGTTATAAGAAGAAAAGTATTGTTATTGTCCTAACTTTTTGGATATAAAATGTATCTTTTTTCTTTCTTTTGTGTTGTAATTTTTACTGATCATATAGGCAAACTGCCTCAGAGCACTGTATAGATTTAAAATAAATAAAAAAAATAATAAATAAATATTTTTTTTTTTAATTCTAAACCAGGGGTTTCCACCCTTTTGGCTTAGACGGGCCGCATTTGAAGTAAAAACAAATGCCTTGGGCCGCAGATACAATATCCTAATTCTATTGATATTTTTTAATAAAAAAAAAGGTTTTTAAAGTAGAATAATGATATACACCATAACAAAGAAGCAGAAATATCAAAACATATAACAAGAATAGTAGGGAATTCTATAAAAATTAAAAACATAGTTTTTTAATGGGGCCCGCCGTTTCGTCAATTTATTTTGAATTCCTCAGTGGATACAAAATTGACAAAACGTCTGGCTCCATTAAAAAAAAAAACTATATATTTTTAATTTTATCCAATTCCCTACTATTCCTGTTATAAATTTACCTATGGATACGAATGATGATAACATTATCTTAAGAATATTTATATCTAATAAAAAATGGAGTCAAAATATGACAAAATATGTGATTATTTTTTTAGAAATCTTGATATATATTTTTTCACATTCAAAATCTAAATTCTGCCCTTTTATTTTTCGAAAATTTTTGGGGAGATTGTCCAATTTCTTCTTATTTTAAAAACAAAAAAAAATTAGATCAAATTGTATCAGATATGTTTTCCAGTAAGTATATAAAAATCTTAATGTTTTAAAGAAATTTATAATTTTATGTCGGGTCGCATTCATTGCAGTACTGGGCCGCATGCGGCCCACGGCCCGTGAGATTGGACAGCTTTATTCTAAAGTTTTTTTTGATTTTTAGGCCTTTCTAGCCATAAGCCAATTTACGATACTAATTATTTAATTTTTAAATTTGTCTCTACCTCCCCCGGGGTCAGGTTCTAGCCGGATGCCTCGAGTCGGATTCGAACCCGGGTCCACTTGGTTATCAGGCTGACACGCTAACCCCTACCCGACCCCTGTTCTAAAGTATTATCGTTATTCTCGACTAGTCATTATTGGAATTTTCATTTTTAAATTTACATTAAGTCTTCTATTATAATAATTGAATTATTTAGTTATGGGAATCAATTTTGAATTGAATGATGGAATCCAAAATTACCTTCAATAGTCCCCCCCTGCCCCCCTCCCATTCTTTTCGGAGTTTAATTTTCTTTAACAAGCTCCGGACCCAACGTGAATATTTGAACAAATGGCGTTTAAGGATCATTAAAAAATTCCTTTTGGAGAATATTTTAATTTTCCAAGAGTGGTAACACGGACTTAATTGAACATTGGGCCTCTCTAATTTATGTTGATTATCTTGTCGATATTATAAAAGTTTGTTTATATAATTTTTTTCCCAAAATAAACTCGATGATTTATTAGAAGTCCCTCGAGAATGGATCTCTCATTAAATTTCGGAGGAAGGTGTTTGCCTTGCCACGTCCTCGGGGTGCTAACTTCACCCAGGGGGTAATTCTTGTTAACTTATAATATATATGCAAAGCGCGGGGCCCAACAGGCGCCATATTTTCTACCCTACGCCCTTAATTGAGCCTAAAGGTTCAACGAAATATAGATCTTAACCATTTGTATTCAACTTGAAATAAAAAAAAAAAAAAAAAAAAAAAAATCGAAAACCACAAAATAAGACTGGTTTTTGATGATAATTTTGATGATAGTTCAAGTTGGTGATAGAAATAAATTTATTAAGAAAATCACAAGAGGGTGTCATCTATTAGGTAAAAAACCACCCTTTAGACATATAATTAAAAATAATACATTCCATCTCGGATCTGATGGATGACACCCTCTTGTGGATTTTCTTATCAAATATTCATCATTGATGATTTCAAGGCTTTCGTTGTTTACAAGTTTTGACTAATTATTTTACTTGAAATCAAAAATTGTATATTAAAATTTTAATTAACTATTATTTAGGGCCGAATTTTCGGTATGGCCAAAAATTGTATGTGTGATTAATATCTATTTATTTAATTGAAAAGTTTTTTATTTTGCCGAGAGTAGCAGACTTGCTGAATCATAAAGGAAAACAAAAAAGTTGTACTCTGCTTGATACAAATAAACATACACACATATATAGCAAATTTATATGTTGCAGTAAAAACCCGCTTTTAGTAATAACACGTTCTTACTAGTTAAAATGCGTTTCACTGAATACCTTTGTGGCAACTAGAATTTACTGATGTTTGTTGAGTTTGATTCAAAGGACTAGAATCTTCATTTTTGACCTTCCGTCTCATTTTGAGTGTTTATTTTCACAATTTTTTAAACGAAAATGTCAAAAATTAGAAGCAAAGTTGTAGAGGATGTAATTTTTGACATTTTCGTTTAAACAATTTTGAAAATAAACACCCAAAATGAAGATTCTAGACCTTTGAACCAAACTCAACCATTATCAGTAAACTCTAGTTGTCACAAAGGTATTCAGTGAACGCGTTTTAACTAGTAAGAACCAGTTCTTACTAAAAAACGATTTTTTTGTTGAAACATATGTACCTAATCAGTGGCGTGCGGTCCATGGATGCTGTGAATGCGGTGCATCCCTAAAATTTCAAACAATTAGAGTATTTTCATAAATACATATATAAGTTCAATTTCAAAATTTCAGAAGGATATCTTAAAATTTTCAAATTATTATCCGATATTTCAAATATTTCTATAAAACACATTTTTTTGTTTTGAAAAGTATATTGGTTCTCGAAATGAGATAAAATTGTTGCATAGTTTCAAGAGGCAATTAAAATGAACGATTTTTCTGAAAAGGGCGCTGATAGGTTTGAAGTCCCTTGTTGGTGTATATGTCAGTTCAAGCATGTCAAAGACAAGTTCAGACGAGTTTAGTCGAATAAAAATTGTTCTCGCTGAGGAACTTCTTCGAAGTCGCATTCTTCTTTGCAAAAGTTACGTGACCCTACTGACTCCACACGCCCACAGATTTTATTTTGCGGATCACCGCTCTCCATTTGGAACGGTTGCGGGCCACCGTCGAAGCACCCTGGAAGCTCGCGCCGGTCCCCTCCCTTATTTGATCAGTCCATCTGGCCGGAGATCTGCCCCTTCTCCGTGAACCCTCAACTCTTCCCTGGATCACGATCGGCTCCAACCCATCACTGGCACGAGTAAGATGGCCAAAGTATCTCATAACTCTTGTGAGCACAATACTTGACAGACGCTGGTCAGCTCGCACTTGCTCAATAATCGAGACGTTTGTTCGCCTCGCTGTCCAGGGAATACGTAACATTCGCCTCCAGCACCATAGCTCGAAGGCATCAATTTTTCTGCGGTTGACCTTCTTCACTGTCCATGTTTCTGACGCATACAACATGACAGGAAAGACCAGTGATTTAACTATTAGTTTTTTAGTGTTGATAGTTAGGCTGTTATCCTGCCAATTTTTTTTTAGTTTCGTCATCACAGATCTCCCCATCTGAACACGCCTGTTGATTTCATCGTCACATCCGCCCTTGTTGGTTATCATGGACCCAAGATATATGAAGTGATCGACCACATCGTAACCATCGATTCTTCTAATGTTGGACATGTTGTTATTAGCTCGGTCGATAATCATGCTCTTAGTTTTGGTATGATTTATCTCCAGCCCATACTCTCAGCTTACTTTTTCAAGACTCCCAAGGAGCTGTACTAATTCTTCTTTCGAGTTTGCAAGCAGGGCTGTATCATCTGCATATCTCAAGTTAGTCAACTTCACACACCCCACAGAGGCGCCACCATTCCATCCCTCCAAGACCATCCGCATGACATATTCTCCATATATGTAGAAGAGAGTAGGCGACAAAATACAACCCTGACGTACCCCTCTGCCTATGCTAAACTCATCTGACAAACTGTTTTCAATCCGGACCACACCAGAGTTGTTGTCGTATAGACTCTTTATTAATAAAATCAGATGTTGTGGGACCCCCATTTTCCCTAAAATCTCCCAAAGTTTTGGCCATTGAAGGTTGTCAAATGCTTTGCAGTAATCTACAAAGCAAAAATAAACTGGAATTTAGAACTCCCCGAGGAACTATTATTATAAAAAAGAGAATCTCTGGACTAATCCATTTGTAAGAACTCTCACTATATATAATCGGAAATAACTAAGAATACAATAGACAATAAGTCATAGCTTGCTAAAATTAATTTCTGACTCCTACCCTCACTAATACAAAACGGTATCCATTTGGGACAAAGGTCCCAAAATATATTTTTAAAAACCTAATGTTAAATTTGAAAAATTACAAAAATTATGCCGTATTCGATGAAATTTGCAAAAAAAGCAAAAATTAAAATAAAGTTTCAAAAAATGAAGGTAGTTTTTTGGACAACATCTCCTGGTTGAAAAGTCACCAACCGACACTGATACCTATGTATATTTATTATTTATTTGTTTGAGACTATAGTTTCGAAAGCTTGGCCTTCATTAAAAGTCTCTTTTTAATTATAAATATTATTTTTCATGGGGTCAGTATCAGGTGGATATTGAAAAATGTTTGTTCTTACTTAGCAGACAAGTCAGTTAAACATTAAAAATTTTATTTATTTTATTATTATCAGGTGTGAGGTATCTCCGTAAAGATATCTTTAAGTAGAATTGAGTTTGGTTTTTTTTTATGTTTATTTATTTTTCTTTAAAATGTAAGGGATCGCCAAAATAACTATTTTTATGTGATTTTTGGTATCTGACAGAATTTGAAAAATCTCTTAACTTAAAATGATTAAAAAATCCCACAAATTCCTTCATTCTCCCCGTATCAACGAAAAACTAGTTTGATAGCCTAATAATTTCTCAAGATATATGGTAATAACCTCACGGTATGCAGTCTGGCTGGCTAATTAGCCTTCTGTACAAACGTGAAAGAGAACATTATTAGTTTAGCTGTCTGTTTGTATGTTTGCATTGTATCTCATAGACTAAATACAAGTAAGATACAAACTTGAAATTTAAAATTATTTTCATCCCATAAATTCAAAGCATGAAAATAGTAAATGATTGTGATCATAAATAATTTTCAGTGGCTAATACAGTAATACCTCGTTTATCCGGATCGGATTTGTAAGACATTTCTATTTTAATAAATGTTCACATAGATAATATATTTTAACTCTGATAGCAAGAATGTAATTATAATTGTATTTTTTTAAACAATTCTATGTAATTTTGATATAAACATGTTTTTTGAGGATTTGTTAGTCTTTATTACCCATATATCCTGATTATTTATCCGGTTTGCCTTTGGTTCCAGTTAGTCCGGATAAACGAGGTTCCTACTATATTGAGAAAAATTCCAAATTTCACTAGACAGCTCAAATTAATTATTAATTAGTTGAATTACCTTCGGGAGCTGATCAGCTGATAGCCATCTTGTTACTAACAGGTAACCCGAGTGACGTAGTTCAAATCCCGCCCACAGCCAAAATCACCTGAAAAAGACAAAACATTTTATTAGAAATAATAATAAAACACTCACACACAATTACATATACACATAAATAAAAGCTCATGTAATATATTGAATCTTAAAAAGCTCGACAATAAAAAAAGAGTGAGTATAAACCTCGACTCTCCCTCGCATTTACCAGGTAGGATAAACGGCAAATTTTATCTATTTTTATTTGAATAATTTTTATTCCATATATCTTAGGTAGTTTTTGGTAGACATTGTAGTTTTTTGCTCATCAACATAGTTGCAACTGTCTTGGAGTAAAAGATTCAATTAAAAAAATATTTAAAAATCAGTTCTGCCACATTTTAAGGTTTCATACAGGTGTCTACCTAATATACGTCTGTCAGAGAATTGTAGCTCATAAATAAAGACGATACAATGTTGAAATCTACAAGTTATATGTAATTATTTTATTCGAAAACAAAAATAGAATTAAAATCAAATGATCATTTGTGGGGTTCAAATTAAAAAGTTTTTTATGGATTTTACTCTAAACATCTTATCAAGTAGGAATATCATTTTTTTTTTTTTATTTAATTCAGTTCAAATTGTTATCTAGGGGTTCGAAAATAGTCATTTTTAGGCAATTTTATTCAGTCAGTTATATTAACCAGAGAAAAATGTATTACGTTACCATACAGGGTATGGTCAAGTATTAATCGTGCATGAAAAAAGTGTTTTTTTTTCCTTCTTTTTTTTCGAAATATCTCAAAAACGGCTAAAACTATTTTCATTAAAAAAATTGAGCAAAACCATGGCATTTCGCTCTACAAAAAAGCCTTATTAAAGTGAACATCGAAAAAAATAAATTTTTCGAGATAATAATTTTTTTGTCAAAATGTCTGTTAGTTAGTTAGTCTGTTTGTGTACGAGCTAGCTCAAAAACTAGTGTGAATATCGAAACCAAATTTCACACGTAGTTTTGGTCCATTGAGATTAAGAGCTGATTAGATTTTGGTGCGTCCCAAAATTAAGGGGGTGGAGGGGGGTTAAAAATTAAAAATTTAGGCCATTTGACCAAACTCAACCAAATTTTGTATACATAATCAGTGGGACCCCAGAAGTCTAAAAATGCAAAAACTAACCGCCCAAAATGGGGGGGGGGGCGCTGGGTCAAAAAATTAATATCTAGGCCATTTGACCAAACTCAACCAAATTTTGTTTACATAATCAGTGGGACCCCAGAAGACTAAAAATGGAAAAACTAACCGCACAAAAGGGGGGGGGGTGTATGGTCAAAAAATTAAAATCTTGGCCATTTGACCAAACTCAACCAAATTTTGTATACATAATCAAAAACTAAAAAGCAAAAACTAACCCCCCTCCCCACATGATTATAAATAATTTTTTTAAATATTAAATATAAGTGAGGGGCCAGGTTGTATGGTAAAGTCAAGAGGATGGCCACATCAGAACACGTCAGCTTATTTAAATAATAATTGAAAAATATCTGCTTAAGTATTTTTTGATGATAATGAAAATTCTGGATTAAATCTTCACCTCCATGGCCATCCCTCTAGTTTTATGTATATTGAAAGGGTTTCTTTTTAAGCACGAACCATTTGAATATATATACATATGTACATGTACATATATAACGGGTGTCTTTTTTATTTATTTATTTATTTTAACAAATTCAAGAGTAAAATTTTCATTTGCCGCTAGTTTTTTCCTGATTAGTTTTAGAACAAAAGTATAAATTTCGAAAGATGTTTATTATTAAAATCTATATCAAATATATTGATACGTTTTTGTAGTCATATAATGAAATTCTATCTTTATAGAAAAGAGATTATAACTCCAAAATATGTAAAAATTTCTCCAGAACTACTGTAGCTGTTTGAAGTTTAGTTGTAGGAAGTACCTATATGTTTACTAAGATTTTTTTTTGAAAATTAAAATTTTAAAGGGTTGAAATAAAGTAACTCTTGTAAAATCACTTTTTCATCCGGTTTCATCGCTTATTCTACGAAACAACTGTGACTTGAAACTTGGAATTTTGTCCGAAGATTATTTTGAATTTTAAGAATTAAAATCATGATGAAACCGGAAGAAAATGTAGAATTTACAAATAATTTATTGTTTCGCTCCTTTAAAATTTATTTTTACTTTTACCATACAGAGTATGGTCAAGTATTGTAATCGTTCATGAAAAAAGTGGGTTTTTTGTTGTTTTTTTTCGAAATATCTAAAAAACGGCTGAAACTATTTTGATTAAAAAAATTAGGCGAAACCATGGCATTTCGGTCTACAAAAAAGCTCTTATAAGTGAACATAGACAAAATTACATTTTTCGAAATAATAACTGTTTTGTCAAAATGTCTGTTAGTTAGTATGTTAGTTGGTACGAGCGTTACCAAATTTTGTGGACGATCTAGCTCAAAAACTAGTGTGAATATCAAAATCAAATTTCACATGTAGTTTTGGTGCATTGAGATTAAGAGCTGATTAGATTTTGGTGCATATTGACCCAAAATTAAGGGGGGGGGGGGTTAAAATTTAAAATTTTTATAGTTTCAAACTAAAACAAGAAAAACGAGAAAAATGAAATATATTATAAAAGGAACCTATAATAACGAAAATATTTTTTTCCTGATGCCAAAATTAGGAGGCGGGGGGTCAAAAAATAAAAATTTAGGCCATTTGAACAAACTCAACCAAATTTTGTATAAATATTCAGAACACTAAAAATGCAAAAACAAACCTCTCAAAATAGGGGGAGCGGGGGGGGGTCAAAAAATGAAAATCTAGGCCCTTGGACCAAACTCAATCGAGTCGATGATCATATCAGAACGTGTCAATTTATTTTCTAACTGGAAGAATAATCATTAGGTTCCGAAATATTTTCAAACACATTTTTTCACTAAAAAGTCTTTGTATCCCTCATTTATCGAGCTAAATTTTGGATAATCTCAGAAATGAATGAATCCATTTTCACTAGAGTGCTTCCTTTTTGGATTTCCATTTGGATAACATGATCCCATTTGTGTCCTTCTCTTTTTCTTTTTAATTTGCCGACTGGGGGTGGAAATACTCTTTACATAGGCAGTATACTACCTACATCTACATATATATATAAAATTAAGGTTTTGTCTGTACATTGCTCCAAATCTCGCCAAATTTTGGTTGCACACGTTTTAAGCAAAGTTATGAGCGAAAACATCCACAACAAAATTCCTGTCTGTCTGTATGTTTCCGTCGTTTCCGAAAAGTTGCTCACGATTCACGTAAAAACGGCTGAAGGGATTATTATGAAATTTCATATTTACATCAGATATCTACTAATTTACGTTTTTAGCTATATGATATTTTGACTCCAAAAGGGGGTTTGGGGGGGGGGGCGCACGAATGAAAATTATGAAATAACTTCTAAACTATTAACTCTACGGCAAATTTTATTATGAGCAAAGTTGTAGGGGATGTAATTTCTGACAACTTTTGTCTAAAAAAATTCCCCACAAAAACCACCCAAAGAGGAGAAGAGGGTGAAAAAATGTGAATTCTTGCTATTGGACCAAACTCAATCAAATTTTGAATACATAATCTGTGGGTCACTAGAAGACTAGAAATGCAAAAACTGGGCGTGGGTTAGGGGGCGGAATGCGGGGGATATGAAAATTAGTGGGGGGGGGGAATAAAAATCTAGGCCATTTGAGCAAACTCATCCAAATTTTGTATACATAATCAATGGGCCCCTAGAACACTAAAAATCCAAAAACAAACCTCCCAAAATGGAGGGAGCGGGGGGTCGAAAAATGAAAATCTAGGCCCTTGGACCAAACTCAACCAGAAGTGTATGGTAAAGTCAAGTCGATGGCCACATCAGAACGTGTCAATTTATTTTGTAACGAGATTAATAATCATTAGCTTCCGAAATATTTTCGAACAAATTTTTTTCACTCAAAAAATATTTGTATCTACCATTTATCGAACTAGATTTTGGATAATCTCAGAAATGAATGAATCCATTTTCACTAGAGTGCTTCCTTTTTGGATTTCCATTTGGTTAACATGATCCAATTTGTGTCCTTCTCTTTTTCTTTTTTAATTTGCCGACTGGGAGTGGAAATACTCTTTACATAGGCAGATATATATTTTTTTTTATTTCCAATTCTCAACCGAATAAAAATTCCATTTAATAAATCGAATAATCCTGTTTATAGGAAAATCGTGCTTGATCCACGTATGTTGTCTAATGGCGCTTCTATTTTTTTATCATCATACTAATCCTGAAATGGGGTGGATGAGAGAAGGACCCCGGGTTTGAAGGGGGGGACCCCCCATCGCAACTGAAGGTAGTATTATATTGGAAAAAAATCCAACGCTGATTAATTTCATCTCACCTTTCTTGTTCCTGTGCATTTTTTCCCTGATCGAAATCGCCAATGTAAACAAATCATTTTTATTTCCCCCTTGTTATCCTATCAGATATCTATATCGCCCAAGCGATATTTTATTTTCCATTTGGATTCTAATTAAAGCGCCTTACTGGGTTGCGATTTTAATTAAGGCTCTGTCGGATCGCCCTTAATTGGACGGATTTTTTTTTTTTTTTTATTTGATTTAATTTTAATCCTCCAAATAACGCTCTGCCTATGTGTTTACATTTTTTTTATATATATCTCTCTCTAAAGGAAACAGAAATTTTGTTATTATTCCAAACGGAACGATCTGAACAATTCATGTAAAAAACAAATCTTTCTATTCTTTTGTTTACTTATACGATTTATATCTAAATAAAAATATTTATTAAAAAAAAAACAAGCTTTTTTTATCTCGAAATGCACTAAAAAATTTCTATACTCAGCAGGTGAATATAAATTAAACCGTAGCACAGTGGTTCAGAATCAGAAATACGTGATCGAAACCTCTAGCTAGTTGACCAAATGAGGTGAAAATTTAACCATAGGCCAGGCCATTTAGAATTGACTGAAGAAAAAAAAATATGGTGCGGCTTGTCATTTAGGGGGGTCAAAAAAATGAAAATCTAGGCTCTTGGACCAAACTCAACCAAATGTTGTATACATAATTAGTGGGCCCTAAGAAGTCTAAAAATGCAAAAGCTAACTGTCTGAAATAGGGGGGGGGTTCACGGTTAAAAAATGAAAAACTTGGCCCTTGGACCAAACTCAACCAAATTTTGTATACATAATTAGTGGGCCCCCAGAAGTCTAAAAATTCTTAAAATAACTGCCCAAAATTTCATTAAAATAAAGGCCACGATTTTTTTAGTTAGGGCTAGATATATTACTTTTTTAAGTATCTATTTGCTTCTTAAGTTGTGAAGAAAAAATGTAAGTAGTAAAGAAAAATGAATTTTCTCTCTACTTTTTAGTGAATTTTGAAGTTAACGCATGTTCAGAAAAAAAAAGTGAAATTCTTACTTGTCTAATCCAGTCGATTTTAGGAGTAAATAAACAATGAATTTGAAAAATATTGTAAAATCAAGTCATTTCAGAATGGTTAAATTTGATTTTAGGACAGTATTTACTATTTTATACGAAAGGCAGAACCCATGAATTTTAAAAATATTGTAAAATCAAGTCATTTCAGAATGGTTAAATTTGATTTCAGGACAATATTTACTATTTTATACGAAAGGGAGAACCAATGAATTTCAAAAATATTGTAACATCAAGCCATTTCAGAATGGTTAAATTTGATTTCAGGACAATATTGACTATTTTATACGAAAGGCAGAACCAATGAATTTCAAAAATATTGTAACATCAAGCCATTTCAGAATGGTTAAATTTTATTTTATCACAATATTTACTATTTTATACGAAAGGCAGAACAATAGCTCAGTCGCTAAGGATTAAGCTGCCTTTTTGTATAAAATAGTAAATATTGTCCTGAAATCAAATTTAACCATTCTGAAATAATTTGATTTTACAATATTTTTGACATCTTCAGAGGATCGATAACCCCTAAAAACGACTGGATTCGGCGAATAAGAATTTCACTTTCGGGGGTCGTGTGCTGATCACACTACAGTATGTGCATTCGGATATATAATCGTCCAGAAATGTTCACTAGCTCTTAGACTATTATAAAAGAAATGTATTTATTAAAGAATTGCATAATACCAGCCGCGACACCTCCTGGACTTCGTATTGGATATTAAAATATTAATTTAAATTTCCTAATTTTAATAAATTTTATTGGTCATGAACTATTAGTGGATTTTAAAATTAAAAAAATCACTTCGGCATCGTATGGCAAGCCGATTATAATAAGTACGTATAGATATCTATGATGGTGTATATATTTATATATATACGTTGTATCTCCCCTAGTGAATAATGAGCCCTTAGCCGCGACTTGTTCAATCATAAATATTTTTCGAAATCCCTGAAGGACGTTAAAATATATTAAATGCTCATTTAGAAGAGATTTCCAACACGACCCAAAAGAATATTGGCTGAATCCGTGATAAGCATCTCGCTCGGCTCCGGGTATAATTCCAACTTGTTTGTGTGTTTTAATCGCAAAGTGTTCATGGATTCTGACGTTATACCCGGTATAAATCACCAAGAGTAACATGTTAATTACATAGGTGATTATACACCGTCGATTCCAAAGTAATTTATTTGTTTTACCCGCCTGTTCTTGAATTAAACCCCAATTTATAAAACAATTAAATTGTTACCTGCGTTTCGGGTTTTGAACCGTATTAAGTGCGAGGATCAACAACTCGCCTTCTTCATTAATTTACTTAATTACAATTATTATAAAGAAATTATATTTTAGAACCTTTGTAGTTTTTTTTTATCATTCATTGCAGAGTACCTATAGAAAAGCTCTTTTTGATAAATTATTAGTTTAGGTCATTCACCTATGACAACAAAAATTATTTTCTATCTGTCAGATCATTTGTAGCTTGTAAACTAAATAAGATATAAACTTAATATTTACAAGTTATTTACCCAAAATCAAAAATACAATTAATATTTTAATTTGATAGTAATGAAGCTGTTGAAGCTTTTATTTTTGTGATTAATTTGATTAAAATTTGAATTTTTATTTAAATCACACATAATTAATTATAATTATTTATTGAACACAAACAAATAATACAATATAACTACTTACCTACTATACCTACTCGATCGACTTATTTTGCGATCATTCTCAAGTATGAGCACCCACTCCGATTATAGGTTAACTGAGCCAATCACGTGTCGGTCAGGCTTATATAGACTCCATATACAGTCCAGTCAAAAAAAACAACTTATTGACGACCTCAGCGCCCTCTATCTTCATGGAGATATTGTAAATAAGAGGATTGCTAACTTCATGTAGATAATATAAACGATGTACCTTATATTATAAAATCCAACTATATGAACTATAATATTCTTGATATGTGAATTAATTGTTTTTTTATTATTATTATTATTTGATTGGTCAATATTTTTCGCTTTATGGTTTTTAAAAACATGTAATGCTCAGTCCGACAGGGGGTGCTGAAGTCGTCAGTGTGTTGGTTTTTGACTGGACTGTACATGGAGTCTCATATAAGCCTGACCGACACGTGATTGGTTCGGTTAACTTATAATCGGAGTGGCTGCTCATACTTAAGAATGATCGCAGAATAAGTCAATCGAAACGTCGTAGTTATATTGTACTATTGTTAGTGTTCAATAAATAATTATAATTAATTATGTGTGATTTAAATAAAAATTCAAATTTCAAAAAGTTTGAGAAGCACTGCCTTAATCAACTTAAAATTTGGGCTCACCGTTCTCCTCCCAAAAATTTCTGACTACAGAGACCACAGAGACACAGTTATTTCGACGATCTTGTCTCAGCAAGCAGCGGAAATAAAATCTCTCTCTTATATGGAAACCTTTTGTATGATATATAGTTTCAAAAAACGAATTTCCCGAGCTTGTCACTTTTACCAGGCTATAAGCGAACCATCCGAAAGACATTATTATTTTTATGATAAACAGATGGAGTTAATTGGTCTTGGACTGCCAGATTCCGATACCTCTGTTCATTGGGTTAAACGGTCAGGAGTTAATCAATGTTCGGTGTTAAAATGGCTTTTTTGTGACCGTTAATAGCAAGAATGCAAGACCCCTCCAGGCGGCCGTTTCGTTTGAAAATTTATAGTTTTTTTTTTTTTTTTTGAAAACAACTTTTAAAGATATCTATTTTACGATTTTTCTTTTCATAATTTTGCTACAATACGTTTAATAGATTTTTCGACTTTTTATTGGTTTTTATATATAAATCTTTTTCCCTGAAATGAGAAACATCAAATTTTCTTATATTATCGAATACATTCCAAAAGAACTATAAAATTAGAAATTCATATATTCTTAAAAAAATAAAATAAATAAGCCGTCTTTCTACTTTTTTTAATGTAAATTTAAACACATATCTGTATAATTACACCTTCACACAATTACACCTCATATATCAAAATTATTGTTATTAATTTTTAGAATGCTCACCCTTCAAATTAAGAAATTATTCGAAGTATTCATAATATGCGTTTTGCAACAAGTTCTTCTTAGGGTGGGTGCTTTCAATTACTTGATAATCAGTGAATTTATTTCTATATATACATATAATAACGCTATTAAAATTCCACCATCTTATAAAAATTAAACAAATTTCAATAATAAAAGTGTCTTTTTAGCACTTGATTTAAAAAATATACTCATGCTGGTTTAATTTAATATAGTAATCCGAAAATACAGCTCGCATAAATAAATAAGAGTAGGTACTCAAGGTTGCCGACGTCGCAGGCAATCATGAAATCATGGGTAATATACCTACGTAAAGCACGCTAAGGGGCCAGTTGTATGACGGTTGGTAAAGTTGACAAACCTTAGAATTCACATTAGTAGCCGGATGGCCAATCAGATGACATGCACTTTCATCTGTTTGGCCATCCCGCCGGCCACAATGTGAACCCTAAAGTTTTACCCTTTGTCAACTTTTACAAAGACTTTACCAACCGACATACAACTGGTCCTAAGTGTACACATTTATATGTCAGAAAGGTTTGCCTTCTAAGCAGTCAAAATATATATTTTAATTAAAATTTATATGAAAAAATCGATACACTTGTGGTAATGGATTTGATATAATAATTAAACAAATCAATTTTTTTAAATAATTTGAAAAAATATATGTATAATTAGATTTTATACATGCCATAGGGATCGAACCAGAATGAGCCTGAATAATTAAATTAAAAATTAATCCATATTTAATTACTCTAGTAATGCTCACTTAACCCACTGACCTAAGGAGCTCATAGAAACAAGGCTCGGGAAATAGGCATTTTAAATGAGCTCGGACAAACATCCATTGATAAGAAATCATTAAATAAATGGATTTAAGAATTACACTAAGCATATAGCAAAGTGTAATTTAATTGAAATTTTTTATTCCAAATTCAGATAAAATATGATAAAATTAAATCCAAACATGTCCATTGTTGCAATCTAAGATTTGAAATTGACTTTTTATTGTTTAATTGATAAGTTTGATGATTGTCAAGCAAAGTTTTTAAAAATAAATTTTCTTCTTATTTTAGAATCGATTCCGATTCTATTTTACTTAAGATTGTAATCAACGGCGGGATAAGGAGAAAATATATGTCTGCTCACATCCTATCGATAATTTCGATAAAGGGAAAAAATCGGATCCCTAGAATAATTCACTCCCAAGCTTGACCTAATAATTAATATAAATTTTATTAAGATTGGCAAAAAAATAAACATTCCAATAATAATTAAGATATTTCTCTATTTCAATGTACTAGATAAATATTATAAATCAACTGGTGTGTTCACCGATTCCGCGACATTTCAGCCCCCGACAAAATATCCCCGACAAAACATCCCCCGACAAAATATCCTTCAGACAAAATTTCTCATGACAAAATAACCCTTCCCCGGGTGAATCTTATGAGTAATGCAAATCGACCCCGGTTCGGTTAATATATATTCAGTTGACTGACACCAACCGAACCGTCTAAAAACCAGCCCGAAAAGGAGCTATACGAACCCAACCGAGCCAAACTGAATATATATTAACCGAACCTCCGAAAGTTTAGTCCGGGCGGGGTGTGTTTCGGGCTCCCATTTTTTTCTAATCAAACACACATTGAAAACCGAACCAGCCAATCGTCGGGCGGGGTGTGTTTGGGGCTCCCATTTTTTCCTAATCAAACACACATTGAAAACCGAACAGCCAATCGTCGGGCAGGGTGTCTCTTTTGTATTCTCCCTTATACTGGGGAATATTTTGTCAGAAGATATTATGCCGGGGGATATTTTGTCCTTTGTATATTTTGTCTGAAGGATATTTTGTCGGGGGATGTTTTGCCGGGGATATTTTGTCGGGGGCTGAAATGTCGCGGTACCGTGTTCACCACACGACTTTCACGTTCCCACTTATTTTGAAATCATCGCGACACTCCTAATTTACACCCCCTACTTTTATTTCAATCGGATTAAAATTTATACAATTAAACCCCTCAAATCCGAGCTAATTGGTCCCAAAGCCTGTTCAGATTTCAATTTGTTCGTATTAGCCGAAAGCAGCTTCGACAATTGAAGATAACTGATATCAAATTAAAGATTAAGTGATAATTTGTGTGTTTCTATTATTATTTCATTGTTTTTGCAAAGTGATTAACCTAAAGAATTTCAAAAACCAACTTTTACCGTTCTTCAATCCTGGATGACATAAATATGTAGATACATTTACATTTTTGTTAGGTATGCTAACTGTACTTCTTTGTTAATTTTTCAACTAATTATTTAAAATAAACTTTTAATGTAGAATATATACATAATTGTTTTATGACTAAATAAATAAAGTTCTCTTTTTCCGTTCTGATTTCCCGAGATTTCAGATTTCCGGGGTTCGGATTTGAGGGGTTTCACTCTACATGGCTAATGATAACTTGATAAGTACACTAATTTTAAATATTTTAATATATTAATACGAAATTCCCACATTATTTTAAAAAAAATCATTTTTTTTATTTTGCCCCCTCTCGTCAAAAAAAATTGGGTACTTCCCTGACTGACCTTTGCTTGTGGTTGCAATCCTCCCCTGCATGGGAGTCCAAGATTTTATTTCTAAATCTCTCTTCTTTGAACTGTGATTTACAAAATAAAACAAATTATATGATAATTAAAATAACTCTGAACGAATTCTTTTATGATCCATAAATAAAATCTGCCCGGATCAAGTATAAGAAAAGGATGGATGGGTCCTCAACATCTGTTCTTGGGAAAAACTGAAATTTTTCTAAAATATTATTACTAGTCCGGGCAATTACTCTCCATCACGACTAACACTTTTATAACCCATATTTGAAAAGATAAGTAGCGATAAAATAAATTTACAAATTTTATCTTTTTACCTTTTAAGAAGGCTAGAAAGTTGGAAGGCCTCCAACTGGATGATGGCGATGGCCTACCAGCCTCTGTCTTCTGTCATTGTCCCCTCGGTCTACTCTTGTTTCGTATTCCATATGTAATGAAAGTTTAAAGAACTAAAGCACATTAATCCAAGTGGTTTATTGTCAGTTAAGAAATGAAAGTAGACGGATTAGTCAATACAAGTTTATAAAATCGTTGTGTTTCAATTATTATTACATCGTAGAAACAAATATTCATTTCAAATGGATAACCAGTTTTATGTAGATATTGCATTTGAAGGATTTTTAGATTCAAATCAAGAATAAAATACAAACATACCATCAAATGACATAACAACCTACCTACATAAGAAACAACCTCTTTAAACAAGGATGATACCATTTTGCCATTTCTTAACTAGATAAACGATTTTTGAACATATTCACACAGAAGATCAGTTCATCAGAATAACGAGTAAATCGAAATCATGACTTTTTGTATTGTAAAATTTTGGTTTTAAAAGATGCATAAAAATAATTTAGTTTTCTGGATGTGAACTCATGACATTTAGGTTATTGAATCTTTTCGAACTTGGCTTTTAATTTATACACATCAAACTTCATATTATGATTCTTGATAAAAAGCTGAAAACACCAAAAACCTAAAAAGACCAAAGTAATGGGGTACTTGCTGTCATCTGATTTGATCTTAAGCCCTGCTGGGATTCCTTGAGCAACTTAAGTCTCTGGGATTCACCGTTTTTGAATTCTCTCTAATACAAGTAGGAAGACAGTAGTATAAAGTACTTTTCGGAGTCTAGAGACCAAAAACATGCATCTTCGAAATATAATTCTAAAAGTGACTTTATGAGGATAGAAAAGCCAGTATTTCACATAGGATAGAAGATGTGGGATAAAAGTCCTAAGGGCGAGATGTTATAAGTTATTTAACTTTATACTTCTACTAATGTTACTCAGGACACCAAAAATGCAATGCGATCGCCCAACAATACTCATGTTCAATCTATGAAAAAATATAAAACTTCTACTAATATAACATACTTTCATGAGAAAAAATATGCTAATTTGTAAACGGTTTGAGCTCAGAAAAATGTTTGTGTTAAATGGCAAGTAATTTGTTTCAATTCAATCATCTTAGACAACGTATATTATTACTCTAGCATTTGTATTAGTAGTTTTGTATAGAATTAAATTTTTACAATGACCGAAAGCTAATTTCCACTAATATTTTTCTTCTTTTTAGAAATTTAGCTAAATCCGACATTCCAACAGTCAAATTACTAATATCTTATTGCCTATTAACTGCATATTTTACAGCATATTCGAGCTCTTTTGGTTGCATAAATATTCAGGTCTTTAATCATAACCTTTACATTATTTTGATAAATACTTTGAAAAGTACAAAAAATTTTGACATCTATCCCCTCCATCCTATCTAGGAAAATTGATTTTCTACTCTGATTCGGAGTCGTGTCACAAAGAGGCTGCTAAAATTATGCAGTGGACTTTTTCTAATGACGAACTCTCATTAATTATTTATCGTCATTGCTTTGAGTAGATAATTATGTAAAATAACACATTTGTTATGACTTCCTTATGGAATACGTAAAAGGTATTTTTTTAATATTCTAGAGAAATGTTTATTTTATTGTAGGAAATAAATCCATCTAGATTAATTTTCTTTCCTTCAGATAATTAATAGCAAATAGCTATTGACGTGAATTTGTTATGAGGATCTTTGTATAAGAAATCATTATTGTTTTCCTTATTGTTTTGTTTTCAATGATTAACCATTGGTAATTTATCTATTAGCTTTAGCTGATACCAATTTCATCAGGGTACGTCATCAAGCGATAAACAAACTTCTTCAAGTAACACTGATAGAATTAGTTTAACTTTTAATTTTTTTCCTCCTTTTCATACTATGGAACAAACCACTGAGCTCGATTTGAATTATAAAGATTTCACAATCATAATTAAATTGAAAAAATAAATTAAAGGGAAAAGTGATGAAAACTTTTCCAACACTCAGTACTTGAGATATGGTCAACTAATAAATGCAAAGTGTTATCAGATTATTTTTAATGTGTCAGAAGGGTTGTTTCACCCTTTCAGCAATTGATTCCGAATTTCGAAAATTCCAATTCTTGGCCACAAAAGTATAACCACATCGGACATAAGCGTAGCATTTTTTAATTCAAGAAATCGATATACATCGTTAAAAATTTCGTTCACCTCATTTTAAACCTTTTAATTTTAAATTATTTATTTCAAATATATTTACATTATCTCTCTAAATTTAAACATATAAAGCCAAACCATATATTTTGATTAAAATAATTTGAGAGTTCCGATATTTGAAAATTTTCAAAAATCGAATGATAATGGAACTAGACTATTCCTAACTTGGATATAAAATTAAAAGTAACATTAAACCCCTTAAAATTAGGTTTGGCACTTGCAATTTGATCATTAAATAAAGATTTACAAATCTTTACCCAAATAAGTGTGTTTTATTTTACTAACTCTACTAATAATACTTCCACTGTTTCTCCAAATTTCATGTCTTCTTTTACTTTATGCAAAATTATGCTGGGTTCTGATTTTTTCAGCCCCATCAAGTTGGCAATTTCCCGCAAATATCTACTCCAAAGTTGACAACCCGAGTTGAGAAATTAGACACAAAAGTTTGGTATTATTAAACTTCATTTTATGTCGATTTCTTAAACCTCACTATCAAGAAAATTGCCTAATTAGTATGGGCGTAGTTAGGAGAGGGCAAAGAGGGCACTGCCCCCCCTTATAAACTAATTATCCCCCACCCTTAGAAAAATCGAAATTCCATTAGAAGACGTGCATAGATCAATATTTTTAACCCCCCCCCCTGTGTCAGATTCAGTCATATTTTCATTGAGCCCTCCCTGTATTGTGACGTCACACTATCACTTTTATTATTTATTTGAAAAAAAACAATTAGTTTTTCTCTAAAAATTTTGTCTAGATTTATTTTACCGATATTTTCAGGTTTGAATAATAAAAAATATATTTGAAAATCACAATTTTTAAGGTCCCCGGGCCTCCCTGTCACAAAACTGATATTCCCCTCCTTAATGTGTGACATTATTTATGGACAGCCCCTTATTACGAGGAATCACTTATATATTATATTTCTCATTAAATTATTTCGTTACTTCCAAAATTTGTCAATCCTACTAAAAAGCTACTTGATCTCTAATCAGATTACCGAAATTGAAACCCTGTGGGGAGCTAATCAGCTGACCGGTCGCCCCCTTTAGGAAAACTCCGTCTCAATTCTTGATTTATTAATCATCATTTTCAACCCCGCTAAATTACATTTATTTCTAGAGTAACCAGATATCGTAAAATTTGGTTAACTTTTCGTCACTATTTTTTGATGTTCAACACACATATGTTACTGTGAAATTCCTTCAAAATAGCCCATTTTACTTCGCGATGAATCAATCATGATTTTTTAATAGATAAACCCTGATACAAAAAGTACGAATTGATTACTTCTTCTGTTCTAAAAATTCCTTGAATTTCCTTTACAGTACCCCTCCCATATATAAATCTCTGTAGATTAAAACTAACCCAGGAAATCAAAGTTACAGCTCTTAAAAATACACAATCCATCCAATCCAAATAAATCAGTAACACCACCGAAAACTCCCTAACTACGGGAATGCTAATCAGCTAAATTTGCAGAAAACATACCGTATGTTGTTAGAGTTGGTGGCTGTGATGAAACTTTATTAGATGAAGGAGGAGGTATCAGACAAAGTTGGATGTGCTGGATTCAATAAAACACTCTGAATAAAACGTTTCGGCCTGAATTTATTTGGCCATCTTCAGTTAATTGTGAGTTATACACAAAATGCAGTACACATATGTGATCGAACCAACCCTTTTCAAAAATAAATATTGTAGCTTCATGTAAATTTATAACGTCCCTGCGCCCAAAGGTTCAGAATGATTACATTCATTTTTCGAATATGTGTACCACATTTTGTGTATATCACAATTAACTAAAGATGGCTTAAAAAATACAGGCCGAAACGTTTTATTCAGTGTGTTTTATTGAACCCAGGCCATCCAACTTTGGCTGATACCTCCTCCTTCATCTAATAAATATATCGTATTTCGAAAAAGCTTTTACTTTTTCTACAATTTTATGATTAAAGAAAAAAAAACAAATGTTGGTCTACACTTGCATCCTAGAAAAAAATAGAGGAGTGATCATTTTATATACTCATAGTTTACTCATATACAATCTTAAAATCATGAAATTCCCATTATACGGTAATAATAAGAATCTATGCTCCTAAAGCAATTTGAGTCGCAAAAGTTAAATAATGTAATTAATCATTTCTTATGTTAATTCTACATATTTAGAAAATTATTTTTATTATTTTTTGTAAAGAAAAAATGAATTGAGCACCCGACGGGATACTCACGAGACACGGGTTCAAATCCCGTCGAGGTGCTCAATTAATTTTTTCTTTTCAAAAAATAATAAAAATAATTTTGTAAATATGTAGAATTAACATAAGAAATTATTGATTACAATATTTAACTTTCGCGGCTCAAATTGCTTTAAGAAAAAATTAAAACTAACTAATTAAAGGAATCGTAGGGAGTTGGACATGACACTAAATTAAATACAAAGTTTTTCATTTAAATAGGCCAAACGTTTCGTTGCTGGTTCGCAACTTCTTCAGTGGCTCATTTGTTAAACTTATTTGTCTGGAGTTTTGACTAAGAGAAAAACCATTTTCAAACAGTATCCTTACAAATCACTCAATTTTATCAAATAATATAAAACATAAACCTTTTAAAACAATCTAATTGTTTCCTGTCAAAATAATTAAAAGAATTAAATTGATCAAAGAAATTTTTATGTACTATCAGATATTTTATTATGAAGAAGTTGCTAACCAGCAACGAAACGTTTGGCATATTTAAATAAAAAAACTTTGTATTTAATTTAGAGTCATGTCCAACTCCCTACGATTCCTTTAATTATTAATCATGGACACGAATAATGAAATACTAAAACTAACGTTTAAAAGTTAATTTGTCTAAAAAAATACTTGGTCTACACTTGAAACCTAGAAAGAAAATAGAGGAGTGATCATTTTATATACTCATAATTTACTCATATACAATCTTAAAACCATAAAATTCCCATTATACGGTATAATAAGAATCTATTCTCCTCGTTAATCGGCTTATGAAAAGCAAAACGTAGATATAAATGTATTGAAAAAGGAAAAAAAGTGAACGTGAAACTCCCTATAGAAGCTTTGTTCTGTAGTTGGAGAGTGAGAGGGATGATGCTGGAGAACTGGAGAGCTGGAGAGCTGGAGTGCTGGAGCCGCGCGCGCGCTACAAATTATCTCGTTGCCTCTTTTCTTCTATCTCTTTCTTTGGTGCTATCTATCTCCCTTCCCACCCGTTGGGTTCCCTTAGCACGTTTCACGGAGTTAATATTTATTTAAGGCGACCTCACTAACACATACGTGAAAGCTGTTAAACGAATTTTGATTTATATTAAATTGCTTCGGAGCGACCGTGTGTCTGTCTGTCCGTCCCCTCTCCAGCTCCATCTTTCTATTTCTAACTCACACATAGATCGTTTCACACTTAGGAAAATGAAACACATCATATTATAAGCCTGAGTTTTTTTTTTTTTTTATTTTCTATCAAATCTCATTTCCATCATTTTTTTTTTTTACTCTTTCCCTTTCAAAGAACGGAAACGTTTCTTGTTTGATATTCTATGGATTTAGCAGAGATGATGGACCACTATGAACTCGTTTTCGATGGTGGCGTGGACATCTTTAAACATGCGATCCATTCATTCAGTAGGATTGCAATTTATTTATTTATTTATCTTTCAAGCGTGGGCTAAATCGGGTGTATACTTAAATTATTACTCGGTGTTTATTCTTGTTGAACCCATTTGGAGGAAAGCAAAAGGGAATATTATACAAAGGTTATTAGTTAAATAATTTTAAATAAATTTTATTTGTAAATTTATCTAGTAAACAAGTGAGAATTTAATAAATACTTTCAGCAAATTAATATTGGAAATTTAGTAAACGTTGCCATAGATGCAATTCAAAAATTGGCTATCTAGGAAAAGAAAATAGATTAATGTTTTTTTAGACTTACTGACCGAAGAAACGTTCCCTATTTATAAATATTATCACGATTTGTAATTCGTTGAGGCCGATAATTCTTCACACAATCACGATAAAATTGGAGAAGTGCCGAACCAGTTCTTTCCCAATATGGTTATCTCTAGGACTTCAAGGAACTGGAACTACCTCCTATCTCCAAACCTTATAATCTTCAATCAAATTTGAGAAGTGCCGAACCAGTTCTTTCCCAAAAAGTTTATCCCTATGACTTCAAGGAACTGGAACTCTCCCTATCTCCCTCTCTCTAACCCTTATAATTTTCAATCATATAAGAATCTAGTGTTCAAACACCTTCCTCTCCACCCTTTTGTCTGATCATTCTATTTTCTCTTGGGTAATCCAAGTGCAAGTGAAGACCTATAGGTACTGTATCTCCTCGGTGCAATCTTTGTTGCATTTGATTCTATGTAATAAAGGAAACAACATACTTAAATCAAATATGCTTATTTTGTTAGTAGAATTTTTGTTTCATCAATACTTAGGTATATATTATAGTATTTGAATGTAACATCCATTGATATCATTTATTATAAATTCATTACAATTCCTCGGGAACCACCTAGACTAGAAACTGGGAATAATGGCAGCAAGATTACTTTTAGGGTATTTATGTTTAATTCGAAGGGGTTTGTAAAAATTCAAATTTTAAAGTGGTAAAACAAAAGAACAATATGCTTTAAAAGCAGGGTTTCATTTTAAGATACAACGATTTCACCAGAACTACTATGGATACAATCTTAACATTTTGCATTGAGATTTTTTAAGACGTAAATGCTTGTTAAGAATGGTTTGTTCAAAATTGCATAATATTATTATAAAGGTATGAAAAATCAAAAATCAAAACATCACTATTTCTCAAAACTACTGGATCTAATAACTATAAATTTCAGAGGTGCAGTTTTTATTTTATTTCTTTTTATTTATGAACTCCCGCTAACGTTTCGGCTATTGGTTGAAGCATTTTTATATAAATATTGACGAATTCCCGGTTAGTAGAAAATAAAATTATAATTGTTTGATATACTCGGACAAGGACGATTTGATATTGTTTTCATTGTTTATCATTGTTCAGCTCTGAAGATAGCTACAACCAATAGCCGAAACGTTAGCGGGAATTCATAAATAAAAATAAATAAATGAAAGCTCCATGTCTCTTATTTAAATCCTTACTAAATTAATACAACTACAGCTATAAAGAATTCCTAAAATAACTAGAAATTTGTTAAAGAGGTTACTTTTAAGATATAAATTCTTGCTAAGAACTATATTCAAAAATCGAAATTTTAAAAAGGGTGAAAAGGAAAAATTAAAAAATCATAGTTTCATCATGTTTTGCCTACTAGTAGAGCTAAAATAACTTGAAATTTTGTAAGATTTCTTTTAAGACGTTAATGTTTCCTAAGAAAACTTTTGAGCAGGGACTGGAGCACTTGACAAGAAAGAGGTACACCGAAAGGTTATAAAACGAATGTTGATTTGATTAGTTCAGAAACCAATTGACTATATTATAAGTTGAAAGATATTTGAATAAGTAAAGCGTAGTTTTTCCTTTTTAAATTGTGTAAATTTTCAGAATTCTAGAAGATCGTCCAGCGTCTCCACCTATCGGTTGGCACTGAAGTTTTATTTCCTTCCCTGATCCCAACTCTTTATCCCATTACTTCACCGATTAACATGGGATTTTTATTTAGTAATAATGAATACTAATTGATATAATATCTTATAATCTCATGAGTAGAAAATTATCTGTCAAATCAAAATTAAAAAAAAAAAAAAATCATAATTATTCACCAGATTGAAAATCCTCTTAACGGATTTAATGGATAATTAAAAAAGAGATAAATTCAGAGCTCGTATTGGAATATATATAGTTATATAAACACGAATACTTGGAAAAAAGACACCTGATGAACGAGTTGTCCACACCAATCATTTTAATGATCTCGTCAGTGATTCTGAAAGATGATCTCTCATCTATCATTAACCAGGACAGAACAAGAACAAGCAGAAGAACTTGCCCCCACTCAATCTATTTTTTTCTTCTCTCACCTATTAAATTGCTTCTATTTCCGCCTCTCAACATCCCATTATTAAACCCTCTCTCTGTACCTATATATCATTATTATTTTCAACTTAGATTTCTAGAATAAACAATATTGAATTTTTCTCATATGTGAAAAAGAAATCAAACTTCAACCCTGTTCAAAATATTCATCCAATTATAATTTTGATAATTTTTTTATTTTGAGTTAAATGAAAAATGAGAACTGTGAAAGTTTATCTATATATATATTTATATATATATATATATATAAAAGCCATTGTCAGACAGTACCCGTGGCGCAGCAAGGTGAACATGTGCGAGAAAAAGCAACTAATATTCAATGACAGTTGTTATATTGTCAAATTTTACAAATAAAACATCTCTATTCTCTATATTATATATCTATAATATCTCTATATATTAATATATTCCTCTAGATAGCTAAGAATATTAGATTTACGGCGTGTCTCATTTGAAATTTTAGTAGACAAATTTATTAATTTTAAATATATTATATATTAATATATATTTAATTTTTTGGAAATAATTCATACCGCGAAAATTATTTTTTTTTTTGAATTTAAGAAAAATATAAATTCTTAAAATTTTAGTAGACAAATTAATTTTAAAATATATATATATATATATATATATTTAATTTATAATATAAGTTTTAATGAGATATGATTTAATGGGATAATGAGATTAATTCTTAATTTATTACTGCGCGGGTCATTTGAAATTTTAGTAGATAAATTAATTTTAAAATTATTATATATAATTAATTTAGAGACACTTTTTAGATAAATTTAAATATTGAAATGTATTATTAAAAAAGAAATAGGTTTCCAACCGATCGGGAACTTCGAGAGAAATGGTTGCATGCTCTAATAAAGTATTTATAAGGCATTTAATGATATTTTTCATCTATTTTTGATCAATATTAATTATTTAAAAAAATATTTTTTTCAAAACATATAATTACGGACAGCTAATAATCACATCTCGAGACGCTGCCCGCTAGGGCCAGCAGCCCGGAGGGCCGAGCGGTGCTGGGCGTGCCATAGGCACGACAGGTACTGCTCGTTATAGATATTTATAGATGTTACCAGATATTACCATTGCTTTTGTTCTAACGAGATAAATTCAATAATTCCTCCAAAGGCTTCATTTGCGCGAAATACACGATTTTCTAAGATTCAACACCCCTACTCGTTTAAATTGGATACTAATCGAACAAACGCATTTGCCGATTCGTTTATCCCTATGACATCTAGAGACTGGAACTCCCTTCCTCTGAGCGTCTTATAACCAGCAACTTATAACCTTCAATCTTTCAAGAAACGCATCCAAAGACTCCTACCCAATCCATAAATCTCTTCTTATCTTCACGATACAAGAGTCCACCGCGGACTACAGAGGTTGTACCTTTTTGGTGCGCCTTCTTTTTGTATCAGTATCAGTATAAAAAAAGTTTATCAGAGATTTTATTAGATATATTTGATTGTATGTTCCTCATCATTATTATCAAGAGCACAGTCCTAGGGCTGAGTTGACGCAAACACTCGATTGCACATAACTCTACACCAAGCCAGCTCTTTCACTTCTCTAAAAGTACCACATCCTTACAAGGCATTTTTTAAAGGTATAAATGTTTGGGAAGCTTCACCCCCCCCCCCCAGCTGCAAGTTTTGTCCCTCCCCAGTGGAAGCCGTTTGCTCACAAAAAGTCAAAAAGTTTTTTTATTTATTTGTTTGTTGTCCCCGGGAACAAAGCCCATTTAGACAGCATATCAGTAAAGTGTTAGAAGGGTTAGTGATGGAGCCGAGTTTTAGCCGGTCAGAAATTTTATATACTTTGTCCAGGCTCGAATCCGCTTGGACATCGTCATCAACCTTTAGCCAGCTCGGACAAAATGTTGAATTTTTTAATTTTCCCAGATTTACGCAAGGATTGACAATGCCATGAAAGAACTTGTATTTTTTATAAAATGTACTTTATTTAACAATATTCACAAATTCCTAATATGATGATGATGATGATGATCACAAATTCGCTTCCTTTCTAAATTTGAATTTTTGTATTTTCACTATTTAAATATTTTTGGCTCTAGAAACTATTATTGTATGCTACAAATGCTTAGCATCCATTTATTCATACTGTAGACTCAGAGCCGGAATGCGACAGGCGAGCTACTGAGCAAAATTAGGGAAGCCGGTGAGCCTCAGTTTTGGGCAGTCCTAAACTTTTTTGAGCGTGGCACCCAAAAAATTTCCATTGCCCCCCCCCCCCAGTAGAAATTTCTTATAAAATGCCATGTATCCTTATCATCCCACCCTAGGAAAAATAGACCAATCTTAGTCTTTTCCTTTCTTCCCCACTTCGCCATTTAAAACATCCCTTAACAATCCCAATGTCCTAACGTGTGCTCTATCATTTGAACTCCTCTCTTCTTCAAATTCTA
The DNA here is from genome assembly GCA_024734495.1 of Forficula auricularia. Classification (NCBI taxonomy): domain Eukaryota; kingdom Metazoa; phylum Arthropoda; class Insecta; order Dermaptera; family Forficulidae; genus Forficula; species Forficula auricularia. Next base: position 29,783,735 of record JALMQS010000225.1, read on the forward strand.
CCAGAGTTATCTTTTCTCAAATTTTTTACACATCGTCGTTTGTAATTCTATCCACCTATTTAATATATAACATACTTTAACAAATACTTGAATGCCCCAACTCGCCTGCGAATATTTTAACTCTAACTCTTACTAACTCTTTATTCCGAGTGATGGAGCGGTGGAACTAGCCAGATTCTGGAGTCACGTGTATTTCTGGGGCTACCGGACACTAGGAAGAAGAAATCTTTAACATAACCTATTCCTAAAAGTATAACCATTTGCCCAAAAAGCGTTTTTGGCACTTGGGTCCAATTCCTGGAGAAGTGGCAGCTCTTCCGACATACCAGCTAATGTATGGATAGCACACAGCCCGAAAGTTATATTAATCCGTTCCAGTTCAACTATTAGCAGAATTTAAGAGGTTTATATGAGAAAAAAGAATCTAAGGTAGTCTCGTTGTCCTCCTCAGGGTATTAGAGACCTCAAAATAAGCGACTTTTATTTTAACAACCCAACCATAAAGGAAAAACTAGAATGGAACATGAAAACAACAATTTACTGTAGCCCATACCAGTCAATGTAGTGCATTGTAAGCACTAAACCAGAGATGGAAATGGGCAATACATTTAAATAAATAATAAGTTCTTTGAAGGAGACAATAAAATAGTGTCTTCTGCTGGAAAAATAAATTTTTAATTTATTTACAATGATTTTTCCAGAAGAAGTCACACTCTTTTATTATCTCCTTCAATTTATAAAAATTCTGCTACTCTCGTCAAAAAGAAACTTTCAATTTAATAAAATCTTTGATAAAATATTTTTGTAAATTCTTTTTTTTCGCATTAAGGTTAACAAACATCCATCATATCCAACTCGATTGACTCTATTAAATATATTTTTTCTTTCGTTTTTGTTTTTACTTTGTCACCTATTAAATAGCCTCTATTTCCGCCACTCAATATCCCATTAACACATATTATTTTCAACTTATTTTTTTTTTACTTGTGTAAACAATATCGAATTTTTTTGTTCAGGAGAGGAAATAAGAAAAAAACAAGCCTTTAGTGCAGGTGAAATTTTTGATCCGATTTAGATCTGAATCAATGCTCCAATTTGAACCCTGGTTAAAAATCCATTAAATTGTAATTTCTACATTTTTTTAAGATTAAAAAATATGAAATTTTTTCTGGATTATTATAAGAAAAAGTAAATAGTAATTATATATCCAATTAGATAAGATATAATTTTATCCAAGGTAATTATTATTTTAATTAAAAAAAATAATAATAATATGATTTAGGAGATTATATTTATTTATTTATTTATTTTCATCAAAATAGTTATAACTTGATTTAAAATCTGAGTTAAATTTTAACGGTTAATTTTAGAATTGTTTAATTCAATATATTCATGAATTTCTTAATATCTATATTTATTATAATCGGCTTGTGAGACGACGCCGACGTGATTTTTTTTAATTTTAAACCCCACTAATAGTTCATGACAAATAAAATTTATTAAAATTAGTAAATTTAAATTATGAAAATAAAACCCACTGCGGAGTCCAAGGGGCGTAGCGAAAGCGGGATTCGCAGAGCTGGTTAATAGATACTCTAATTAAAATTTTATTATAATTTTTAGTATCAAAATTTGGAAAAAAATTCTTAATCAATTATAATATTTATTATTATTAAATTTTTGGGCAGATTATTTTCAATAATAAAATAATCTACAGTATAAGGTAAATATTTCTAAAGAACTATTATCCATCTATTTTAACATAAACTTTTAACAAGCAAGAATTTATATTTAAGGTCAAAAATCTAAAATTTTAGTAGAAATATTTTTACATTGCATCAGAGAGGTCAGGAATTGAACCCGAGTACTAACACTCTTTCCGGGCTTGTTAGTGCGACCTTCCAGACAGTACTCGGGTTCAACTCCTGAGGGATGAAGCCCTCTGATATGCAATGTAAAAATATTTCTACTATATAATTTCTTGCTTGATATATTTGATTTATACCTTGAGTTGTAATTTTGAAAACAAAATTCATCTATTTTTCAATAGGGTAAAGGATGTAGTGATTGGCCCCTACTGACTTAAACGATTAGAATAAGAAATATAAACGTCAAAAAGGTGTAGAGGCAAGTTTTAAATTACGGGGCAACCATATTAGTTGTGGTGGCAAGGTTGTTTTGATGATAGCAAATCTGGTATGGCGGATAAACAATTTTTCACGAGTCATATTATTTCTTCAAAGGAAAAATAAATAAAAACGTAAGCATAGTATGCCAAGTATTTTATTTTATAAGCGTTAATGATGTATTGTTTTAATGTAGATTTTTAAAAAACGCATAAATATGAAATAGGTACTTTTACAGATTTTGATGTGGTAAATAATGCCTTGTCAGTTTTTAAGTTCTAAACGTGTGGGGCAATAGCTGCGACCTCAGTAATAATGGGGATGTAGTGAAAAAAATGCAAAAACCAACAGCCCAAAATGGGCGGGGTTTGTAGGGCTAAAAAATCAAAATCTAGGCCCTTGGACCAAACTCAAGCAAATGTTGTATACATAATCAGTAGGCCCGCATAAAACTAAAGATTTATTAATTTTTAAATACAGGTTTTTTGAATCGATTGATGGAACATTCAACCAAGTTCATCGCACTAAATTATACTTTATTATACTGGGACTTTCATTATAAAGTCATAGAAGAGTTATATTTTCAAAAAATTCTCTGGGCAAAGCCAGAAATCTGAAGAATGCTGTTTTAGGATGCTAGTTAATAAGAATATGCCCTTGGCAGGGTGGACCAATAATTGTAATAGTGGGGCCAATAGCTAGATTTTGGAGAAATTTTTTGAACTTTGGGTCCTTTTTAAATAATTCTTCCAGAATCTTACATTTTTTTATTTTGAGTCAAAAGAACTAGACTTTTACTATTCAAATATAAATATTTAATTTGATTGTCTTAACCGTCCGCCTCCGTGGTGTAATGGTCAGAGTAACTGACTGGCAACCCGGAGGTCTCGGGTTCGATTCCCGGCTATACCCAGACATTTTTTCTGTAAGTATAGGGTCTGGTAATAAAAATTAAGTGGGAGATAAATTTAACCGAATTTATCGCAGTGGAGAATTTACCACTGCTCGAAGCCCCTAAAACCTTAGTAAATTGGATATTGAATTGTATCTAAGTTTCTGAGATTGGCTCGTGATCCCGGCTTCTTTTCCTTCTACTCTGTTCTTTTCACGATGGAGGGGCCAGCCCATACAGGCCTTTAGGGGATCCTCCTTCTGGTGTATCTCCTTCTCACATCAATATCATTAAAAAAAAAAAACCAGGTAGCACAAGAATAATCAATAAATATTCTGATAATATCTTCTCTGGACATTGGAATATGCTATGAATATGCTTTCAATCTTCGTAGATATTCTGGGAATTTTCTTAGAACTAAAATATTCGTGTAGGACATTAAGATTCCATTTCCCGGAATATTCCTAGTTGTCCATTTTTGGAATATTTGGAAAAGAATATTCTCAGAAGATTAAATCACATACAAATATTCTGTGGATCTCCTGGAGATAATTGGAATACATATGTCCTTTAAATAACTTCTTAGAATATTCTGGGACATTGTGTGTTACCTGGGAAGAGGCTTTCAGTAAATGAGTAAAAACAAGGTAAGTTTTCTTAGGGCCGGTTTTATGTCGCAAAGTAAATGCTTTTTACCACTAACAAACGGTAGATGGTAAATCAGATGACAGGCACTTTCAGGGCCTTTCATCTGATTGGCCATCCCAGTGCCTCCATTTACCATCTACCGTTTGTTAGTGGTAAAAAATATTTACTTTGCGACATACAACCGGCCCTTAGGGGGGTCACTTGCTATGGACTTTACCCTATTACCCTACTCACATCTTCGGGTTAATTATTTTAATAAACTTTTAATTTTTCTTGGTACTCTCGGGAGCTAGGTCAAAACAGAGAATTTACAGAGTTGAATAAGCTTTGACTTAGGGCCGGAAAGTGCCTGTCATCTGATTGGCCATCCCATGCCATTTAACCTTTGCCAACGGTTAAAAAGAGTCTACCAACCACATACAACCGGCCCTTAGAGTCTTTGTGTTCTTCATGCTTATCTTCTTATATTAAGTAGTTTGTGAAGCGTGTTAATGCAGAGTTAAACGCAACAAATCACATTCTGTAATTACACACCTTCCTAATCAAGAATTGTAGTAAGCACATTCGAAATCTTTTAGAAATCAAGCCTGAAATTTGTCTAATAAATCTCTTTTTAATTTAGGACTTTTCGCATGGACACTCCTGTGTATGTATTTCTCTTATCACGATTGAACCCTCAAATTGGAATGCATTATGAAAACTGATTAACACTTCTTTCTAACTCTTTCGGTTGGTTTTCTTAACGTGTAATTATAATTTATAGCCTTTGAAGATTTTAATTGAAATTTCATTTTATTTTTTTGGTATTCCTAATGTTATAATTTTAATTTATTATTCGTCAACAACGTTAACCGAATGATTAACATACTCATCATTTTCACATAGAGGGGTTGAATTCTCCACGGTTCGCTGAACACTCAACAGGGGCTCGCTCGCTCTTTAACAACACCTAGTCCCGAAGGACGGCTTTTCATATACTCACATAAATAATTCAATATAAATAAAAAATCACGAGAGATTGTTATCTTCTAAATCCAAGCTGTTATGAATAATTTTGATTATATGCGTCAGAAAGATTTTAATCACCTCATTGGATTGGGAATTGAACCCGAGTGCCAATAATACCTTGCATGCATCTCGTAAGAGAAGAAGGAATCAGAAATTGATATTATAAACCAATTATTTTATATGAATTTATGCATACATTGTATTTGAGCTTCGATTCCGGAGATTACTTCTCCACCATCGACTGTCCTTGATCATCTTTTTAGTCATTGTTTTTAATAAGAGGAAAAAACTAATTAAATAAAAAAACCTCTTTTCCGATAATTATTTCAATTCCATAATCCAATCAATTTCCCCATCAGAAATTGATAAATTTATTGAACCAATTATTTTACATTAATTAATGTATACATTGTATTTTGAGCTTCGACTCCGGAGATTACTTCTCCCCATCGACTGTCCTTGATCATCTTTTTAGTCCTTGTTTTTAATAAGAGGAAAAAACTAATTTTTTCTTTTCCGATAATTATTCCTAATCGCCCGTTCCTCAATCATCAGAAAATGATAAACCAATTATTTTACTTTAATGTATACATTGTATTTGAGCTTCGACTCCGGAGATTACTTCTCCACCATCGAGTGTACTTGATCATCTTTTTATTCCTTGTTTTTAATAAGTGGAAAAAACTAATTAAATAAAAAACCTCTTTTCCGATAATTATTCCAATTCCATATTTCCAATCTTCATTCCCCCTTTTCCATCAGAAATTGATAATAAAATTCAATTCATAAATAGAGAAATTATCTCGAAACGTTAGCGGGTTTTAAATGAACGTTTTAAGATTGTTTTTTTATAAAAGATTATAATTATTATAATTTCGATTATTTGCATCATAAGTATTGAGATTTCCGTTATTTTGTCATTGATCATATCATCAGAACTTGACCAAATTAATATGGGACCACTCCTAAGGTATCCCCTTTCCAATAAAAAAAGAATCATTGAAATCGGTCCATAAACAAAGAAGTTATGCGTGAACATACATAACAAAAAAGGTCCAATACCAATGAAATTTAACGGGACCAATCGGGAACTAGATTGAACCCAGTGCAAAAAAATCATCGAAATCGGTCCACATGGTAAAGAGAAATAAATGTTCAAACACAAAAAAACAGATATTCCGTACAATTGATAATCTCCTCCTTTTTTCGAAGTCGGTTAAAAAAGCAATGCCTGCTAATGGCCATCTTGGGAAGTGGATAAATCTTATATAATTTTCCAGGGGAAAATACAAACAATACTAATATAAAACTAATTCATAACAGTTCAGATTTATAAGATGGAAATCTGTAATTTCGGCTACTATATATAGGCAATTCGTGCTTTAATATAAATAAATAAACTTACTTTTTATCGATCATTGATGGAGAGCCAGCCCAAAGTTAATGAAAAATAAAATTCAGTAGAATCGTTATTTTCACGACGTTTCAGAGGATCTTCCTTCCTTCGTCAGGATCTACAAATTAATATAAAACTATCAATTATACATTCGTACCATAGATATACTTAATTAAATTAAGATTATTTAGCATAGAATCAATATAATTCTCTTCAAATTTGTAACATGAATAGTAGAGAATTGGATAAAATAAAAAATACATAGACTCTATTATTGGTCAGACATTTCGTCATTTTATTTTGACTTCCTCAGTGGCCTATTTTTTCACTCTTTGTCAAAAAACAATTTCACTATAAAAAAAAAAAAAACAGTGATAAAAGAGTGAAAAATGGGCCACTGAGGAAGTCAAAAATTTTGGACTCCTTCGTCAAAATCACTTATATCTCGAAGATTTACTTATTTTGAGTTATAGGAACCACTGACACATCAATAGATTTCGGAGCACTTTTTGCGACCTAGAGACCAAAGAACACATTTATTTAAAAAAATGATACCTACTTTCATTAATAAGGTTCATTGTTTATTTCGATGAGAAGTTATTAAATGAAAGTCGAAATGGATTTTCTAGAGCAACCATAGAAGAATTCAAAAAATTAGATTTTTGGAGACCTGTCAGTCAAAAATCTTTATTTAAATAAGTGAAAGAAATTATAATATTACCTATGAATTTTTACTTAACTATTTTTCAAAATTGGGATATTATTTAAAATATTATTCAACATAAGAATATGATTTTTCTGATTCAAGAATCGATTCACTTTTTGTCTACCCCTAATAAGAGCAAGTAGTTTGGTCAGCCCTAGGCCTTTGGGCGATTCCCTGCCTCGGCTCAGTCTGTAAATCATAGTGGTAATGACTTGGAAGGTTCCTCTGCAGACACCTTGAGGCCCTTCCAGGTCCTCTATTATCAACTTATGCTAATGGTGCTAAACAAATAGGTGTGTGCGGTTGCCAGGACAACAGCTATTTTCTCCAGGCATTTTAATTTTAATACATTGTGGCAAATTTTATACACCTCCAACAGCTGCTACTTTGAAATAGATTTTTTTTCCATTCCTTTTGCACTATCGGAAAGTATGATCTATTATAAACATCCATTCGATATTTCAATCAAACAGCTATCATTAAAAACATACCTACTTAAGATCCTCAACAAGGGCTTCTATAACGGAATCCATTTTGAACAAAGATTTTGTCATAAAATTTGTCCGTTTTGATAAATTTATAATCGAAGAAAAAAATAGAAATTTGATTTCTAGACTTAGAACACTTACATCTAATTTTAATAATTGTGTCAGCGAATCATCAATATATATATATATAAAAGCCATTGTCAGACAGTACCCGTGGCGCAGCAAGGTGAACATGTGGGAGAAAAAGCAACTAATATTCAATGACAGTTGTTATATTGTCAAATTTTACAAATAAAACATCTCTATTCTCTATATTATATATCTATAATATCTCTATATATTAATATATTCCTCTATATAGCTTAGAATATTAGATTTACGGCGTGTCTCATTTGAAATTTTAGTAGACAAATTTATTAATTTTAAATATATTATATATTAATATATATTTAATTTTTTGGAAATAATTCATACCGCGAAATTTTTTTTTTTTTTTTGAATTTAAGAAAAATATAAATTCTTAAAATTTTAGTAGACAAATTAATTTTAAAATATATATATATATTATATATATTTAATTTATAATATAAGTTTTAATGAGATATGATTTAATGGGATAATGAGATTAATTCTTAATTTATTACTGCGCGGGTCATTTGAAATTTTAGTAGATAAATTAATTTTAAAATTATTATATATAATTAATTTAGAGACACTTTTTAGATAAATTTAAATATTAATAATAATTTCCAACCGATCGGGAACTTCGAGAGAAATGGTTGCATGCTCTAATAAAGTATTTATAAAGCATTTAATTATAGTTTTTCATCTTTCTTTGATCAATATTCATTATTCAAAAAAATATTTTTTTCAAAACATATAATTACGGAGAGCTAATAATCACATCTCGAGACGCTGCCCGCCAGGGCAACCAGCCCGGAGGGCCGAGCGGTGCCGGGGCGTGCTGTAGGCACGCCAGGTACTGCTCGTTTGATCTGTAAAGTTGAAAATTAAGACAAATTCATCCATCGAATTTCAGCATAATCAGTATCTTCCCATTTAACAATTCGATTGTTTCCTGATTTTCTGCATTTTTTACTCGGATACTCTGAAAGTAGAAAGCCCCAAATCTAATCAGTTTTCTGTTTCGAAAAAATACACAAACACTGTAGCACGAAAACGAATTTTTTAAAACCTTCTGTTCTATATAAATAATTCTTGAAAATTATTTATCTTCACGTTTGTGAATTTCTAAGTAGGATAAAACCAGAAAATTTCGAAAGGATTTCAATACTTCAGCCTAGGCTACCATGTATAAAGTACTCGAGGGGTTAACCGCGATTGGAATTAGGTGCACACCGTCTTTGGAATTATTTGGAATTAATTTGGAATTCATTAGATATTCTATTGTCATCTATTGTCTTCTACTTAGAAATAAAAGTGGAAGTGGAAGTAGGTGTACACGATTTTAGGTCGCGGTTCACCCCTCGAAAGTACTAGAATAAAATACCTAAAAAAAAACTAAGTCAAAAAATCGACGAAATCATTATATTCAAAATTTAAAATTTATTGATTCAACTGAGTAGCCAGAAAAGGGAATATATGTTTACACACATACCTACAACTACATACATAAACTCGAAGGGACATTTTTTAAAACCTATTTTTTGGACTCAGTGGGTTTTGAAACGTATTTCGATGCAATATGAAAATAATTAATTTTAATTGATGAATTTTCTTACGAATGGAATTAGTTACTATGTGTAATTACAAGCTGAGGCTTACAAAATTACGGTTCAATGAGAAAAAAAACAACGCTGACCTATTTGGAGACTATAAATCCCTTAGAGATTTATTTAATCGAGAAAGTGAAGATCCTAGTGGCTGTTTTGATCTAATTTATGGTAGTCATAGGTTCTGCCCGAAAGTCTGTACAGAAAGACTCTACCCATCTTGTTCACAATAATTAACTTTTGTTCAAAGTATTATCAACGGTTGTATTAACCCTAAGGACACATATATTATAACAAATATTATTCACTATTATAAAAGTACAACAATTTGTAAAATTCCCAGCTTTTTCTACATTCCATTATTTTATGTAGAAACATCATTTTCTATTTGTTATTAAATAGGAATAAAAATGAGTTTGTTTGAAGAAGATATTACATTTTTACTTTATCCAATGCGAAGCATGGGTAAGGTATTGTTTTTATTTGGGTTTAGTTCTTATTTTACAAACTAAATTGCAAATCCCTCTGGAATCCATATCCTTGCTTAATCACATTTATTATTGCAATGTTTTCACAGTATGAATAAAGGTTAGAAACAAACTAATCTTCGTATCTAAATTGTTTGTTTTGATTTTAAATTCACATACTCGCTCGAAGCCTGGAATTGTTTCAACATAAAATTAATATTCCGATTAGAGGAAGATTTTATGAATAAATCCAATCTATTTCGGCGATTAGTAATTTTGATTGAAATCTTCTAATTTATTCGCACAACAATTGTGTATTAACGTGAAATTCCATCTAAATATCCACTCCTTTAACTTTAACTCTGAATGATTTTCATCAGGAATTTGTTCTCATGTAACAACCCAAATGAGATTAAACCGCATTTGCGGATTTTCATGCACCTGCGTGTCATGTCTATAATTGAAGAATTTTGGACTAAATCACCTAGATTAGATACTTTTCATCAGGTAATCCTGTTTTGATATCAAATTCTGGAATATATTTTAAGTCCTACTGAAGTCATTTTGGATATTACTGTAACATGTATAGTTTGTAATTACAATTTAATGAGAAATTAAAAAAAAAATGTTTTGATATCAAAAAAAAAGTCCCCGAGAACTTAATGTTAACCATTGGGATATCTTCAGTAACAGTAGAAACTTTGATAAGTGTTCTTTTGAAAACCAAAAGACTTGTGTTTTTTAACACTACTGGTATTTGGTTATGACCAAAAAAACCCTCAACTCTTGCCTGGTAACCCAAAACAAAATGTAAATATGATGGATAAAACCGATAAATTCTTTGATTGATTCTATTGTCTCAGTGATTATTTTCTCTCAGTAAAAAACAGCCGGACTCTCTAATAACAGGCGTATTAATAAATTAAAAAATAACACCATCGCACTAACAACAAACACTTTTCATCAGGTAATCCCGTTTCGATATCAAATTCTGGAATATATTTTAAGTCCTACTGAAGTCATTTTGGATATTACTGTAACACGTAGGTAACTATAGCTTGTAATTACAATTTAATGAGAAATTAAAAAAAATATGTTTTGATATCAAAATCTGAAAGTCCCAGAGAGCTTTAATGTTAACAATTGTGATATCTTCAGTAACAGTAGAAACTTTGATAAGTGTTGTGTTGAAAACCAAAAGACTTGTGTTTTTTTAACACGACTGGTATTTGGTTAAACCAAAAAACCCTTAATTCTTGTCTGGTAACCCAAAACAAAATGTAAATATCATGGATAAAACCGATAAATTCTTTGATTGATTCTATTATCTCAGTGATTATTTTCTCTCAGTAATAAACAGCCGGACTCTCTAATAACAGGCGTATTAATAAATTAAAAAATAACAGCATCGCACTAACAACAAACGAACAGATAAACGTTGGAATGTATATTTCATTTAAAGGCTGTTGTTAACCTGTCTACTTTTGTTGGAAATCCAACATTTTAGACAGAACGACGTTTCTCTGTCTCTCTTGCTCGAGAGAACGTATTCTGAGAATTCAAGCCGGCGGCAAACAAAAACAAGAAAACTGTGTAAGTTTTTCAGGGCCCTGACCACTTGAGATCCCTGAGCCCCCGAAAAACCGAGGGGACGATCTCGTAATTAATATCCTCTATTAGGGCCGCGGGGGGCTCCGCCCGCGGGGCCTCTAAGAATTGATCCGTCACAGGGCCCCCAGCAGGGGGTGTGTTCAGGACCTTTCGGAATCTACGAGACACTTTAAAAAAAGAGACGAAAGAAAAAAATCTCTCTGACCATTATTCGACTTGACATGTCTTAATAAATTTATCTAGTTTTAAATGATCATGTTGAACTTAGATATGGATATAAAAAAGTGTCATCCCCTTTAAATTTGTTAGCCAAGAGAGAAACGATAAATATTTAAGAGGAACTTGATAAGACTAGGTCAATTTGTTTCTTCATTTCATTCGATAAACATTTTATTAGTCATAAACTTCGAAGATGCGTTCAAGTGGGATCGAATAAAATAAAAATTCAATCTTATATATTTTCGAAAATTATCAAAGCTAATTTGTTTCTTTTTTTATCGACGAATAGATACGAGATGGGGACGAGAATTAAGTTATGAGATACATTATTAATTTATCACTAAGATTTCTCAATTAGTATTATTTGTTTACATTTCTGTTACCCAAAATCTAATAAATAATCAGGAAATAGATAATCATCAATAATAGTCAAAATTTTAGGAAGGCACATAATAATTGATAGTGTTGTATAAATAAATATTTTGAACGTCTTGAAAATTTTTTCATAAATAATTAATTGTAATTACAGCTTGCCTGGAAGACATCTTAAAGTCATCTTAAGACATCTTAAAGACAATAAGAGCTGGATAAGATGTCTTCTAGAGCCGAGGGATAATTCATTTTCTAATTTAAAATTAGCTATGATAATGTCAAGAGAAAAATAACCAATCAAAAACAAAGAGAATCCAAAAAGTGACGTTTCGACTCATTTATTTATTTTGTTATGTTAGGAAGTAACTTAATTATATTTATGCGGTTTTTGACATAAAACTCAATTTATTGTAATAAAAGCTTGTCTGAAAGACATCTTAAAGACATCTTAATGACATCTTAAAGGCAATAAGAGCTGGATAAGATGTCTTCTAGAGCGAGGGATATTCATTTTCTAATTTAAAATTAGCTATGATGATGTCAAGGGTTAAATAACTAATCAAAAACAAAAGAAGATCTAAAAAGCGACGTTTCGACTCAATTATTTATTTTGTTAGGTACAATTTTCAAATTGAGTTTTATGTTAAAAACCGCATACTTACATATAATTAATTTACTTCCTATATTCCAACATTATGATTAATGATAATTATTATTATCATTTCCGTCCATAATTTGTATCAATTTGAATGTTTATAATAGGAAAATAAGGACAAGTTTTTATGTGTGACTTTTTTATTTATCAACCAATGTCTCGTCGACTTTGCTGACTTCTTCAGGGTTTCCAATAGTCATGCCACAATCCGTAATTGTTAATATAAAAAGAAAAGAAAGAAAAATTGTTTTTGTGAATGTGCCAAATATTTTTTGAAATTTGTGTTCTGATGGTCTTCAATGGTAACGAAGATAACAAGAAAATTTAGACGAATGTGTGACATGACTATTTGAAGCCCTAAAGAAGTCGGCAAAGTCGACGAAACGTTGGTTGATAAATAAAAAAGTCACACATAAAAACTTGTCCTCATTTTTAACCGACTTCAAAAAAGGAGGAGGTTCTCTATTCGATTGAATTTTTTTTTTTTTTTTTTTTTGTTGCCTATGTTACCTCATATCTCCGCCAATTGTCAACCGATTTTGAAAATTTTTTTTGCATTGGGTCCAGTCTAGCTTCCGATTGGTCCCATTTTTTTTTCGATTTTTTTCATAGGTATTAGACCTTTTTTATTAGGTTTGTTTAGGTTTGTTTAGACCTAACCTCTTTGTTTATGAACCGATTTCGATGGTTCTTTTTTTATCCGAAAGGGAGTGTCTTAGGGATGGTGTCATATTAATTTGGTCAAGTTCTGATGATATAATCACTATTAATAACATCACTAAAGAAAAATAAAAATTTTTAAGAAAAAAATAAAAACCGACTTCAAAAAATTAAGTGCAACAAATATAAAAATACACTAAAAGGTATAAAATAATTATTATCTTATTTAGTTACAACTAAACGACGAAATATTAACACGAAATTACTTTTTGAAGTTGGTGCCAAACATATACCTTTTATGAATCGCACTCGACGGATCTTACTTAGTACGTTTGGCGGGTACGCTCGCTTATAGGTATAGTTTGTTTGGCACCGACTTTAAAAAGTAATTTCGTGTTAATATTTCGTCGTTTAGTTGTAACTAAATAAGATAATAATTATTTTATACCTTTTAGTGTATTTTTATATTTGTTGCATAATTTTTGAAGTCGGTTTTTATTTTTTTCTTAAAAAATTTTCGTATTATAAACTTTCAAATTGATTAATGATAATCTCAATAATAACCAAATTCAATTGTCATTAGTTGTCAAGCTAATGATTATGAATGAATATTGATATGGGTTCAACCATACCCTCTGAAGAGATTCTTTGGAATATTATGTGCAAAGAGGATGCTGGTCACAAGAATTTACCTTTATTTTCCAATACAAAACAAATCATTTATCTTTTAACCATAACCTGACCTAAATTGTTTACTCAGAATGTAAAAGACAAAAAACCTGAACTTAAAAAGAACTTTCTAAATTCAAAAGGACACAAAACAGACTAAATCAATTAGAGAATTTTGTTTCAAAAATATTTTTATTCTCACTGAATAATTTCTCGACACGCTTACTGTTGAAAAATTTAGAAAAATAACAAAAAATCGAATCGTTCAGTAGAAAACATTTGTTACGGCTGTAGCTAATGAGGTGAAATTTTCAAGTTTCAACTTTCTTGGTTGAAATATTCGCCGGGAAATATATTGCTAAATGATAAAAATTTACGGTGTTTAGAGTTTTAAAAAAGCTTTAACATTTTCTTCAGATATTAAATATATTAAAATTAAATAAAAATAACTGACCGTCTATTCAAAGATGGCTTAAAAGTAAAAATTGTTTATTTTTTGAATCAATAGCGTGACGTCAAAGGTCTGCTTGTGTTATTTTTCTTCCATTCGAAACGTTCAGACCGAATTATTAATTCAAATGATCAATGAAAAATATTTAAAATGCTGCTTTGGTTTCCAAAGCTAAAATTAAAATCATATTTATCTTCGAGGGGGTGAAAAACAACCCTTCTAACATATAATTAAAAATATTCCATTCCATCGGATTTAATAGAGGACACCATCTTATGATTTTCTAAGACATATTTATCTTATTTTTAAAATGAATCCTGTACAAAGGTGACTCTATCGAAACATGTTCCATCGTTTTATTTATTTTTTGGAACACTTCGTTCCTAAGTACTTCATTTTGCCGAATTCAAAGTACCTACAGTAAAACCAATAAGACCATATGAATTCCTTTCTCGATTGAATAATCGAAAAGTCATCTAGAAGAGCATCAAAATTCCCTTTTAAAAATACGAAGCTGCTTTTAAACTGCAATGCCTGCAATAAACTTGGAGCTAGATGATTGCATTAAGCAAGTCTTAGGACTGTACTCTATAATGATAGTGATATTAAAATGCTAGTTTTTTGAAAATCAACTTAGAAAATTTCAAAATTTGGATGAAAATATTAGTTAGTTATATATATTACCAGCTGCGAAGCCCGCTGTCCAAAATTTTTTGACCCTGAACATTCGTGGGTTTTAAAATAATAATTTAAATTTTCTAATTTTAATAAATTTGACATAATGCTATTTGTGGGTTTTAAATTAGTGGCGGACAGCATAAGCGCTTTATAATAGAAGCTATTTAGGAACAAGTCGTCTTGCAAGTTCACTTGGTTGTAAACTCGTGAAATGTGGTTAGTGTAATTCATGCTTTACTTCATTTAGATATATGATTAGAATATTAATTCTAGATAAACAAAATTTAAGTTCTAATGTATTCTAATTACACATTTTTATCAAAATTTAAGCTATTTCAACAAACATTTTTTGCTTCAAAGAAATTGATCTGATTCCCAAAGACATCTACCTGAGAAATACGATGATCTGATGAAAAAAGGTAAAATTCATTCATTTCACATCAGCCCGAATACATCTATAAAATGTTCACTTTTAAATCATCCATACATAATCGCGCTTTTCGGGCTGATTCAAATCGTATTCATATTCCGAGTAACCGGTCCGATGCGGTGAATAGGTCATTCACTGTCACTTCTGCCCGACTGTGGAATTCATTACCTTCATTCACCCGTTCATCTTCATCATCACTTATATTCAATCGTGGTCTCTTGGCATGTATTCGCGGTGGCGGGTTTCGGGAGTGAGCGTCTCTTTTTTGGCGTCTCTCTTTTATGGTGTATATTTTCCCCCCTGCTGGTTCTCTCACCTTCCTTTCGCTGGGGCTTTCTTTTTCGCACACACTTGTTTTTATTTTTCTCTTCTTTGTTTTATGTTAATTATTTTTTATTACTGCTCATATGAGGCAAACTGTCTCAGAGCATTGTGTAAAGTTAAATTGTAAGAATTATGAATAAATAAATATCACCCCCCCCCAACTCTAAAAAATGGGGGTCGTTTCTACAAAATTATTTATTTATTTATTTTTATCACTTTAAATTTCAGTGTTAATGTTTTAAATACCCCCAGATAATAAAATGAAAATTTGAGTATTTTTTATATCCTACTCTTATGGATTATCACATTTCACATATAGATTTTCGTATATTGTTTTTTTTTGATTTAGTGGGGGTGTTTGCGTCTCTTCCACATGATTTGTAATCGATAATTGAATGGATGGCTTCACGTTCGCTAAGAATTAACATTCAGCAACCATCAAACTCGACAACAAATAAACATTCCAAGTAAACCTTTAAATATTTTCTATAACCGAAACTCAATTGATTTTATCCCCATGTGTCATCTGGAATTAGGCTAAGCGGTGCTGTTTATGGGGTATCATTTCGCAAATGGCCAGCCGTTCGGGAAAGGATTCCCTCCCAACAATACACCCTTTGTTCGGCCACACATCGAGTTGTGTCACTTTTGACAAGCTCAAAAATAGGATTAACACTCGACCAAGATTCAATTTTCTGATAGTTATTCTAGCGATATTATTTATTTTGATTTTTACCCGGGATTTTCGGTAGCCTGGATGAGGAGGACCCATTTCAAAGGACCATGGTTTGTCAAACAGCTGCCATCGAGTCTAGTCGGAAGAACAGAAACCGAAACTGATTTCTTGGGCCACCCACCGATCATCGACCTATCACTTACGCCACCTGTCAATACAGATCAGCAGCAGCAGAAGCGTCTTTCATGTTTTCACAAATACAAACAGATTAAAACTCTTTTCTGGGAAATCTCTACCTGAGAAGTACACTGATATGATCGGATCTGAACTGATGAGATTTCGGGAGAGCGAACGAGATTTTCTTATAGAAATCATAAAGAAGCCTGGGAAAATACTACTCAAAACTGATTGTAGTAGTAATAATTCTTATGTAATAATAAAATATGTTTAGAATTTTTTATAATTGATTTGTGATTAATACATTCAAATCTTTTAAATAAAATACAACAATCTAGAAACTTTTGTAAAAATCCGAAACATTTGAAAAGTAGCTTTAAAAATAAATATGAGAGATTTCAATTTACCGATGGTAATAGTTTATTATCATTTCTGTCCATAATTTGTATTAATTTGAAAGTTTATAATAAGAAAATAAGAACAAGTTTTTATGTATGACTTTTTTATTTATCAGCCAACGTTTCGTCGACTTTGCTTACTTCTTCAGGGCTTAGGTAACTAAGATTTTTTTTTTCTTGTATTGTTTAATTAATTTTTTTTGTAAATATTTTGGTCTAAAATTGTACATTAAAGGGGCCAGATGGCCCTATAGATACAATGTTTTAATAAATAAATAAATAAATAAAAAATAAAAAATCCCCTAGCTGAATAATTATTATTATCATTTCCGTCCATAATTTTTATTAATTTGAAAGGCAAAGTCAACGAAACAATTGGCTGATAAATAAAAAAAGTCACACAAAAACTTATTTTCCTATTGTAAACTTTCAAATTGATGGTAATAGATTGAAATTTTCTTAGAAAATCATAGGATGGTGTCATCTATTAGATCTGATGGAATGGATTATTTTATTATATGTCAGAAGGGTTGTTTTTCACCCGCTCGGAATCGAACCCGAGTGCCAGTCAGCAATCCGGGCCATCTTGCTCACACGTTAGAGAGGTTCGCACCTTACAGGTGAGCCAGATGACCGGATTGCTGTTACTGGTACTCGGTTCGATTCCCGAGGAGTGAAAACAACCTTCTGACATATAATTAAAATAATCCATTCCACCGGATCTAATAGATGACACCAACACCATCTTATGATCTTCTAAGAATTAAAAATAAACGATAATCCAACTATAAACAAATAAATGTTTTAAAAATAGACAATGAAATAAATTATCTTGGGGATGAATTACTTTGAATAAAAATAAAAAATAAAAGTATTGAGTGGATATTAATGAGGCAGTCAAAAGTCAAAAAAAGAGGATTTAAACTATCTTTTTATTCATAAACCAACGTTCCAGAGTCTTATTCCCTCCTTCTTCAGGGTTTTGAATGGTGGGTTTATGAGTCAAAAAGAAAGTTAAATTATCTCTTTTTTGAATTTTGTACTCCCTCATCAATATCCACTTAATTCACTTATCATACTTATTATACTCAATTATTCTTGTTTGTTAAAAATCTTTATATACAATTTTTCATTTTTTCATCCATATAATTAAATATCTTGTATTTCTTATGAAAAAAAAAATTACTGAATACATGTTTCGAGCTTTCTTTATCCCATCATCAGTTTTAAAAATCTTTTCGCCTTAAATAAATTTTCGTAATTCTCATCTAAATTATAGTCAATGCAGATCCTTAATTAATTTACAAAAACAGAAACATGTATTAAGTAAAATATATTTTTTTTTCATAAGTAAGACAATTATTTTAATTATATATGTAGTATATAATTAAGATTGGAGGAAAGAATGAAAAATTGTACACTTTTTTATATATTTAATATTCTATGGTTGTGGATTAGAGTAAAAATTATTTATAAAGCCGGAACTAGAAATAATATACAATATACTATAATGCGTCATCTCTTGAAGTTTTTTTTAGGAAATTATAGAGGAAAAAATATGTTACCCCCTTTTACGTAGATAAACCCCTTGAGATAGGCAACCATCCATACGCAGTTAAGTTAGCAACGTCAATTCTAATCCAGATAAGTTTTAAAGATAGAATCAAAATATATTCAGAAATTTATTTGTATTTGAAGGTAGTCGTGGACTGGTGACTTTAAAATACTTCGGGTTAGACTAACCATGATAAAATTAAAAAATATCTTAGTACATAATAATAAAAATAAAAAAAATAAAAATTTCTTTGTTCAATTTGATTCTTTTAGTTTTTTGACAGAAAACAATTACTTTGTTTAAAAGGTTTATATTTTATGTTATTTGATGAATTAAATGAATTGTGATAGAAAAAAGAATACTGTTTGAAATGTTTTTTCTCTTAGTTAAAAATCCTGACAAATAAGTTTAATAAATGAGCCACTGAGGAAGTTGCAAAACAGCAACGAAACGTATGGCATATTTAATCAAAACTTGTATTCAATTTAATTTAAAGTCCTGTCCAACTCTCTACGATTCATTTAATTAAAAAAAATTAAAATTTTAAAATTTAATTATTTTATTAATTAAAGGAATCCTTAGGAGTTGAACTTGACTTTAAATTAAATACAAAGTTTTTATTTAAATAGGCCAAACGTTTCGTTGCTGGTTCGCAACTTCTTCAGTGGCTCATTTATTTTAAAGTTAAGTCCAATTCACAAAAAGAAACAAAGAGGTTGTCCTCTGTTTTGATGCAAATAAACATACACACATATATATCAATATTATCTATCTGTATATATATTATTTATTTGTTTGAGACTATACTTTCGAAGACTTGGTCTTCATCATCAGTATTTTTTAATTATAAATATTATTTTTCATGGGGTCAATATCCATACGGTCTTGACCCGATGAAAAATAATATTTATAATTAAAAAGACTGATGATGAAGACCAAGTATATCATACCATATCCATACGGTATTGACCACATGTAAAATAATATTTATAATTCAAAAAGACTGATGATGAAGACCAAGTCTTCGAAACTATAGTCTCAAACAAATAAATAATATATATATATATATACAGATATATATGTGTGTATGTTTATATACATCAAGCAGGGGACAACCTCTTTGTTTCTCTTTGTGAATCAACAACTCTGTCACTCTCGGCAAAATAAAAACTTTTCAATCAAGTCAAAGTCCCTACGATTTCTTTAATTATTAATCATGGACACGAATAATGAAATATTTAATTATTTTAATTTCAAATCTTCTGTCTGATCTATCCTAAACACTTGTTGGAGATCAGCCTGGTAACCAATACTTCCACGAGAAAAAACGTTTTATTTTAAATTATATTTTTCAGAACATATCAATCAATACCTGATATATAATAATAATAATAGACACACATCAGACACACACTGTCTAATCTATTTGAAAAATATTTATTTAACATGTAAGAGATTTTAGTTAATCTGAAATTTATTATTTGTATATTATTTTTTTATTTATTTAAAGAATTAAGAAGTGAAAAAATCGTCATAAACGGTTGATATTGTTTTCCCTCTGTGGTTTCTATTTCAGTTCCACTTCTTAATTACCCTAAATGTTTTTTGAAACGCTCATTAAGAGAATCCCTTTCAAAAGGGCCTCTGTTTGTTTAAAGCCCCTCTTATCTTGCGGCGTTTGAAAGTGAGCCCTGTATCTAAACATTGGCTCCCACTTGATCCCTGTCCCCGGGGACTTTCACTCTTTTGTGGTCCCCTGTGGTTTTCCAATTGGCTAGCGACCTCTTGACTTACTGAATGGCTCACAATAGTACAATGCTACCATCTATTTGGACAGCTTGACCGGAACCGCCGGAAACACCGGGCCACCCGGGAGGGGCAACGTTTTGTCAAAATTGCCTCTTCAAATTGAAAATAGAGATTTCTTCATTGAAATAACAATTAAGGGTGAGTGACCACTTTCGAGAGGTCCTTTCAATTTTCCATCCGATTTGATGCAATCATTTATAATGTCTTATTTGGATTTTTTAAGAATTCTTTAAAATCTGTCAATATTTCCGTTACGGTCATTGTACTCGATTGCTAAGGGTCTCTTCACCCTTGTCTGGTTATTTCATGGGCAACCAAGTTATAGGACAATTTACAAAATAAATAGATTAAGTTTCTAGGTGTATTTAACATACATAATACATTTGGAGAAAAAAGTGAAAACGGTTTCAAAACTTGGTACGCTCTTCCTAAGATTTGCTGATTTGATAATTTTTCGCACATGAATGACTTAGGAAGCTGGATAATTAATACAAACTTGTGTTACCAAATTTCAGCTTAAGATTCACAAACCAAAAATCATGTTAGACAACAATTAAAATCAAAAAATCGAATAAGCTATAAAAATTATATATTTTTGAGTGAATTCATTATTCCATATACCAGGGATTATACAATAGATAGTTTTTAATTACAAATTAAAGATTCAAAGTTCAATTAGATTTAATGAAATTATTTTGAAGCAGCGCTAGTCTGTCTGTTAATCTATGCTTGGTATCATTCAAAAACAGTGAATTCAAGAAAAATATAATTTAAAGGTTCTGGTGTTGGAATCATAGCTAAGTTTTGATGTTTTGATCTTCCAAAACTTTGAGTTATTATATATTTTTCAAAAATTTTTATGTCCTTTTTAAATAAATTTTATCCGAATTGAAATTCTGTAGGTTATCAAAGTATCAAAGTTTTAGTAACTTAATGCTCCAGGTTTTAATCTTGAACAAAGCGTTTTCGGGATTTTAATTAACAAATAATATTTTACTTGTCTTTGTGAACAGAGAATATAATGTAATGGGAAAATAAAGGATTGTTTTCTATCTATAGAAGAATTATTCAGTTTAGGCCAAATTTAAGATGCCTCATCAGGTTTTGCTTAATAATCTTATATTGATCCATATTTAGAGAATCTGCTCTATATCCGTTAAATTTAATTTAAGGACATGATTGTTTTTTATGAGGGGAGTCCATAAATTACCTCACACATTAAGGGGAGGGGGTATCTCAGATTTGTGACAAATTGTGACAGGGGGTCCCGAGGATCTTAAAAATTGTGATGTCCCGAAAGTCAAATTATTATTTTTTTTTAAATTATAGGATTTAAAAGAGATAGTGTGGCTTGACTATACATGAGGGGGTTCAATGAAAATGTGACAGAATGTGACACAGGGGGGGGGGGGGTTAAAAGTCTTGAAACTCGTGCGACGTAATTTGCTTAATCCAAATCCAAATCAAACTGACCCCAATGATGATGTCCCAAAAGTCAAATTATATTTTTTTAAATTATAGGGTTTAAAAGAGATAATGTGACGTCACAATACATGAGGGTGTTCAATGAAAATGTGACAGAATGTGACACAAAGGGGGGGGGGGGGGGTTAAAAATCTTGAAACTCGTGTGACGTAATTTGCTTAATCCAAATCCAAATCAATCTGACCCCAATGGTGATGTCCCAAAAAGTCAAATTAAATTTTTTTTTAAATTATAGGTTTTAAAAGAGATAATGTGTCGTCACAATACAAGAGGGTGTTCAATGAAAATGTGACAGAATGTGACACAGAAGGGGAGGAGGTTAAAAGTCTTGGAACTCTTGTGACGTAATTTGCTTAATCCAAATCCAAATCAATCTGACCCCTTCAGGTGGAAGGCAATGGGAAACTACCCCTGTGAAAAATTCCTCCAGGAAAATTACAATGGAGAGGATACTCTCCACAGTAATCGACAACGCTCGGATTCGAGTATGGCAGCTTGAAGAAGAAGATAAAATATATATGTATATGCTTACTTTCGTCAAGCAGAAGACAGCTTCATTGATTTCTAATTACACAATTTATATTTATATTGGTTTTATATTGATGTGAAAAAATATAGGGCGTAGAAAAAATCGTGCTTCTCGCTACACTCCACAAGAAAGTGATTTATCACGACATTTCTGTAATACGGCAAATAGACTGAGAAAAAGAAGTTAATGTTTTAATTCTCAATTACAAATGTGTTCCTTTCTTAAAATCTGCATTAACAAACAAAAAAACCACTAATGATTTCCTTCACCACGAACAAAGAAAGAAACAAATCGCTTTGAGTTATTATGCGAACCTTTCAAAGTTCCATTTTTTCTTCTCCTCAGCCATAGAAGAAGCGGCTGTAAATCGTGATCCGAGAGAGAGAGCTCGCTTATCTTATCTCATGGGCTATTCTAATTATGTTGTTTCGCCACTCCACCGTTTAAATATTATCTCTTTAATTAGAATAGTACATTTATTAGGGGCGCTATCTGAATATCGGAGTGTTTCTTTACTTTCAGAATACCCTCACGGTAAATTAAATATTCGACTTCTAACACTTTAATTAAATGTCTCGAGAGCAAGCTTTCAGGGAATGAATAGGCACAAGGGGCTCATTTGAATATTCGTTACAAACTAATGAAAAGAACACATTCAGAGGGATACATAAATTTATAATAATCGATAATCCGAATCAGAAGATATTGTTATGGTCGAAAATCGGGTGGGGAGAAATTTAATTGGTTTGGTCAACGGGAAACATATGGGGCACGGATTCAACCCAAATTCGACCAACTACCCACATCTATATCATAGAGTGAAGTCTCCATAAGGAGCCAATATATTTTAGCGTATACGAGTTACAGAGCTCCCTGGCGAGACCAGGGCAAAACCATTGGCAAAATGGCAGAAACCGCTCTCTTCGGGGCAAATTTTCAAGAGTAAAAAATACGCTTATATATATAACATAAAGGGTATGCATCTTTTATCTATGACAAAGGCTTTAAATGTTCTATGATTTTTGGATAGCTCTTAAGAACTAAGAGTTTGCTAAGTGCAGTCACTAGAGAGCGCTTTTTCTATATACGGTATCCTACTACTCTATATTACTCTGTGTTCTATATATAATAAGAGGGTAGCCGAATATTCTTCTCTTACTAGTGGTAGACGATGAGATATCTGGTGGTACGAACTTTGTTGTATCAGTAATTTGAGACTATAACGGATTGATTTTAACTCCGTTTTAGTAAGAATTCAATCCTAACTCATTTGAATATTCGTTACAAACTAATGAAAAGAACACATTCAGAGGATTACATAAATTTCTAATAATCGATAATCCAAATCAAAAGATATTGTTATGGTCGAAAATCGGGTGGGGAGAAATTTAATTTAATTGAAAAGTTTTTGTTTTGCCGAGAGTAGCAGAGTTGTTGATTCACAAAGAGAAACAAAGAGGTTGTCCTCTGCTTGATGCAAATAAACATACACACATATATATATATATATATCGAGATGATATATATATATGTGTGTATGTTTATTTGCATCAAGCAGAGGACAACCTCTTTGTTTCTCTTGAAAAATTTAATTGGTTTGGTCAACGGGGAATATATCGGGCACGGATTCGATCCAAATTCGACACAACTACGTCTATATAATAAGAAAGGTAGCCGAATATTCTTCTAAATTATTTAGTTATTTTATCTAATTACTCTGCTCGACAAAAATTAAACAAAAATTTGTATCCGTAAACCTTAACAGTAGAGTTTTATACGATGATTATTTCCCGACCCGAAAATAAGGCCAAAATGACCTTTCCGTCGTTTTAACCGATAATATATTATCAAAACTCTGACCTGCTGTAAAAAATCGGGAAATTGCATATAAATTGCATATAAATTGCGTATAAAACTCTACTGGAATCCATTGTTAGGTTTACGGATACACATTTTTGTTGAGTATTATTATATGGTAAGGCAGTGGTTCTTAGCCTGCGTTCGAGTATTACTAGTGGTAGACGATGAGATCTCTGGTGGTACAAACTTTGTTTTTTTTTTTTTTACTTATGGAAAGTGGTGTAGGTTTTAGGTGAAACATGATGTTAGTTAATAGAGTAAAGGGTGTGTAGTTTCACAGTGAATGAAATAAAACTCAAAAGAGGTTTATACAAACTCAATATATTTCGGATTATTAGTCCATCATCAGGAGTTTACAGGTTAAAACAGTTTTTAACCTGTAAACTCCTGATGATGGACTAATAATCCGAATTATATTGAGTTTGTATAAACCTCTTTGAGTTTTATTTCATTCACTGGTGAAACTACACACCCTTATATATTAACAAACTTTGTTGTATCAAAACTATCTACTTCTATATATACCTACGTCTATATATAATAAGAGGGTAGCCGAATATTCTTCTAAATCTTTTAGTTATTTCATCCTATTACACTGCTCGACAAAAATTAAACAACAATATGTATCCGTAAACATTATCAATGGATTCCAGTAGAGTTTTATACGCTGATTATTTCCAGACTCGAAAATAAAGCCAAAATGCCCTTTTTCGTTGTTTTAATCGATAATATATCAAAACTCTGACCTGCTATAAAAGAAATCGCATGATAATCAGCGTATAAAACTCTACTTGAATATATTGTTACGTTTATGGATATATATTTTTGTTGACCAGTGTTATTATAAAGCAGCGGTTCTTAGTTCGCGTACGCGTATTACTAGTGGTAGACGATGAGATCTCTGGTGGTACAAACTTTGTTGCACCAGTAATTGAGACTATAACGGATTGATTTTTACTCCGTTTTAGTAAGAATTCAATTCTAACTAAAACTTTATTAAATTTTGAAATATTTATAATATTAGACCGAAGATCATTTCGGCTTAACGAAACCTTTAGACAAAGAACTTTGAAAGTACTTGGAGGAATATATTTTGTTGGCTGGTAGAATAAATTGTTGTTTGTAAAGTTATTTTGGAGTTGTGTAAATATTGTCTGTGGGAATGATGTTGGTAGATCGTTGACGAAACGTCTCTCATTGACAACAACGGATATTTAAAAAAATTGATATTATCAAGTATAATTGATTACCTACCCCTATCTATATCATAGAGAAATTTACCACTCAAAGTTCTGACTATGTAAAAAATAGAATTTTTATTTTTAAAAGAGAAATTTCAGTGAATTATACCAGCAACAGTGTTTTTATGTAAAATGTAAATAATTTTAAAATTAGCTGTAGGTCATAAATAAATATATAAAAAATTTAAAAACCAAAGTTATTTGAAAAATATATCAAAGTAGTTGTGTGATATCTTTAAATGTAGTGAAGGGATTTCTCCTCCAGGATTAAGCCAATTTCACGGATAGCAAGAAAGTTGGCAATTGAATTTAGTTTCTGAAGGGATGAGTCTTTCTCATATGAAATTAAACATATCAAACTTCTTACTACCTTGATTGTTATACCTACTTGTCATAGAATTTTTTTCTTAAAATTATTTTCCCCATTGATGTTGAAATATCAAAAAATTATAAGTTTCTATATCTTTATAAAATACTCTACTATAAATAAATATAATCCTTCGAAGTTAAAATATTTATTTTCTAAAATAATTTGAAAACTGATGATTAGGGACCCGCTTATCAAATTTCTCATGAAATTCAAGAGTACAAAAAGAAACTTTTTTCGAGTTTCTTTGACGAAATTATAATTTTCCCCCTTATCAACTTTCTCATAGAATTCAAAGGGTACAAAAAGAAACTTTTTTCGATTTTTTTTTGACGAAATTGTAATTTCTTTTATCAATATAAAATATTCTACTATAAATAAGTATAATCCCTTCGAAATTCAAATATTTATTGTCTAAAATAATTTGAAAACTGATGATAAGGGTCCCCCTTATCAACTTTCTCATAAAATTGAAGGGTACAAAAAGAAACTTTTTCGAGTTTTGTTGACGAAATTATAATTTCCTATATCACTATAAAATACTCTACTATAAATAAGTATAGTCCCTCCGAAATTCAAATATTAATTTTCTAAAATAATTCAAAAACTGATGATAAGGACTTATGAACTTTCTCATAAAAGTGAAGCGTACAAAAAGTAACTTTTTTCGAGTTTTGTTGACGAAATTATAATTTCCTATATCTCTATAAAATACTCTACTATAAATAAGTATAATCCCTTCGAAATTCAAATATTAATTTTCTAAAATAACGTTGATTATGATGTCTCAAGTATTTTTTAAAATACATATAATTGTATATACAACTTATAGCAAAGTAAAAGTACATAACTATCATAATTGAGATAAGATTCAAGAACAAATAATTAAACAAAATAAATGAATAAATAATCAAAATCAATTCTGTATGTGTCTGCCTACCGCAATGTTCAATCACGCCCTTTGACTTGTTTATTCATCGAGCAAGATCAGAGAATTTACGAACACCGTTGGCTGATAATTCCCAAGGTGCCCCGTTTAAATTTTCATTTGCCCCGATTGGCACCTGTATACTGTATAGCAATCGGATTGCAACCGCTACAGCCGAGAGGTTAGTTAGCATTAACGAGCAACCCGACAACCTAGCAAATCTGATAAGTTAATCAACGACACCGTTTCTCACTTAAACCGAGAAGGAGGCGTCGGTTTGTCTGTCCGTCCGTCCAATTAATTCCAATTTAATTTTCATAATTTCTCTCACTATTCAATCAGTGGTAATTAAATGCGCTTAATTGATTTTCTATTAGCGATGGATTTCCTATTCAACCAAGAGATAAGATCAAATCGCCAGGTTTTTTTATTTATTTATTTTTCATTGTATTTATGAACACGAACCAACGAAGGAAAGCACAAGGTAAACAATCCCTCAAGGGAAGTGGGGGAGTTTGATTAATCACTTCATTAAAATTAATTGCCCGTAATTGTGGGTAATTTTTTTGTTTAATGTAAAAATGATTTTCTGAATTATAATTTTGAAAGGTAAGATTATCATCAGCCGGGGAAGAGAATATAAATTATTAATTAGAGGAATATGTGAAGACCTTTTTAAGACACGGTACACTCCCCGATTATTTTGAGGAAGTAGGAGAGAGCTATCTATCACATGCAGCGTGATCCTAAATTTAAATATACACCTACCCCTTGATACACAAAGTAGGTACTTTATTTACACGATTTTGCTTTTACACAGATTTAAAAAAAATAAACTGCAACGTTGCTAAACCTTATCCAAATTCATTTGAAATATTGATATTTTTATTCCTTTATTATTAATCAGATATCACTTGCTATTTGCAGGCCATGTTGACTTAAATTCAAAAATAGTGATCGATTCCCATCTAATATTTGAGGAATAACCATTCTGCATTTGATTTTAAACGTTTCGGTTATTATTTGTAACGGATAAGAAAACAACGCATGCTCTGGTTATAAAATTTCCTCCCAAATTGTTAGCATTTCCCAGAGAAAAGCCTATCTATTCTTACTTAAGCAAGGTTAATTAAATGAGCTATATTAAATAGATTATTCAAATTTTATTTTTCGAAAATGAACTTATTTTGTCTTTAAAAATTTTGAAAATCTCAAAAGTGTAAAATATTCAAATTTTATTTTTCGAAAATGCACTTGTCTTTAAAAATTTTGAAAATCTTAATATTGTAAAATATTCAAATTTTATTTTTCGAAAATGTACTTACTGGTGCAGAGTAGCAAGAAAAAGGAAAGCGTGGACCAATTTGGGAGAGGCCAATGCCCTAAGGGGCCTGGTACAATAACTAATTAACTATGTATATATTGTATATTTTATGTAAGAAACCAAAAAAGGCTATAAATAAACAAATAAATAAATAGATCAAATGAATAAATTTTAAAGAATTTAAAAAAGTACTATCTTACTCTAGAGTAAAGTACTTTTTACTAAAAACTTTATTTAACTTTTTTGTGGTCCCCAAGGTACTTAATTAGGATATTAAATTTCATCAAAATTAGTTAAGTCATTTTTAAGATATTTAGAAAAAAATAAAAAAGTACCGAAATAAAGTACTAATGTTTGTTGGCCGATATGTACCAAAATTTAGTTAAATTTTTAAGAATCTTATATTTTTTGTTTCTATATGTAAAATAATGAATTACATATTATTATGGTATAAATTAACTGTTGTACTTTACGTTACCATGAAATAAATGACTGAATTATGCATATTTTAGTTTGTTTTCGATTTACCATGTTTTAGACAATTTTTTCAGAAACCTATCTTCAGTCTAAGCTTCAGATATAATAATCTATTGAAATTGTAATTTCTTATTTAATTAGCTAAGGATAAATTTAATTATTTTTTTTGATTTTAGTGTATTTATTATTATTTGTAAGAAATTATTAGTATGTTTTAAAATAAATAAGTTGCATTTGATAGTTCATTTTGGATTGGTCAAACCATTGGCTTTGGATTTAAGGAGAAATTCAAAATTCAAAAAACTTAGCCAGCTTTCAACTTTTCCATTGGAGCAAATCCCATGCAAATTTTATTCCAAGAAGGAGCGATCTGCCAGGGTGAATCTTGCACCATAGAAGAAGAAGGGAAATCTTGGAACTTTCGATTAGAGGTTTTCAAATGAAAATTGAAGGTTTCTGGACAGGTGAAAACATTAACTGATAAGAATTACGAATTTTTTTTTTTTTTTTTTTAATGCAATCGAATGCAAGAAGGGGTGCACCAGTAAAGGTGTAGCCCCTATGGATCTCGAAAGACCCTTGCATTACCGAAGAGAAGGGAAAGTTGATTAAGTGAGAGGGTGTAGACGTAGGTGTCTATGCACCCTGGTTTTGAAGGTTTGAAGATCATAGGTGCTGGGAAAGATAGAGGCTGGGAGAGAGTTCCAGTTCCTTGAAGTCATGGGGATATATGTATTCGCGAATGAAGTGGTCCGGCACTTTTCCAATTTGACCGCAAAAGAGTGTTGGGAGTCGGCAAAACGTGTGCTGCGTGCAAAGTATGCTTTGGGGGGAATTATTGACTTTATCTCATCAGAGCACCTGCCGTGATAGTATCTATAGAAAAGGGAAAGGGCAGAGACATCTCTTCGATGAGCCAACGAGTCGAGGGAGTCGGTGAGGGTAGAATCGTCAATTAGCCTGACGGCTCGTTTCTGAATTGCATCAAGGGTAGCAAGAGAATATTTTGAGGCTCCTCTCCACAGATGAGAGCAGTATTCGAGATAGGGGCGGATTTGGGCCTTGTAGATGGTGAGAAGTTGTGGGGGTTTGTAAAATCGCTTGGACCTGAATAAGAAGCCAATCTTCCTTGCTGCAGATTTCGCCACAGAGGAGATGTGTTCATTCCAAGACAGGTCAGATGCGACAGAGACGCCCAACATGGATAGGCTGTTACACATTTTCAGGGTATTCGAATCGAAGTGAATATCAGGGAAATCTCTATTTTCGCGCCTAGAAATTAGACAACATTGAGTCTTATTTGAATTAAAGTTAACTAAATTTTGAGAGCCCCATTTATTCAGTTTGTCTAGGTCGAGAGTAATTGAGGAGGCAATATTGATTCGATTATTCGGGAGAGAGGGTTTGCCGTGTAGAGTGCTATCGTCGGCGTAACAATGAGTGGGGTTTGCCGTTTGATCAATAAGGTCGTTTATATAAATAAGGAAGAGTGTGGAGGAGATTACAGAGCCTTGGGGAACACCAGAGTTTGTAGAGAACGATTCAGATGATGTTCCATCCACCACAACTTTTATACTTCGGTTTGTCAGAAAGCTTTCTATCCATTTGCGAAGTGTTGGTGTGAATCCAAAGGCTGGCAGTTTGGCAAGAAGATTTTTGTGCCAAACCTGGTCAAAAGCTTTGGAGATATCAAGGGCTACAGCGAGGGTTTCTTTTCCGGCCTCTAGAGTATTGTTGAAGGTGTGGGTGACATAGGTTAAGATGTCGCCTGTGGAACGATTTTGTCTGAATCCATATTGCCTATCGTGAATTAATTTATTGTTTTCTAAGTGATGAAGGACGTGTTGGTTTATGACTAATTCCATTAATTTGGAAAGAACAGAGGTGATCGAGATAGGCCTGTAATTAGAGATTTGAGATGTGTCTCCTTTTTTAGGAATAGGTGTGACTCTGGCTATTTTCCAGCTTTTGGGGAATATGCCCGACTCGTAAGAGAGTTGGAATAGCTTGGATAAGATAGGGGCAAGTTCAGGGGCGCATTTTTTAATGAGAATTGGTGGGATGTTATCCGGGCCTGCGGCGGATTTGCAATTTAATTTATTAATGGCTTTTATGATTATTTGGGGCCTGAAATTTATTTTGTTCATGAGGTTGGTTTGGGGGGTATAAGTGGGCGGGTTAAGCCCTTTGTCATCTAAAGTGGAGTTAGTTGCGAAATAGGATGCTAGTGATTCGGCTTTTTCAGCGGGGGTCGTGGCTACTGAACCATTTGGGTGAAAGAGGGGCGGAAGTGAGGGGGACGCGAAATTTCTATTTATTGCCTTGTGTAACGAGAAAAAGGCCCGTTTTCCATTGGGGCAAGATGCGAGACGGTCAGCTATCCTCTGGTCGAATGATTTCTTTGCCTCAGAGATGATTTTTTTGCATGAGCTTCGCGACTTGGTAAATGCAACTCGGTCGCATTCTAGCTGTGAAAGTTGCCATTTCTGAAAATATTTGTTTTTTTCACGGACGGAATCTGCGCATTGTCTACCAAACCAAGGCTTAGAATCCTTGTTCCCTTTAATCAATTTTGAGGGAATATAGGTTTCTAAGCCTATTTGAATTGCCTCGTTAAGGGCGTCTGCGAATTCTGAAGCGTTTTTATCTCTGATGCAGAGTTCATTCCACTGGTAAGCGGCAAAAAAGTTACGCATGTCATTCCAATTAATGTTATCGTTATCGACTAGCCATATTTTTCTGGGGTTGGAGTGGGGTGACGGGGGTTTTGGTAAATTGGCGGAGGTTTTAATTTTTATCAGATTGTGGTCAGATTTACCTAAAGGGGCCGAAATTTTTGCTTCATAGGACGAAGGGTGGGAAGTGATGAAAAGATCGAGAAGATTGGATTTTTCATTGGCTTTGTCTGGGATTCTTGTGGGGCCGTTAATAATTTGTGTGAGGCCACACGCCGTTGAGAAGATTTCAGCGTCGGAGCCTGCGGGGGAATTATGGCTAGAAAATTTTAGCCAATTTTTGTTGTGGACGTTAAAGTCACCTAGGAAAGATATTTCAGAAGATGGAAATTCTTTCAGGATATTGCAATGGCACTCAAGGAGGTAGTCAAAAAATTGTTTGTATCTGGGGTCTTTGGGGGGCAAATATATTATGCAGAAGAATTTAGTTGAGTGGCCTAACGTGATTTTGATCCATATGGCATCGAATTCATTGGATTCTAGATTAGCGAATGCATTTATTCGATTCGCAAATTAATTATAAATAATGCTTTTACTCTATTCATCAGTGTGTTTGTATAATAATTGAATTAAAAAATGATTCCTCTTTCACCAATCCCATGTTTCTTAACAATTGAAGGGTTTGATTCAAAAAGGAAATAGCTCCATTCTGGGCCAGTTCAGAATACTATATTTATTTGTCTAGATTAATTTGTAACAACGCTGAGAGAATTTTCTTTAAAAAAATTACGCTCTTGCCTAGAATCGAACCGACGAACTCTTGAACTATGGGCATCAGCTCTAGCGATTACACCAATGCAACATTAATATTTGTATCTTGATTTCTGTTACTAAAACTATATATTTTTGATTTGGACTTTGTGTCGAGATAATATTGTATTCATTTGAACTCGAATGAAAATGAAAAAACACCAATAGATTTTAAATTAAGAAACATTAAATATATATTAATTAACGAGGCAAATTTGAAATATAATTGTCAGCGCGGATTTTAAACTGATGGCTCCAATCGATTTTTCATTAACCAGGCAAATTTGAAATATAATTCTAATTTGGACTCGAATTTTGAAATGAAAGACTCCAATTCATTTTAAATTAAGAAACATTAAATATAATGATCATTCCTCCCCCCCCCCCTCTCGCCACTCAAAAGTTAAAGAAGCGAAAAGTTGGATCTACCTCCTTTTTTCAACAAATCCTGCAATTATAAGTGTTTCTGAAAGTATAACTAGATTCCAATATCTATTATAACTGAAAAATAAAAGATTTTAAAAAATTCCTTGTAAAATGTTTGGATTTTCAAAATGAAAAAGTATGGGAGCTATTGAAAGATTATAGCTAATGAGCTGTAACTTTGTAAAAGAAGTTTGAATTGAAAACCTGCGCCTTTATTGTCAGTTTTTGCTTTCTAAGACTAATCAATTCACTGACAAAAGATTGCCAAATCATTAATTTTTGTTGAGAACTTATAGATTCTTGAAAAATAGCTCTCCTCCAATTTTTACTTTCACATTTATATTCATAGAATATAACGTGGAGGTATTGCAATGGCCTGTCCGGGTTCTGACTCTTTGAGGGCTTGTATCTCAGAGATGAAAAAAAGTTAATTTCATTTTGTAACTTCTAGGTGGAAGGAATCGATGTCCTTAATAGTGGAAACCGGATTTGGGACATAAAACTGGATATTGTGGTCCCCAGAGACCAAAAAGAGGCCAAAAATCTATTGTTCAGTACGTATGTACGCCCTGCGTTTCGGAACCATAAGTCTCAGAGCTACAAAATTCGAAACGTAAGCTCGATAGAGGCTAGAACGAGGGGTGAACCGCGACCTAACATGCTGTACACCTACTTCCAATTGTACTTCCAAATACTTCCAAATACTTTCAAACATTTTCAAGTACTTCCACATATTTCCAAGTGCTTCCGAATATTCCCAAGAGTTCCTCAAAATATTTCCAGGTACTTCCAAATATTTCCAAGTAATTCCAGATATTTCCAAGTACTTCCAAATATTTCCAAATATTTCCAAGTACTTCCAAATATTTCCAAGTACTTCCAAAATACTTCCAAAGAGGTGTACACCTTCCAATTGCGGATCACCCCTCGGGCTAGAAGGAATAAGAATTTGGTTGAAATCGGAAGACCGGAAGTGAACATTTACCTGAAAGATTTTTCGTTTTTTTTTTTTAATTTTCTCAAAAACAGTCTAACGATTTTTTTAAAAAGAAATTTTAAAGAGATTCTCATAAAGAAGAAAAAAATATATATTCTTATAAAGGTGAATATTTATAAAGCAATTTTATATCCATAATTTTCTTTTCCAGTCTTTTATTTGAATGCAATTTAATTAAGAACATTTACTATAAAAAAAGGAAATCATATATCAAAAATAAAATTCTTTCCACTCATAAAAATGTCCCTTGTCTAGTTTGCATTAGAGTAATCTCTCCGTCTAAATAACCATCATCTTCACGCATAATAATTATAATAATAAATTAATTTTAATATCATCGTGAAATAAAATGTAATTTAAGAAATTACACTTCGATTTATTATCAACCTGGAAGATGAATATTTTATTTATTTATTTTTTACTTTCAAAAAAGTTATTAACATATGTATATATTAATTTAGAATTCAAGTTGGGAAATTAAACTTACATGTTTTTAAATGATGTTAATTATGCTAATTAAAAATTATCCCAGCTGGTTATTTATATGATTATATAGATTGCGGCTGTGTGGAATTAATTATATTAAAAACTTAAAAATAATCATTAGGCATAATTAGACTAGCGCACATGCATTGAAAACTTTTTAAGCAAACTCAAGAATAATAACACCGGGAGGTTAAAAAAAGATGTTAATCTTGCTCGGACATTAGGGTAATGTTGGATTAAAAATCTGAATTTTTAATATTTTATTAATCGATAACAAATACGAATAAATTAAATTTTTGAAAATGATCTAACCAAGGGTTTTCGTGTAATTAATTATTAAAAATCGGACTTTTAACACGTAGTGAATAGGAAATGTTGGCTGAAAGCATATATTTTAATTAATCTAGCCAAATCGTATGATGAGAAAAAAAAACAAAAAACATT
Organism: Forficula auricularia; assembly: GCA_024734495.1. NCBI lineage: Eukaryota > Metazoa > Arthropoda > Insecta > Dermaptera > Forficulidae > Forficula > Forficula auricularia. Next base: position 29,817,932 of record JALMQS010000225.1, read on the forward strand.
TATTTAAATCATATATGGGCAAGCCCAGGCCCCGAGCCGGATCCGGCCCGCAAGAGATTCAAAAATTTCAAATAACATGCAAAAAAAAAAAATTAAACAAGGGCAATTGCTAAATCAGCTGTACAGTCTCAAAACAAAATTCGCTTGTAGGAAACACAAAAATGAGAATTAAAAACTGTTTTCATTTTTTAACATTATCCAGTCACGAAAACATTGAATACAGTCGCTATGCTGAAAAACTGAAACTACTGCCAGAGCAATTCACTGATCAGTTTTCCGATTTTAAGAATATGGATAGCACTTTCAATATTTTTTGCAAATCCTTGTAAGTGTAATGTGGACGATGCTCAGCTCCACCTACAAATGGAATTGATCTAGATCTCAAGAAGACTCATATTTGAAGTCTAAATTTGATGATGTGGAACTAAGCTAATTTTACAGAACATACCTTTCCGAAGAAAAGTATCAACATCTGAGAGTTTTTCGCACGAACAATAATTTGCACATTCGGAAGCACGTATAAATGTGAGCAGCTTTTTTCAATCATGAAAATTAATAAAAATAAGCATCGTTCTCGACTTAGAGATGTTAATTTAGAAAACACTTTGCGCCTATGTACCTACAAGTGACATTGACCCCAATATTGATCCTCTTGTTTCTCAGCTTCAAACTCAAGTCTCATTAATTTTCATTTGATTTTTCCCTCTTTTTTTGTAATTTGCTTTTTATATTTGATTATGCTAAGTATTATAATTAATAAATAAAAATTATCGCTATTTTATTCATTACTACCTACTTATTTCTTACCTACGGCCCGCGACCTGATTAAGTCCCGAAATTACGCCCTCAGCTAAGCAAAGGTTGCCCATACCTGATGCGACTCTACGACTCTAGTGATTCTTGGACAGTTTCAGCATCGTTCTCCAAATAGCTCTCTTCCCAGATTGACCATTTGAGACTTCTCCGTATGTCCTTTTCTGTGTGATTTTTTTTCACTGAAAAAACTGAAATTTGGCATAAGGTTATTTTTTATTAATTTAAATTTGTCAGTCAAATTTAAGCTCATTATCTCGCTTCAAGTGTTCCTCAAATAAAGATATGTTTTCTCCATTTTTTATTCGAAATTTGTTCTTCTTCTTTACTTGGTCCCTAAGACACCTGTGGCCCTTGGAATGTTTCAGAAAAAGGGTTCTGTCCCCAGATTGGTCAAGTGCAATATCATGCATGACACTTTCCGTGTTGCCACTCTGTCTAATATTCAGATGTCCCTTGATCGTGACCCAGAAATTATGATCTGCTAAATTTATCAGAGAGTAAACACCTGATCTGTTGTTTGACCTTTGGACTTTAATACTACATCCATGTCATAGGTTATAGACTATTATAAAGGACGATTGAATATACCTAGTAAGTCCTTTTACTGGTAATTAAACAAGTAGTGTAACTCGCCTATAAAGACTTCAACCATTCCAAATTGCTATACTCAAGTCATTATTTTTATGCGTTGTCTATTTCGTGAAATCCATTCGGTTCTTAGGAGAGAACCTCACTTCTGTAACAACGAAGTTTTTTACGGAGTGGGCTTGTTATCCTACATCCAACCCCTTTTAGTCGCCTTCTACGACAAGCAGGGGATACTGTGGACATAGTCTACCCCTGTCCACAGGGGGAAACTCTGAACTTTGAAAACCAAATATCCAATCAGTTTTACGTTTCCCCCCAATTTTGTGATCCTCTTTTTTAAGTATCAGAATCCGAAATTGGTTTATTTGAACCCAAGAAAATATAATAAAACTACATAGTTCAGAAACTGGGTGGCTAAAGTATTATGTATTTATTATGATTTTTCTATTTGGATATTTAATCTGTATTCTCAAATATAATTATTTATTTATTTCTGTACTCTTCTTAAATCTAAAAATTCTCATTCTAATCGAATTGTGGGTATTTCTAGAACATAATTGGTACATTAAAAGATTCCATAAATTTCAATATTATTTTTGCTTGATGTAATACATCTTCTTTTCATATGAGTGGGTGTATAGATTTAGAATTTGTTGCTAGCTCAGAGATGAAGAAAAGTTCGTGGACTGTAGTTTTTAATAAAAAAAGGCCTTTTTGTATTTTGATGTTATTTAATGAGATGAGATATATTTACATAAATAATGAGGTTCACCTGGTGCAATGATAAAAGAATATCCTATGGTTCGCTTTGTTCCTTATAAATTAGTATCTGTCCCTGGTTCGTGATATAATATTAGTCTCGCGTGGGTCCTTCAAATATGTACCAATCCAATAAAATCGTAGTCCAAAAGAGAGTTTTCCAATTGAGTAGCACGGTCAAATAGTGTTTAAATTCAATCAGAGCTTTTGGATATTTTCTTAATTAATAGGACGAAACAACAGAAGGTTAGAATACGCAAGAGGTCTTTTCACAAGAGATATGTGTCGACCAGCAGAAAATGCTAGCCAGCACGCGTATCGTTCTTATTGGATAGACTAAAGTTCGGCCGGATAGAAACCACCTATTTTGAATTTTATACAGTGGGCTTTGTGAATTTAAACAAATTCTTCTAATTTACAATCTTCCATGAATTGTAAGATGCAAAAGCTAGTTGTATATATTCAATGAACTTTATAGAGCTGAGTATTGTTAGTTTTCCATGGATAACCAACCACAAGAGCCATTAAGCTTTGTCTCGAGGAAGGAATATGAAATAGATTTGTTTGACAAATGGGCAAAATCAAAAGAAGAGAAATGGATTTCCATATCAAAAACGCATGTGTATAATATGGGATTTATTTTCTGTTTACATTGTCTTTGAAAGTCATATTTATTCATTACATAACCGTGCAGACATAATCAGAGAACATTCTCCAGATATTAATCATTGATCACTTCAAGATATGAAAGATAAAATTTTAAAGAAAAAAATATAACTTGCTGTTTAATAATAATATCACATATTTTATTATTATACCTTGATAGAATAAAGTTGATATCTCCCAGGAAGTCCCAGCGCTTCCCTGAGTCCGAATTCTTCAGAGTATTGTTTTATTATCATTGAAATCGTATACCTATGTGCGACAATAAAATCTCTAGATCAAAATTTCAAACTCAGCTGGACTATAAAAAATAGGGTGCTAAATTTTTGGGCAATCATTTTCTGAATACAAATAACCCAACTGTAACATGATAGTGGGCCGGTTCTCAAATACTTTTATTAATGTCTACCACCCATATCAAATTTAAAATAAAAGCTTCTAAATATACTAATTACTACTAATAAAAATAGCTAAGTTCTCAAATATTTGTCTAGATACTTTTTCTTTAAAAAATATGATTATTTTATGTAAAAAATAAATAAATAAAATAAAACTAAAAATAAGGCCCAAAACTGAAGAATAACAGAAATAAGCCGGTCAAAGGCGAGTCAGGCTAGCATTCCGAGAGTTCCATACCTATTATATTTTCCAAAATACTTGGGATATCAAATTCGTTCTAATAAGTAGTAAATGAGGAAATTTGTCCAAGTGATTCATAATTTTAATTTAGGTCACTCATAAATGCAAATAATAATCTAAAAATTAGAATTTAGAGCTTTCTCCCACCGTAATTTTATTATTTATTATTTAAATTTAATTTTAAATCGAAATAAATCCTAAAATAGGCCTTATTCCACATAAGAAGATATTTACATGAATACAACAGATTTTATCATAAGAAAAAATTATTATTTTGAACTCCAAAAAATTTAACCTTCCTCAAAATGATCATTAAATTAAAATTGTAATACGATTTTTGATTGTGGAGGTTCGACATATTTATATATGTATTATAACTCGTGAATTTCAAATTAGGGCTTTTTCCCACCGTAATAGTTTTGAATCTCTTTTAAATTACGAGCAAACAAAAATATTACATATAAGTATTTAAGTTATAACGAATATATACCGTTTATTAATATAATTTTAATTTAGTTGTTGTTTTGTAGGTTTCACATTCATCATCAGTCTTTTCTTAATTTGTGAGCTGATCACATAAAAATTTAATATAAATAAATAGATTGGTTCGCTATGTGATAAGTTGACTTTTACTACTAAACGAAAACATCCTATTGGGTATTTGAACCCTTAAGAAATAACAGATAAAATATTTATAATTAAAAAATACTGTTGATAAACGTAAAATATTCGAAAATAAATTTATACATGTAGGTACATATCTATAATATTATTCCATATGTACTATATATTATATGTTTATTTGCATCAAGTAGAGGACAACCTCATTGATTGAATCAAGAACTCGGATACTCTTTATAATGAGCAAATATTTTTGATTTTGTTTTTTGCATCAATTCGAATCTAGGACAAACCGATGAATTAATTAATTATCTATTAGTTCAGGTATCGAGTAGGAAAACTACATAGTTAAGCACACACAGAACCACAGATAGAAGTTCTAAAATCCACTTTTTCGGTCTGGAAGGGACCTTGAATTTTAAAAATTGTAAGAATATCGGAAATGTATTCTTGACATAGAAACATATCGTTGCTGTTATATCAAAATGTCGTGTGTAAAAATCTACACTTTTCAGTAGCTCTTTTATCATTTTGTATTAACACTAAATATTTGATACCCCTGGCGTTTTGTTTTTAATCTGTAACTTGAGTTCTATCACCTGATAACATACAACAATTTGAGATCAGAAGTAGTAACAAATACAAATATTTTTCTTCAATAAATTATTAGTTTATCCAATGTGAAGCATGGGTAAAGTATTGTAATTGGCCTCGCGGCAAGCGGACTTCAAGGGGTCCTCAGGTAAAGACTACGGAACCCATGGACTCAATTAAAGTAACAAATTGTAGTATTCAATTAGGTTGTATTTTAGCACGTGACGGTTTTGCCAAAAATTACATGGAGTCTCGTCGAGAGGCCAAAAAGTGCGACTTTTTCATTTAGTATGTGCGGATGGATGGATGGATGGATGAATGTTATAGTTTTTTCAGTCCACGATTTTTTCCACACTGTTCCACCAATTGAAATGTAATTGAAAACATACCATTATTTTAAGAAAATTAAGCGATGATTAGTTTTTGGTAAGCTTGAGTTGTTTACCATAAAATAATTTAGTCTTTTTGATTTTAAGTCGATTCTTCCATGTTTTTACTAGACGTTGCCATTAATAGCCAAAACATCAAAACATCAAATTGGAATCTAATAAGGTTATTCCTCAAGTATTAGATGAGAATCTATTCCTATTTTTTATTTTAACTCGATTCCTTCATGTCTTCAGTAGGTTACCAATAATAATCGAAACGTCAAAAATCCAATGTAGAATTGTTATTCCTCAAGTATTAGATGAGAATCGATCACTATTTTTGAATTTAAATCAACATGGACTGCAAATAGCAAATGATATCTAATTAATAATAAAGGAATAAACATATTCATATTTCAAATGACTTTGGATAAAGTTTAGCAACGATCCGTTGGAGTATATTTTTGATAATTTTGACATACGACATTTTGATATAAAAGCGACGATATGTTTTTATTTGTTGTGCAATGGAAATAAAAAAACTCAAGAAATCGCCACTTGGGAGAAGCTGTAGGTTTGTCTCTGTCAAAACCATTGGAATAAGAATATGGTTCTCACAAATACACAGCTAATCGGATTTTCTAAAGTGCTACTTTGCTGCTTATTTTCCCGGTTCGAAAAATACCTGAAAATTATCCTATTCGGATTTGACTAGAGAAGCAGCAGAGAGTATGCCGAGGCTTCCATTGCATAATTTACAAATTACCTTGCTAAGACATTAAGCCTAATTTGGGCACGGCTTGTTATTTTTTTCATTAGGTATTTTTATCTTTCTAAACGACTACCCGTGTTTATACTCTGTATCTTTTTTCTTCGAAAGTTTCGTTCAAAAAGTTGACAAGCAAGTTTGCCAAGTGGAAGACAACAACAAAAAAAAACTTTGTATCTGATAGTAAGAGTTGCTTGTTTTCTTATTAAAAAGAACCAATTTGATGTAATTTATCGAAAAAAAATGATTTCTTAATAAAATTTTAACTAAAACAAGTTTTATATTATTCATTTGTCGATAAATTAATTTGGTTTCTATTGAACAAAGAATTTCTCTAATGATCACCGATGATTAATTTGAAATTATGTAAATTGGTCCAAATGATTCCGACCTTGTTTATAAACTAATTAATTTTCATCGATTACAGTTATACACCGGAATTAGCATCAGGGATCGTTCTTGGTCACCCAAAATACGATTAACCACGATAAAATATTCTGGTTAAGATAACAGGATGGCACTTTTTGATGAATGATAGGTATAAATTAATTTAAAAACATCAAATAATGTTTATTAAAAATTGCACCAAACTTATAAGGGCCAGTTGTATGTCAGTTGATAAAGTCTTTGTGAAAATTGACAAAGGCTAAATCCTAAGAATTCATCCTGTGCCCGGCGGGATGGCCAATCAGATGAAAGTTTGTGTCATCTGATTGGCCATCCAGCCAGGCACACGTTGAATTCTAAACTGGTATCCTTTGTCAACTTTTATAAAGACTTTACCAACCGACATACAACTGGCCCTAAGACTTTTTACTTTATTTATTAGGGGCCGTCCATAAATTACGTCACACAGTAAAGGGGGAAGGGCATCTTAGATTTGTGACAAAATGTGACAGGGGGCCAGGGTTCTTAAGAGTTGTGATGTCACAAAAGTCAAAGTAAATTAAAAAAAAAAATTCCAACCTGAAAATGTTGGTAAAATACAATTATTAAATTATAGCAATTAAAAGAGATGTCAGTGTGACGTCACAATACCCAATGGCTCAATGGAAATATGACAGAATGTGACACAGGGGGTCTAAAAATCTTGAAATTCAGTAAGGGGGAGGGGCATCTCAGATTTATGTGACAGGGGGCCAGGGTTCTAAAGGATTATGATGTCACAAAAGTCAAAGTAAATTTTTAAAAAAAATTCCAACCTGAAAATGTTGGTAAAATACAATTATTAAATTATAGCAATTAAAAGAGATAGTGTGACGTCACAATACCCAATGGCTCAATGAAAATATGACAGAATGTGACAAAGCGGTCTAAAAATCTTGAAATTCAGTAAGGGGGAGGGGCATCTTAGATTTGTGACAAAATGTGACAGGGGGACAGGGTTCTTAAGAATTGTGATGTCACAAAAGTCAAAGTAAATTAAAAAAAAAAAAATCCAACCTGAAAATGTTGGCAAAATACAATTATTAAATTATAGCAATTAAAAGTGATAGTGTGACGTCACAATACCCAATGGCTCAATGAAAATATGACAGAATGTGACACAGGGGGTCTAAAAATCTTGAAATTCGTGTGACATAATACTTTTAGGTGCAGCAATTCTCTTTTCTTGTTGGACAACATAACCTCATAAAGAAACATGCACATGCTAATGTTAAATTTTAAAAATGTTAAAGCAATTAAATTTTTTTAGGTACTTACTAAAATAGCCAAGGATCGAATAAAAGCGGCCTAGTGTGATTAGGACTCGAATACCGAGGGTTCCGTACCTAAAACAAAAGAAAATACTTATTGTTAAAAAAAGTATGAAAATATATATTTAATTTATTATCTGCATTATATTTCAGAAAAATGAAAAAAACAGATTTAAACCAAGGATGTTTATTAACCTAAAATTAAAATTTCAATGTTGCAAAATCTGGAGTATGTAAGTCTGGCCTTCTATTCCGAACAAGACGCTTTTTCAAGACCACTCAAATTCTCATCATATATAATTCTCAAAATTTCAATCTGTATATTTAAGTGAACGGTTTGATCTAAAAAGCTAATTCTTGAAAGCAACACTTTTTTAGATCTTAGAAAAGAAACTTTTTTCTTTTTTTTAATTTAAAAATTCTAAAGAATGAAATTCTCCCGAAACGTCTCGATTTGAATGAAACGTTTTGAAGATTGATTTTTAAAAGATTTGTTTTTTATAAATATCTACCATAAATATCTGTATAATCGAGGGGTGAACCGCGATTGGAATTAGGTGTACACCGCCTTTGGAATTATTTGGAATTACTTTGGAATTCATTAGATAATCTTTTGTCATCTATTGTCTTCTACTTGGAAATGAAAGTGGAAGTGGAAGTAGGTGTACACGATTTTAGGTCGCGGTTGGCCTCGTGTATAATATACAGTCAGGCAGAAAAGTTAATCTCACGGACGCCTGCAAGTTAGGCAATTTCCAGTTAACCCTTTTTAACCATATACCAAACTTTGACTTCTACATAATTATATGGACAAAGATTGTACATTAAGAAGATTTAAAAATAATTGAATTTTGATTATTTTCATGGTGGTTTAGAAAAAAAACAATGGTTCATTTAATGGCCGAAGACAGAGAAAAAATTTCGAAGGGGGTTGGCTACCCGACTTAGGGGAGTACAAATATACTCCTAGGAGTACGAGATACTGATTGCTTTTTTTTCAGAGTAATTTTATTAAATTTTTATTGACGTTTTACATATACCCTGTAAAATTTCGATGTTTCTCTCGACATTTCGGTGGGGGGTTCTAACACTCTAATCCTACATAAATTTAAAATAAAATTCTTAACTTCTTTTACAGTTATAAAGCTCACACCGAGAGAGGATCCGCGATTGGAAGTAGGTGTACACCTCTTTCGAAGTATTTTGGAAGTACTTGGAAACATTTAGAAATATTTGGATGTACTTGGAAATATTTGGAAGTACGTGAGAATCTTTGGAAGTACTTGGAAATTAATGGAAGTGCTTGGAAATATTTGGAATTACTTGGAAATATTTGGAATTACTTGGAAATATTTGGAATTACTTGGAAATATTTGGAAGTACAAGTGGAAGTAGGTCTACAACATAATAGGTCGCGGTTCACCTCTCAGCTCACACTCTACAAATAATTTGTATTTTCAACCTCATGAAAATTCTAAATTCCTCAAAATAAATCGATTAAACATTTAATATAATTTTTATATTTCGAATAAAATCGAATAAAGTATAACTTGTAATTTTTCAAATTAGCATTCTCTTTAAAACTCCAAAGCTACATTTTTTGCAAATTTTTGCAACTCTGCAAAAAAAAAAAAAATATACTCGGCCTTAGACAGGCTATAAAATTATACTTATGATCTCAAGAAGATCATCATTATTTCAATGACTCATTTCTCATTAAAAAAAAACAACAACACAAAAAACATACCTTTTATTAATTTATTATTAAATTTTTTCAATGATTATTCTCAACATTTATTTTTAATTATTAAAAAAAAATCTTTTAAAAATAAAATAAATAATTGTAATAGTCATTAATGTACTTTAATAGGTGTCGCCAATTAATTTAAAGGCGTTGAATATCGAGAGTGCAAAAACATGAAATTTTATAGCTCGTAAAAATAGTTTTCTATTGAAAATTTTATATTTTAATTGCTAATACTCGTACGTAGACATTAAAGCACCCGAGAAAAAAACATCCTCAAGTTTATTTTTATCGGGTCTGTGAATCCAAAGAGAAAATATTACCGAAGCAATATTATTTGTTATACATCCGGCTTAAGGTAGTTCTTTCACAAATGCAAAAATTCAAGATGTCTTCAAAACTTGGAATATAAGTCATTAAAAGCATAATAAATACACTGTTAAAATTTGAAGACGATTTACCACATCAAACATGAAATAATTGCAATTAAAAATAAAATTTCTTACATATGGTAGATTGGAAAAGGGTGGGAAAATGATCATTATTTTATTTTTTTCATTGAAGGACTTTCACCATCTTGATGAAAAACTAATATTTGTTAGAATAATATATTAGGGGAAACATAAAAAAAATTGAAATTATTTACCTCGTAGTTTTGATAAAAAATAAAAAAAAACATATTTGGGCGATTATTTTTAGTGGAGGGATATAAGATCAATGGCTTGAAAACGATCCATTCAGAAAGAGAAGTACAGTTACGTTAAAAAAACATAACCTAGAATTTTAGCACTGTTCATATTCATAGAGTGATTACGAGGCCAAAACTTTTTGTGTGGATTGTAGCGAAAGAACCTCCTTAAAGCAGAAAATGTCTAAATCGCATTGATTCCTTACTTTACTTAAATTTCCATTAAAGCTAATGTATTTTTACATGTTTTCATTTATCTTGGCTTCTTTAATTGTTTTTTGTTTGTTTTTTAAACTTTCTAAGTAGAATTATGAAATTTAATTTTGACCCACTTCTACAAAAATTTCTTGAAATTTAGCTCTTAAAATTTTTTTCAATGGCTTTAAAAAAGCATCTTTTAGAAACAATATTAAATTCATCTGTCACTTATAATAAGGGCATTCCACGCCAAATCGGACGGTTTGAAAAATTTTAATTTTTTATTCCCTTCATTTTTTGACATTTTTCAGCACCCATCAAAAAACTCTTCCTGGTAAATTTTGAAAAAATTTTGATAACCGGTTTAAAAGGTATTAAATTTCGGTTTTTCGCTCATAACTTCTTAAAAAATGGGCCTAATTCAAATTTTTTTTATTATTTTACATACTTTTTAGAAAAAATACAAACAATTATTTAAAGTATTTTTATATGCGATTTTTGAGTTTGAAAATTTTAATCTTGTTTTTGAAACATATACCTACTCTTCGATTTTTTTTTTGATAATTTTTTATTTTAAACTTTTATTCAATCTACAAATTTTAAGATTTTGATTTTTCTTTCAACAAACTAAACTATTAACTATTTATTTTAAACATTTTTTAAAGATAAAAATCAATTTAAAATAACTAAAAAAAGAGAACTCGATACCAAAAAGTGGTTTAATAATGGCTAATAGCAAATAAAATTTTTTCGAAATTTTCAAAAATCGAAAAAAAATAGTAATCATCATAGGACCACTATCAACCAGGTCTTAAAATTTGTTGAATGAATAGTAGTTTAAATAAAAAATTATCAAAAAAATCGAAGTGTACATACAGTTTCAAAAACGAGATTAAAATATTCAAACTAAAAATTCGCATATAAAACACTTTAAATAATTGTTTGTATTTTTTCTAAAAAGTATGTAAAATATTTTTAAAAAATTTGAATTTGGGCAATTTTTGAAGACCGTCCGATTTGGCGTGGAATGCACCATACATAGGCATATATTAAAACAAAAATTTAATCTTAAAAACGTTTATTTTAAAGCAAAACAAAAACATGATGAACAAAATGAACTAAATTCATGACCAGCCAAGTTTCATGAAAATAATTTAAATTAAAAATTTAGAATTCATAAATTTATATTGTCATTCATTCAGCGTCTTGTGAATAATAAATACACATAATCTTTTAATAAAGATCGTACGGAGTTGGAAAATAATTTAAATCAAACGTTTTGAGAGGATTTTTCCCTTTATCAATGTAAATAAAAAAAAAAATTTTTTTATTTATTTATTGTCATCAGGAACAAATCCCATTTAGACAGCACATCAGTAAAGTGTTAGTAGGGTTAGTGAGGGAGCTGCGTTTTAGCCAGTAGAAATTTTATATGCTAGCCAGGCTCGAACCTAGGCCTCCCGCTTTAACATCGTCATCAACGATGCCGAAGCGGATCCAGAGACTTAGCCAGCTCGGCCAACCAGACTCCGCCCCCCCCCCCAAAAAAAAAAAATCAATTTTAAATTTGAAAAAAAGAAAAAAAATTCATTTTACTAAATTTTAAAAGAATTTATACATTATTAATAGATTTTAAGATTTTATAGCAGAGGTCGGGGAACTTTTTTAACCATTACCCCAAAATATTTTTGTGTAGGTCGCTGTTACCGCATACATTCTTATAAGAAAGCCTTCCGCCCGGCGTCTAGCGACCTAGACCCTAGCCCTTGGCGGGGAGCGTCTCGTTTTATGGTTAAAATTTATATAGAAAATAGCTGACCCAATTTTTTAAATATATTTAAAAAATAATAATAGTTTTGAAAATAAATTGAAAATGCAAATAATTATAGAATAGGTATTAAAACAGTAAATGAATTATATATTACTTGTCAAAATTGTTCCCTTAACCAAAAATAATATTGACAGTTGAAAGATTTCCAAAAAGCTATTATCGGCCATCTTGTTTGTTTGCTTTTACCCCCCAGAGAGGCACTGGTGTTGTTTCCTCGAAACAAATTTTGCATGCCACGGCTGTGATATCTATAAAAACACTCGTGTGTTTGAATGGAATATGTTGTGTGAAAATTTCAAAGAAATCGGTGAAGAACTTTCGGAGATCCTTCGACGTATCACTTAAGCGTAACAGTACATTTTTATTTATATAGATTATTTATTGAATTAATTGGAATTTACATGAAAACTATTTGTAAGTAAATAAAAATTCTAAACATTGACATAATTCAAACGCTTTTACATTATACAAAAATGATGTTGTTTCATTTTCGCTAAAATGACTTCAAAATTAGGACTTTTTGACGTGAATGCAATTTGAATACAGTCTTCGGCATTCAGCCGATTTCTGTTGTTCGTTTTTACGTTTAATAAAGTCGAAGTATTTTTTTTTTTTTTACTTTTATTAATTTTACGATTTTGAATTCCTGGAAATGCAAAGTAAAATAATAGTTTATAAAATAGAAATTTCAAAAAATGTCCTTATTACCCCAGATAGTTACATTGTTACCCCATTTGGGGTAATTTACCCCGGTTCCCCGACCGCTGTTTTATAGGTATATAGTATTTATTCGCATTAAGCAGGAGGATACTTCTTTGATTTATTATTATGAATAAATCATTATTAATTCAACTCAGCAAATTAAATATTTTCGATGTTTTCTATACCCAAGAAGATTTGAGAAAATAATAAAACTTTGGAATTCAGACGATATAAGGAATGATTTTATATATAAGTTACTAATTACAGTGTTTTTTTCTTTTTTTTTGCAAAATCAAACCTGCATGTCAATTACGCCAGAAAGCAAGTCTTATAATTAAATATAATTTCCTTGGGACTTGAAATGTTCCCGTATACGTTCACCGTTTAAGTTCCTTTCACTCGTGAATTTTCAATGGAATGCTAGTAACAACATCATTCTCGAAGCCAATAGAGACTTTTGCTCCAATTAAGATCCAAACGAACAAGCAAGCACTCTTGACGGATGCTCTAATTGACAGATTGACTGAACCAACTAAACTAACATTACAAAGATCAAAAAACAGAAAACCGCTTTGGAAAAGAATTCAGACCGTCGGGATTTTTTTTACATTCAGTTTAGATGTTCAATTTTATTTTTCAATCGTCTTTTTTCACCTAAATTATTTCGATAGATCGATTACCTTTATTTGTAAAACATGTTGTTTCTATTTTTTATGTTGAGAAAAAAGTACTCTATATATTTCATTGTTTACCTACTGGCTTATATATAATATACAGGGTGGGACATAAAGATCTACCACATTTTGAATAGGTATAAAAAATAAAAAAATTTAGCTGGAAAAAACTGAATATATTTTTTGAAAATAAAATAAAATATTTTTTTTTAATGTGTTTTAAACATTATCAGACAAAAAAGAAGGGGGGGGGTCAAAATGAAAATTATAGCCCTTTTGACCAAACTCAACCAAATTTTGTATACATATTCTGTGGACATCCTGAAGGCTAGAAATGCAAAAACTAACCCAACTTTTTGTATACATATTCTGTGGACATCCAGAAGGCTAGAAATGGCAAAAACTAACCAAACTTTGTATACATAGTTTTTGCATTTCTTGCCTTCTGGATGTCCACAGAATATGTTTACAAAATTTGGTTGAGTTTATCTTAATGAAAGTGTTTTTAAAATTTTACAAATTTTCAGATATACCTAACAAGGATGAAAAATACTCTTGACATTTTAAATTTGCGGGATGAGCTGCATCTACACGAATCTATGAACCGCACGCCACTGATATATAGTATAGTATATATATAAACAAAATAATACGTTGATTGTTTTATAATTAAAAAAATACAAATTTTTAAAAAACAATCTTCAAAACGTTCAATACAATTAGGCAGAAAATTTAATCTCACGACCGCCTGCAAGATAGGCAATTTCCAGATTGCCCTTTCTAAGCCAAGGGATTCGAAAATGAAAAGTATATCAATACAAAAAATTTTAAGTAAAAGTGAAAAACGTTTAGGACTTAGATGTCTTCTGAAAATTTAACCGATTTCATAATTTGTAGTCAGCGAACGGTTTGAACTAAAAAGTTGAAACTTGACGTAGAGGTTCAATTTATTTATATACCAATTAATTTGTATGATAAATGTATAATTAATTAGATACATTTTTATTTTTATTATAATTTATTTAAGCAATTGAACAGCGAAAGAGTTTTTTTAATAAATTATTTATTCAATTTCTTTCAAAAATAATAAATAATTTTTAGATCTGCAGAATTAACAGTCAAAAATTATAAAAAAATAAATTATATCAGTTTCGTGATTCAATTGTTTAATTAATTACATTTTTGGAATGTGAGTTCTGAAAAAAGGTCAAAATATAATTAATTCTTCGATAGAGAAATATAAATATTTTGGAACAAGAACGAACTTGCTTCTACCTTACGATATTGAGTTATAGCGACCCAGAAAAAATCATACTTCAAAATGATTTTCCCTTTCATTTAAAATATTACAAAATAACAAAAAAATTGAGCATTTTTTAAATGAAATCAATATTTTGACCCTCTTAGCAGGAAGAATCGGCTCAAAATTATGCTCAAAATGAGAGTTAATTTTTTTAGTATTTATGTCAGAAGATTAAAGTTATTAAACTTCCTAGCCTAAAAATCAAAGTATGATACAATTTACAAAGAAAAAGTTCAATTTTTTGTGGAAATGATAACTCAAATAAAGAAATTTAGTTTTTGAGTCAAAATGATTATATTTGGAAGTAAAAAACTGAATGATTTTTTTTCACAAATTCAAGCGAAAAAAATCGCATCGAAATATGGAAAATATTTGAACGGTTATAGCTAATTAGCTAAAATTCAGCAAAAAGAATTCTATTAAATGAGCTGCAAAAAAATGACACAAAAATATAAAATCAAAATTTGCTGATAGCGTACCAAGCCTTGAAAATATTTTCACTTTTTTTAATTAATTAATTAATTTTTTAATTTTTAAGGTAGTTGTTTCGCGACAATATTAGCAAAAAGTTAATGCTAGAGTATATAGAACAGACAATAAGGATTCATAATTCATAAGCCCAAAACTTTTTGCTGTTTATGTACCACTACTAGCCAATCCCGTACTCGTTTGACAAATCTGGCAACACTGTCCGAGCATGTATATATTTTATCATAGAAATGTCAGATAAAGTACATTATATAGGGAGATTTATAAAACAAAAAGTTCTTAATAATCGATTGAAAGCTGTTGCAACAATGGCTGAAGCGAAAAAACGTCAAAAAAGTACTAAAGTTTACCCACTTTTTAGGTTAAATATATGCGTTGTTGCCAGCTTGTTTTTAGTATAAATTTTATATTATACATTTTTTCATTATTTATTCTTTATTATCTCATAAACTGTATTTTAACAATGAATTAAAATTTTCTTAAAAAATGTATCAGGTATTATTTAATGTTGGCTTAGTTTTTTATAACAATAGTAAGAAAGTTTCTTAATTATAATTATAAATGTGTGTAAACTTTCCGATATCCCGTATAGTGCAATGTATAAGAGTCTGAAAAACTCTATCTTTGGAATTTAATATCTCCGGAACTATATTGTTCACAAATTTCATTTTGCCACCAATCGATGCAGAAGTATTTAAAAATAAATTTCAAAAAAATCCTAAGAAAATCCATATGGGGAAACAGCTACCTTAAGTAAAACTTATGTTTTTATCTTAAACGTTTTTCTATTCAGATTATTCTTAAACGAATGGATAATATCCGGCAGGTTCAAGCGATTCCAGTCATAGATAATAATCTATACTCAATTAATTAATTAAATTTTAATATTGAAAAATTCCCCGGTAATCTTAATCTTTATCACCCAGAAAGAAGTTTACTAAAAAATCCTTTTTCGATTATAGAAACAAACATACTCGATGATGATGATGATGATGATGATGACGATGATGAAGTTGATAATGATAATGATGATGATGCTACCGACCTGAAACCTGCGAGAGAGGAGAATCCGTGAGCGAGCCTCCAAATTGATAGAACAACCTATTGGAAGTAAATTAAGTGTGATTAAATAGCTCCGAGTTCGTGGCCAGAATGATTATGGTCTGTGTCTGTACGAGCATTCAAGTTGAGAAAAAAAACAACAACCACTCTGTCAGTTATTTTTGCTTTTGGAAGATTATTACCAAAGCGGTAAGTAAACACCAGCCTTGTAATATACAGGGTGTTCCTCAGGAGTGAAGCTTATCATTATTTCCGCAGGCCCCATTATATAAAATTTCACCAAGGATCATACACGTAGCATCTTCGTTTGTTTTAGATCCAAATAGAAGTATAATAAACGAAGTTCTTATAGAACTAATTTTATTGAAAAGAATTAGTTTGCCGAGAGTTGGTGATTCATAAGGAGAAATCAATGAGGTTATCATAAATACAATGTATATATCTTATCTACTCTTATTAAAAGAGCAAAAATTGTATATTTGTATATATATTATTATATATTTGTTTATCTATTCGTATCTTGGTTCTATTTTGAAAAAGGCTTTACAGATTTTGATGAAATTCACGGGTTAGGGGGTTTTTGAGGTTCGATCTGTCACGGTCTCATCTTCGACAAAATTGTTTTTGATGGGTTTGTTCATAATCAAATTAATTATTCTCAGGTAGACAAATCCCATTCTTAGGGTTTTAAAAAAGGTTTCCCTTTTCCTTTTTGTGCTCAGGCAGGCAATGGGTCGGGTAAATCCTTTGTTCTCAAAGGCCTTGAAGAAGTATTGTGATTGTGGATTTTAACATATTTTGTTGTCCCTAAACGTTAGAAATATTAGTAAAAGTTTTATAATTGTTTTATAATGAACTTAATTTATTTAATAGAATAAAAAATAATCAAGAGCGGGTCTCAATTTTCTGAAAAAACAACACATTTTGATAGGTTATATTTATTAACAATTGGATGAATAAAAATGAATCATATGGTTGAATCAAAACAGGCGCAGGAGGTGGGGTGTAGTGGTGGGTGATTAGGGGTAGGGCGAGGTTTTGGGGGTGGGGTCTAGCGGGGTGGAGGTGGGGGGGGGGTACAGTGGGCGAATATTATATATTTTTGTATTTTTTTTTAATTTGAAAGCTGCCTCTCAAATAAAAATCGGACCTTTTTATCAGAATTTTAAATTAATTTAAAAATAATATTAAAATAAAGGTTTTAACTGAAGTAGAAGTTTACCGAGCATCGCTCGGTGCCTCCAGGTACTAGATAAAATACTGCTATATATTAGTGTTAGATAAGTTATAGACTCCAAAATTATAATAGTTAAAAATATGTAAAATTCAGAGTGATAGCTACTATTATAAGGATAAAGTCTACGGAGTTTCAAATTTTTTGAAACCTTACTTTGGCCGGAATAAAAAATTGATCGTTTAATGCCAAAAACCCCATGTTATTTAGATGGGAAACTTGCATCGCTGTGGGGCATAGGCTGAAATTAAGATAGAGGCTTTGAAACTTGGGGGATATTTTTTTTTATTTATTTCGAACCATATGAGCCTAAAAATTCGAAAATATCTAAAATAAGAACCCCCTAATATATCGTACATATTGATGCATATATTTATTTGTGAGACTATAGTTTGGAAGGTTAGTCCTCTCGTCATCAGTCTTTTTAATTATAAATATTCTTAGACAAATTGATTTTTTAAACTGAAAGTTTCAACTATTTTTGTTAAGCAATTTGCGGTTCAAATTGCTTAACATAAATATTCTTTTATTTCTCTTGGTTCAAATAATCGCTTGGGTGTAGGTAAATTAGTTTTGTTATAATAATAAGCTGGTCATTCAACAAACGAATGTGAATTTTGAGTGATCGGATTACTATTAGAACAAAAAAGAATTTTCCTACACCCAAGAGTATTTGAACCCAAGAGAAATAACAGATATAATTGAACGAGACAATAAAAAGAGTGTAACGTTATAAATAAATTAAAAATTTATAATTCCAGCAGATGACTACAAACTTTTATTGTCTCCTTCAATTTAAAAAAAATTCTGCTACTTCTCGGCAAAAAAGAAACTTTTAATTTAAAAGATAGAATTTGTATTTATAATTAAAATGACTGATGACGGAGGGCAAACATTCGAAACTATTAAATTATTTAATTTAAAAGAAACAATGTAAGAGTGTGTCTTCTGCTGGAAAATAAATTTTTTAATTTATTTATAACGAAACTATAGTTTCGAGGGATTTTCCCCTTCATCAATCAATAACAATTGATTCACAGGAATTGATGTTTTCTGTGAATCAATTGTGATAGTAAAAGGTAATAATGAATCGAACAAGTTTGTTTTGAATATTCACCGAAACTGAAAACAGCCTACCGAGATACCGAATCTTGAAAAAGTTTCACTTTTTCACCAATTTATTATTAAAATTTTGTAGATATTATAATCAAAACGTACAATTAATAATAAAATGTATTAAAGAAGATAATAAGAGAAATGTCTTCTGCTGGAAAAATATTTTTTTTAGTTTATTTATAACGAAACTATAGTTTCGGGGGCTATGTCCCTTCATCAGTCTATTATAATTGATTCACAAAGATCAATTGCTGTGAATCAATTTTAATAGACTGATGAATGGAGCAAATCTCTCGAAACTATAGTCTCAATATAAATGA
This sequence comes from Forficula auricularia, assembly GCA_024734495.1. NCBI lineage: Eukaryota > Metazoa > Arthropoda > Insecta > Dermaptera > Forficulidae > Forficula > Forficula auricularia. The sequence goes on from JALMQS010000225.1 coordinate 29,836,807, forward strand.
ACTAAAAAAATTAATTTTTCCAGCAAAAGACACACTCTTTATTGTTTCTTAATTTATAAAAATTCTGCTACTTTCGGCAAAAAGAAACTTAAAATTTAAATTATGTATAGTCATTATACCTATCTATGTATCAGAAGCGAGCGGTGACTTTTCAACCAGGAATGGTGTCCAAAAAAAACCCTTCATTTTTATAAATTTTATTTTATTCTTCGCTTCTTTTTGCAAATTTTATTGAATAGAACTTTTCTTTATTATTCAAATTAAAACTTTATGACATGGTATGAAAATACTTTAATGTTTTGAAATTTTAGGGATGCACGGCATCCACAGCATCCATGGGCCCCACGCCACTGCTATGTATATGTTTATTCGCCTTAGGCAGAGGACAACCTCAGTGATTTTTCCTTATGAGAATATATTTAATTGAGTGCTCTCCAGTGACAAGCTTACTATTACAACAAAATAAATTTACATAGATCAGAATGAATTTTACTTTCTAGGTAAGGGCCTTCACTGTAACACCAGAGGAAATAAAGTTTTCATATTTTATACTAACGATTATGGATAAAATATTAATCAATTTAATCAATAAATATTTCTATAGTGAAAAGCAAATCCATACCCTGTGACACCCGGTAGGTATTCAACAAGAACATACTTTTCTATTGCTTCTGAATGGTTCATTAAATATTCAATCGTGGATGAGAAATGAAGATGAAACATAAAAATTAGTTGAGCAATTTTCGTTTGCATAGTTAACCATCAACTTACGCGGAGGAAAGAAACATGCCTTTATTATTAGAGGTCTAATACACCATCAGAGAAACTATAAATGTAAATCGAGAATCGGATAGATTTTTTTTCATTCAACACGAACACGAACCTAACCAGCCATCGAATTATCTGATTAAATAGATATCGTAGATGGATAATACGATGGTGTTTGGATTATAGACAATTTGAATAATGACAAATAATAATAATGGAAATTTTTGGATACTATGATCATAGAGAATTCATTTTAATCACCCGGAAGGGCTTTGGGTTTTTTTTCATTCTCTTGTGATAAAGGAATGTTTGAAGACCTGGAGGGAAATTCAGCAACAAGGTAAATATTAGATGCTAGGTAAAGTGTTAAGCAAATTGGACGAGAAATTCAGAACAGTGTATCATCCATATGAGGAAGAATAAATAATCAATAAATTGATGGGAATTATTGATTAGAAAATGCAAACTTGTTTTTGAAGAGAAATATTACCTTGGTGAATGATTTAAAAGAAGACATAAAATATTATGGGAATTCCGTGAGGGGATCAGTATCATCATCTTTGTATCTTCTTTTTTAATGATAACGATGTAAGAAGGTGAAACACCTATAGATCTCGGATTTTATGCAAATGCATATTTTAAACTAATAGGCATATCAAATAAATATTTATTTTTTTACTTTATCCATGAGAAGCAGATAAAGTATTGTAATCGGTCTCGCCAAGCGCGACTTCAAAGGGTTTTCAGGTAAAGACTACGGAACCGATGGTTTCAACCGAGGGGTGAACTGCGACCTAATATCGTGTACACCTACTTCCACTTTCATTTTCAAGTAGAAGACAATAGATGCAGGGACATTTTCTAATGAATTCCAAAATAATTCCAAAGACGGTGTACACCTAATTCCAATCACGGTTAACACCTCGGTTTCAACCAAAATTACAAATTGTAGTATTTATTTAGGTTGAATTTTTGGTCCTTCGATTTTGGCAACATTACATGGGGTCTCGTCCAGATTCAGACCCAAAAATCAAGTTTTCGCGAAATTGTCTAATAATAAGAAATTAGGTAAAAAAACTAAAAAGTTATGAGAATCCGAATTACCTATATTGAGACTTTCATAGCTTGTTTCACTGTAAACCGTGGGGTAAACTGCGACCTAATATCGTGTACACCTACTTCCACTTTCAAATAGAAGACAATAGATTACGGTGCATTATCTAATGAATTCCAAAATAATTCCACATAATTCCAAAGACGGTGTACACCTAATTCTATCCGAGGTTCACCCCTCGGTTTCAACCAAAGTTACAAATTGTAGTATTTATTTAGGTTGGAATTTTAGGCCCTTTCCTTTTGCCAACATTACATAGGGTCTCGTCCAGATCCAGACTCAAAAATCAAGATATCGCGAAATTGTTTAATAATAAGAAATTAAGTAAAGATATTTAAAAAAGTTATGAGAATCCCAAATATATTGAGACTTTTAAAACTTTTTTTAGATATTTTTTTTCTGTGAAACACCACAAAAACTCCCCTTGATTTTAATTTTCATAATGTTTCACTATAAACCGAGGAACCTAATATCGTGTACACCTAATTCCACTTCCAATTTCATTTCCAAGCAGAAAACAATAGATGAAGGGACATTATCTAATGAATTCCAAAATAATTCCACATTATTCTAAAGACGGTGTACACCTAATTCCAATCGAAGTTAACCCCTCGGTTTCAACCAAAGTCACAAATTGTAGTATTTATTTAGGTTGAATTTTAGGTCCTTCGATTTTGCCAAATGGGGTCTTGTCCAGATCCCAAAGTCAAGTTATCGCGAAATTGTTTAATAATGGGAAATTAAGTAAAAATATTTAAAAATACATAGTTATGAGAATCCGAAATATATTGAGACTTTCATAACTTTGTTGGATTTTTTTTCTGTGAAACACCACAAAAATTCCCCTTGATTTTAATTTTCATAATGTTTCACTATAAACCGAGGGACCTAATATCGTGTACACCGAGGGGTGAACCGGGATTTGAATTAGGTGAACACCGTCTTTGGAATAATTTGGAATTATTTTGGAATTCATTAGATAATCTATTGTCATCTATTGTCTTCTACTTGTAAATGAAAGTGGAAGTGGAAGTAGGTGTACACAATTTTAGGCCCCGGTTACCCCTCGCTATATACCAACATATTCTAAAAAAAGAAAAAAATATTATTAATAGGTAATAATTGAACCTGGGCGAAGATACACCTCATCTATCATGCCTGAGAAATATGTATCCACCCAAAAAAGGCATAACTAATTGAACTTAACAGTCAATATTATTAAATAAAGAAAATATTGGGAGTTTACATATATTAGTAATAAATAACATGATGAATATACATTTAGAAAAAATGCCCCGTGAATACAAACAATAGCTGAACTAAGTGGTGTGCTATACGATTAAAAATTCAAATAAGAGAAAAATTCTTTGTTTACCCTTTTTTTTTATTAACCAATTATCGTTGAAGGTAAAAAAAATCTGGGAATCATTTAACACCTGTCAATTTAAAATAATCTTGAATGAATTGGAAAAGTGACGCGCAACCATTTTCAAAATTGATGTAATTTATAACCGAATTAGCATGTTGGGGTCTACTAATAAACAACGATTCTTCTAAACAGGATCTTTTGAAAAAATATCAATGATGTTGTTTTTTAATAAATAAAATACATTTTTATTTTATTTTCTAGGTCTCACAAAATTCAATTTTGTATTCTTCTAACCTAAAAACTTAAGAATGGAAGCTCATTAAAATTAGAGTAAAAATAAAAAACTGATTAGATTTTCGGTTTTTAAAATTTGTAGCTTCCCCTGAGGAGCCGGGGTAGAATAAGTCCACATCGAGAGGTGAGCCGCAACCCAATATCGTGTACCACCCACTTCCACTTCCACTTTCATTTCCAAGTAGAAGACAATAATTTATGGAAGAACTTTGTTTGTAGCTGCTGGGTTCCATGGGCTTCAGGTGAGGTGTAGGAACTACCTTTCTCGCCGTATGCTTAGCCTGAGGTATTTTGGGGCATTTTAGACGAATCCACTATTTTTGGGTTTGGAGGCAGCCGCTTGGTACTGACACTTTGTAGACGTGGTCTGGATGTTTTGTATTTGAGAGTTTACTTTTGAGGAGACTGATAATGGTTGTGGTTGTCTAGTATAGAAGAAGTGTCTCTGACTTCCAATCAAAGGGACACTAGTCGGGGATCAATCAATTTTTACTTTATCATACAGGTGTATGGTCAAGTATTGTAATCGTGCATGAAAAAAGTGTTTTTTTCCTTCTTTTTTCGAAATATCTCAAAAAACGGCTGAAACTATTTTGATTAAAAAAATTGAGCTAAACCATGGCATTTCGCTCTACAAAAAAGCTCTAATAATTGAACATCAAAAAATTATATTTTTTTGAGATAATAATTGTTTTGTCAAAATGTCTGTTAGTCAAGTCTGGTTTTCTGGTTGTCCGTCTTGTTCGTTACCAAATTTTTGTGGACGAGCTAGCTCAAAACTAGTGTGAATATCGAAACCAAATTTCACACGTAGTTTTGGTCCATTGAGATTTAGAGCTGATTGGATTTTCTGATGCATATCGACCCAAAATTAAGGGGGTTAAAAATTAAAAATCTAGGACGTTTGAGCAAACTCAACCAAATTTTGTATACATAATCAGTGGACCCCAGAAGTCTAAAAATGCAAAACTGACGCGCCCAAAATGGGTGGGTGTATGGTCAAAAATGAAAATCTTGGCCATTTACCAAACTCAACCAAGTTTTTGTATACCATAATCAGTGGGACACCTGAAGTATAAAATGCAAACTAACCCCCCTACATGATTTTAAATAATTTTAGGGGCCAGGTTGTATGGGGCAAAGTCAAGTGGATGGCCACATCAGAACACGTCAGCTTATTTTGCTTTGGCCTGGGGCATTTTCCCCTCACCAACTTTGGTAGTCTTGCCTTACCCTTTGAAAATTTTAACGTTGTGAGTAATTGCGGCTGGGGTAGTATTGGGGGGAATGGGGGCCAAATGAGGGTTAGTTGATATAGGAAAACTTCGGCTTCACACCCTATCTCGTACGACCGTTTTTTATATGGTGGACATGTGGTTTCTCCATGCCACCTACAACCAAGGAAACAACTACTAAAACTCCTGTTCCGCAATTTACCAATGGTAGTGCACTTATCAAACTCAAAGTTGCAATCTTTTGTCAGGTCAGTAAAATTCCTTGATTCTTTCACCCTAATTTTCTGCTATACTGATAAATCAAAAATGCAAGGGAGATGAAGGGTCATTATCAAATGAATTTCAAAATAATTCCACGACGTGTACACCCCTAATTCCAATCGCGTGTTCACTCCTCTATAGTATCCCCAGATTGCCGTACGGCGACTAAAACGTGTTGGACGTGGACAGGTGAGAATAACAAGATTATTGCGTAAAAACCATCCCAATTAGTCCCCGGACCCGGGCCGATATAATTAGACAAAGCATGAACAATGACTTAGAGTAACTCACCTTTGAAAACGATCACAGATGTAGTGATCGAAACGTCGTTGTAATTAAGTTTGTATAGATTTGTAAGTTTTAAAAAAAATAAAGATATAAACAGTGGTTTTAATTTCACAAAACTCTAATAAGCTGTTATACCATCAAAGTTTTTAATTAATCCATATTACTTGGAATCAAGTTTACATTTTCATTTTTAGAGCAGTGGTGAAATAAAGTAAATTTATATATGGTTTAAAATTTTATTTTATATTTGAAATCTTAAAATTTTTTCAAAGAATGAAAACCTTATGTCATTTTACGATTTTTTAAGAGTCAAAATCGGACTATTTTTCATCAAAAACAAAATAAAATTTATTTGCAACGAAATTTTCTCTGTAAGAGACGGACTGGTAAAACTTTTAATTGAAAGTAATGAAAGGCAGCCAGTGGGTAATTTATTGGAATCATTCTTCCTTTCCTTCAAACCGACGTTTCAGAGGATTCTTCCCTCCTTCTTCAGGGTTTCAAGGGGTCAATGAAGGAAAAAAATAAATGCTTAGCCTTCCCTCCCCTTGAAACCATGAAGAAGAGGGAAGAATTTTCCGAAACGTCGGTTTGAAAGGAAAGGAGAGGATTTCAATAAATTACACCTTATTTGATGTGTTAATTTTTTCTTTCCTCATTACCCCTGGGCTGCCTTCCACTATTTTCAATTAAAATAAAAATATAATTTTTCGAAGTTCTGGAGAAAATGTTCTTGAAATAATCGTAAATTCAATTAGATTGAAGTTTTCGTTCAGCAGGTACTGGGTTTTTGAATGGACTACTCCAGCCTATAGTATACGGCTTGACAATTGACAATGAAGCGGGCAATCCAATTAAACTAAAATCAGAGATGCTCATCTGCTCATACTTGAGAATGATCGTAAGAATAAGCTTAGAGATCGAAATTTATATCTCTCCGCCAAAATCTTAAAATTTCTTCTAAGGGGGAAATATTTATTTTCCTCTATAAAATGTTCAGAAAAAGCAAAACTTCACCTCTCATTCCAAAGATTTAATAAAAAATAATCGAGAAAGAATTTAATTTATAGGACAGATTCTATGATTTAATAGAAATTTTACTAAATTGCGACGTCAGGGGACTTCATCCCCCCAGGAGTCTGAACTCTGATGAACGTAACATGCTTTCGGAGCGGCAGCACACACCCTGCGAGACAAGAACCTCTGAATCGCAACATTTGATATATAGAGCATAGAAATCTTTCACTCCATTGAGATATAACGGAAATTAAGAGTTTGCTTAAAAATGAAAAAAATTCATGACAAGTTCTTGCTATTTTAATATAAAAGTAGACATTTGGTGACATTCTTGATTTTTGAAACAGTTGGAATGTTTTTCAGAAATGGGCTCAGAGCTCGGGCATTGACAAATCAACTAGAAACGAGAAAAAGAATTTAATCTTATATAGGACAGATTCTATGATTTTAATAGAAATTTTATTAAATTGCGATATCAGAGGGGATTCAGCCCCAGGAGTCGAACCTGAGAACTCACATGCGTTTCCGGGCAGTTAGTTCTATTAAAATCATAGAACCTGTCCCTCTAGATTCAAATTCTTTCTCGTTTATGAATTGATTTGTTAATCTGAACCCGGAGCTCATTTTTGAAAAACATTCTAACTTCTTTTTCAAAAATAAGATGCTCAACTCTTTACTTTTATATTAAAATAGCAGGACTCAGTACGAAAACTTTTTTTCATTTTAAGCTAATTTTTTTAAATTTCCAAAGGTTATATATTAATGGAGTGGTGTAGATTTCTATGCTATATCAATGTTGCGATTCAGAGAGGGAGTTTTTTGCCCCGAGGGTGTGGGCTAATCTGCCCGGAAAGCGCGTTGGTCTATAGTGTCTCGACTCCTGGGATGAATTCCCTCTGATATCGCAATTTAATAAAATTTCTATTAAAACTCATAGAACCTGTCCTATAAATTAAATTCTTTCTCGTTCAGTAATTGATTTGTTAATCTGAACCCGAGCTCATTTTTGAAAAACATCTCCAACCGTTTTCTCAAAAATAAGATGCTCAAATCTTTGCTTTTTTATATTAAAATAAAAAATAAAATAATTTTTCTTCTTTCTGCAGAATACTCTTTTAAAATAAACATATTATTTATTGGAAACCTTTGTAAGGGCGTGACTTAATTTTTTGTCCTACAGTGGCTAGTTTCAATTTAGAACACCAGATAGCGTATCGGAATTCTTAGTTTCCAATCAATGGATCTAAGTTTTATTTCCATCTCACGTCCAAGAATTCTTCAAAGCTGTGACCCTTTCAAGACATTTTCACTGATTTTAGAAGTGAGTTCGCCTTTGTGAAAATATACTATCTTTGATTGAAAGCATATTTAGTTATGAATTGAAATTTTGTTTGCATCTCAATATTTGAGAATTTCTTCACAAGAGGAGACACTTTTGTTTAAATTCATCATGTTATTTTATTACTAATATATATGTAAATACGTTAATTTTCTTTTTATTTAATAATATTGCCTAGTTTAGTTCAATTAGCTTCCACTTGCCTCTTTTGGGTGTGATACCTAACTTCATAGGACAATAGTGAAAGTTTGCGTATCATCGCCCAGGTTCATAAATACTCAACGCGTTACTGCTCAGTTCCCAGCTGTTTTATATATCTGTAAATTCGGAATATTTTTAGTTAACAAAATGCCATCAGTATGTTTTCTTCCATGTTAGAAGAAAAAAAGGCATGTTGTTTTGACAACAACAAATAAACTTTCTACGTTCTATTCGAACTAATTTCAATTTGATTTAAGGAATCACGGAATCAGAAAGTCTCGTGACTCATCTGCGTTGATCTTTAGTCACCTCTGGTTCGAGGATTTAATTATTTTCCAATAACACTTTGACAAATGGCCAAGGAATTTATTTTACATAGTCAAATAAACCGGTTCTAATAGCCCTTTTGACTACATATTAAAGTAACACGAAGCGTTTCCAATGTTTTTTTCTATCGTGTGAACTGAGTGTATAAAATTAAATGATCGTGAGGTTTAACCTGCATAATTCAGTATCAGTCACTCATACTAATAATTACTTTATTTCATATAGAAAATTGAGTATTGAAATGGCATCTCCGAAAAAAGACGTTTCAAAGTCTTCCAACTCCAATTTATGAATTTAACTGTCAAATTTTGAATTTTAAATTTGATAAATAAGATAACTTTTTTAGTTATTTTCAACGAAAATTCGTGTTAAGAGTGAGCTCAAAAATCCATTGTTTTACTGGAATATTAAGATAAAAAACTCAGTGGTGTGAAATATTGTTTTCATTTTTGATAAATGACTATTAGAATACCGAGGTATGAATACCAAAAAAATTTGTTAGGTTAATTTTTATAATAATTTGTTATTTTGTTGTATATCTATTTTAAATTCTTACATATCTGGAGATCGTTTTAAAAATTTCCCCGACGAAAAAAAGCTTATAAAGAGAAAACATTGAGGTTGTCTTCTGTTTTATGCAAATAAACATATACATATATATTTGGTATATATGTTGCAGTAAAAACCGGTTTTTAGTATGAACGGGTTCTTACTACGGTAGTTAAAACCCATTTCACTGAATAACTTTGTGGCAACTAGAATTTACTGATGTTGGTTGAGATTGGTCTAAAGGTCTAGAATCTTTATTTTTGACCTTCCGCCTCATTTTGGGTGTTTATTTTCAAAAAAATGTTAAACGAAAATGTCAAAAATTACATCCTCTTCAACTTTGCTTCTAATGAGTATGTAATTTTTGACATTTTCGTTTAAAAAATTTTGAAAAAAACACCTAAAATGAGACGGAAGGTCAAAAAAGAAGATTCTAGAAATTTTTTCAACCAACATCAGTAAATTCTAGTTTTGTTACAAAGGTATTCAGTGAACACGTTTTAACTAGTAAGAACCCGTACTTACTAAAAACTGGGTTTTACTGTAACATATATACCAAATATATAAATATGTATACATATATTTTTAACCGACTTCAAAGGAGGAGGTTCTCAATTCGACTGAATTTTTTTTTTTGAGTCTATGTTGCCTGATTTCTTCGCCAATTGTGAAGCGATTTTGATTATTTTTGCATTGGGTTCAGTCTAGTTTCCGATTGGTAAAAATATAAATTTCATTGGTATTGGACCTTTTTTGTTAGGAATGTCACGCATAATGTCTTTGTTTATAAATCGTTTTTAATGATTCTTTCAGCGTTTGGATCAATATAGCTCCATGGTAGTCAAGATACATAACTATTTTATTTGTTTAGTAATTTGTTTTGAGGTTTGACCTTCATCATCAGTTTTTTAATTAGAAATATTTAATTTCTGATTTCTCATGGGTTCAATTACCCGATTGGATATAGAAAAATTTGTTTTGTTGTTTTGGCAAGGTAGTCACCTAACAATCAATCAGTAAAAGGTTAAATTACTCTGTCTAGAGAGATAAAATTTGATTCATAGAGTAATGAAAATTTAAAAAATTCTAGGTAGGTTTTCACAAAAATAAAAGACAAGATGCTTAAAATTTTTATATTATTAAATTTCTTAAATTTTCATTACTCTATTAAAATATATTTCACCAAGAACCTACTCCATTCTCCCTTAACAAAATTTGAGTTAAATTAATTTGCTTAAATCATGCCTGACTATGTCAGAAGAATCTCGTCTCTAAAGAAAGACCATCGGGCCGGAAATTTGGGCTCGACACCTGAGTAGGCGATCACTTCTAACAAGAAAAAAACACAAACATATCTATAACGTGATGTTAATTTTTGAAATAATACCATCTTTTTTGAATAGTTAAAAGCTGTTTCCTTATTTAGGTTTTAGCATTAAAGTCCATATGGAAAGCCGAGAAATTTATTTGAAATTACTTAATATTGTCCTAAAAGGTTACTTTTTTATTTCTCAGATAAGCGAAATTCTTAAACCTTCTCTGTCCTATTCATTTGTTCACATAAACGTAATAATAAATAGAAAATAAAAATAAATTTTAAATATGTGCGAGCCTCATCCACATAAGCTCACGGGAAATGAAGCTTTGCCCGTAGATGTTATTGAAATAATTTAAATTTCTAATTTTAATCAATTTTATTTATAATAAAAAAAATATTAGTGGGTTTTTTTACAAATAATACGTTAAATTTTCTAATTTTAATAAATTTATTTATCATTAAATATTCTTCTTCTTTTAAGTGCCATATCACGTCTCCCTGAGCGTTTTGGCTCCACTCTCCACATATACCTGTGCTGATTATGTTTAGTTGTTTTACACAGATATACTGGACTTACTTTTTAACGCCGGTTCCGAACGGCTAGTTTGGAGAGGTTACTAAACTAATTATACTCTTGGTAGGTTGCCATTGCTTTCCAATAGGAGGCAACTGCAAATATCTGATCACCCGAGACTCAGTCTCGAATCAGCGTTCTTCAAGTCAGCGACCCGACACTCTAGCCACTGACCCACAGTCGCCTCTCATAAATATTAGTTGGTTTAAAAAATTATTTCCCCTCTATTGAGTCATTTCCCCTATATTGTAACAAAAAAAAATCAAACAGATACGTCGCTAAACTTCACTTCAATCCTATACTACTAAAGCGCATTTATGCCTGCCTCTGTAAGTACCTATCTATGTACCTATGTATCTATATCCGTCCCCCAACAAAAACAGTCGTCATTGCTACCAATTTAAATGAAATGATCTATATTTATTTATAAGTAAGATTTTGTCTGTACATTGGCGTGGTGGTGTGGGTGGGTTTCTGGGGGATGTTCGAGGGGTGCGGGTCCGGGGTCGAGCCCCCTGGCAAGCAAGGAGCCCGCGAAGGCGAGCCTTGCAGCTAGTAATAATAATAAAATAATTGAAGAATTATTTAAAAAAAAAAAATTAATTTTTAACCTCCGTTTTTCGACTTGTTTTATTATGTAATTATTCTATAATTGGTGGTTACCTGAAAAATGTGAAGTTGGTTTATGAAATAGTTTAATTAATGTTATAGACGCACTCATTACCGGCGTTAACGAATATTTAACGATCTCTATGAAGCATTTTGATTGCCATGAAGAAGTGATTTGTACCCGGAGAAAGGCACCCCTATTATTTTAACGTGAAATAATTAAAAGCCCGGCCAATAAAGGCGAGTAATGATCATGTTGAGCGATCGAATACTCGGATAGGGGACCCCGCGTTCTAATCTAGGCCCGGATCTGTAGCTGAGCTGGCCGGGGTTTCGAGAATGCGGCCCCGAGGAATGTCAGCCGAAAAGCTAATCACGGAAACATTTGATTGTTTTACAAGGTTTAAACGCGTCTAAGTGTCTGCACGCAAACATACATAAACACACACACACACGGACACCAACACTGGTTCTCGAAAACTAGTCCTGAAGAATTCGAAAGAGCCAGAGGTAAAGTGTTTATTTTGAATGCCATTTTAAATTAATACAAGTTAATTTATGATTATTAAAGGCCTCGCAAGACGCAGTCAATATTTTGTGTCAAAGAAGAAAAAGAAATTATCTTTTAAATAAATTAATTGACATTTTGTTGTTGGGAAGTTATTTGATAGAAACTGATCTAATTTATTTCGATAGAAAAGGTGGAATTAGTATGGATAAAAGGAGAAAAAAAAGAAAAAGTGTTAAGTTGATGATCCAATCAAAATTCGGTACACATCTGGAAGCATATGTTGCAGTAAAACCCGTTTTCGTAAAGAACGGGTTCTTACTAGTTAAAACAACTTTTACTGAATGCCTTTGCTTAACTAGAATTTACTGATGTTGGTTGAGTTTGGTTTAAAGGCCTAGAAAATTTTTTAAACGAAAATGTCAAAAATTATATCCTCTAAAACTTTTCTTCTAATTTTTGACATTTTCGTTTAAAAATTTTGAAAATTAAGAAAAGTTCTTACTAAAAACGAGTTTTACTGCAACACATACAAGGTATAGAAGAATGGCTCTACCTATTTTCTATGATACAAAATAAACTAATAGACATATCGATCTGCTTTTTTTAATTATAATATTATTTTGTAACCGCGGGCCAAATCGGCCCTTGAAACTTTTCCATCCCACGCGCGAATACTACAAAATTAATTCACAAATATTCACTATATTAAATATTAATGCTATATAATAGCGTATTATTAATATCATTTCCGTGTAATATTCAGGAATTCTGCCCGGCCATAGTTTTCAATGGTCATATGTGCCCCATTCTCTAAAAAGTTTGGGGACCCCTGCATAGATTAAAAAAAAAATACTTTGATTTTAACGATTATTTTCCCAAGTGGATTTTCGCCAATTTTTACTCTAGCTACTCTCAGTAGAAACGAAGTATTAAATTAAAGGGTTCAAAGAATGGCTCTACCTATTTTCTATGATAAAAAATAAATATCAACGTATTTTTTTTATTATTATTATTTTTTAATTATAATAGTATTCTGCGGATTAACTAAAAAAATAGTTAGATTTTAACTTTTATTTTTCAAGCGGATTTTTGCCCAAACGAAAAAGCGATTCGATTTGGTTTCTGGTTTTAGAATGTCCGGTTCAAAAATGTGGAAATTAAGAAAAAATGCAAGTCTCAAATGAAGCTATCGTAGCGTTGTAACTAATAAACTGAAACGGATCAAAGCTTCTTGTCTTGAATTTATTAAACGTTAATTTCGTAATTAAATGAAAGTCTGTCCGTTTGTCAATTGTTATATCTCATCAACTAAATAAGCTACTAGCTTTTTTTATTTATTGTCACCCGAGAACAAAACCTATTTTAGACAGCACATCACTAAAGTGTTAGTAGTGTTAGTGAGGGAGCCGAGTTTTAGCCGGTAGAAATTTGTGTATGTCAGCCAGGCTCGAACCCGGGTTTCCCTACTTGAACATCGTCATCATATAGTAGTTTATTTTGGGAAAGGTTAAAAAAATTAGTTCACGAACTAAACTGTTCTGGCAGAATGACAGACAAACAAACACTGGGACAGAACTTGTGTCGAAAATAATAGGGTCCTTTTTACTTGTGCACATTAACCCAAAAATTGTCAAATCACTGAAATTTGTAGAGTAAAATAATAATAATAATAATCAAATAAAATGAAAACTAATTACCTATTATCCCAAAAATACTAGCTTTATCAAAACAAAAGAAAATGAAGTTTATAGTAGTAAATAATAAAAGAAAATAGAATAGATATTATACTGGGTATAGGTATGTTGCAGTAAGAATCCGTTTTAGTAAGAACGGGTTCTTAATATTTAAAACGCGTTTCACTGAACAACTGTGTGGCTACTAGAGTTTACTGATGTTGGTTGAGTTTGGATCAAAGGTCTAGAATCTTCATTTTTGACCTTCCGCCTCATTTTGGGTGTTTATTTTCAAAAAAATTTTTAACTAAAATGTCAATAATCCTCTACAACTTTGATTCTAATGAGGATGTAATTTTTTACTAAATTTTTTACTAATTTTTTACTATTTTTTACTTTTTTACATTTTCTTACTAAAAACGGCTTTTACTGCAACTGGTATATTAATTTGAACTGTGAGGTAGATCGGAAAGACATGTCTGAAATTTGAAATATAATACAAAACAATCTGCTTTGGTGAATCATAAATCACTATAAGTATTAAAATTAGTAGCTAAATGGGCAGTAATTATTTTTACAACATTTCTTGGAAGAATCGAAACACATAAATTTGCCTAATGAATCACCAGCCGACCAAATGTTCTAAGAACCAAGAATGCTGACCTCGACCACCCATCTTCCTCCCTCGCCAATGTGGACGTTTTTTTGATTCCTGAATGAATCACATAAGCCAGTTGAGATCAAAACAATGTCCCGCGCCCCGGGGTCATCCCAAAAAGGATTTTCCCTTTTGGGAAATAATAAAAGATCGTCATCGGGGTTCGTTGTTTCCGAGCATGGCGCATAAAATTGACTAACATTGATGGATTGAGGAGTTTCGATTGGAATCACCTAGATTAAGAAAATTATATTTATTTATTAAGTATTCTAATCAAACTTATGGATTGGCGTATGTTAAAATTTAGAATCAAGTGACTGACAAATTATACCTGTGCTATGTCAGATATAGGCCAAAGCGCCCGGACAATATTTTTGCTATTCGGGTTCAATTTCCGAAGAGGTGAAACATCCAAAACAGCCCTTCTGACATAATACAAATAATCCATAAGATCTCAGATTTAGTAGTTGATCATCTTTTCTATATATAAATTTTAACGATTCTACTAACGGAATTTGTCATTTATATTTTTATATACTACTTATATTTATTAAGTAGACTAAAGTGAACAATAGTGATCGATTTTATTGAAAAATTTACTTTAAATCAAAATTTTTTTTATTTTTATTATTATCATGAAGAGAATTCATTTTAAAACACATATTTTTTATGATTGCAAATTTGATATGTTGATGGTTGAATTATTTTATCAAAAGAGCCATTAATTCTATAATATAATAGCTATTAATAATTCCATTAATAACAGCAAAAGATTAATTAAATCACCGCATTGGATAAAGTAATAAAAATGAGAAAATTGCTTGCCTTGTTTTTCCAACTTGGTAGTCATACCCTTAACTGATCTCCCAATTCGGTTGTCTAAATAACAGGAGCTGCCATTATACGAAGTCGGGTTATTAAATGAGCTGACTGATGCTGCTACTGGAAAAGAGCGTGCCGCTACAAGTTTGAACATAATTCTGTCTAGTGATGCTACCCCCATATCCCTGCTTTATTAGGAAAATTTAGTGAAAACCCAAGAAACGCCATCTTTTCCAAAATAAGCACGCAGGATAAGGAGAGAGTAGGAAAAATATTTTTTTCTTTGTGTCGGCATATTTTTACTTTTTGGGTGGTCTTTGCAGCTTCCTTCTTTAAAATGTATGAATTAAAATAAAATTTCCTTTCGAAGAGACAGGATTGCAATATTAAACATTTTGCCATTTACAAAAAATTGAAAATAATTTATTTTTCTCATATAGACAATAATATAGAAAGTAAAAAATTTTAAATTCTGTTATTTGATCAAGAAGACGAAAAGGTTACGTTTTATTCTGCGTACTTTGACTTTTTTAAAAAACCTGGAGGAGATGATAGAATGTTGATAGGTTTTTTATTTAAATTTTTTATTCTTAAATAGTATTCAGTATCCTGGTCCACCTCTCCAACTACTCCAGTTATATTTACCAGCCCGTCTATTGAAAAAATCATTTTCATAGAAGGACAAAACTTTGTGTAAGGTTATTAGAAATTTACTAAAATAATTGTGATTGTTGTTTCTCAATTTGTAGTCTTCCCAGATAAACTCAAATAAGTGTTATGTAGAATGACTTGGTCCATTTCAGAGACGACATCCGGAGACAAAGCGTATTCCGGAAGGTAAAAGTCCCAGATCAGAATGGTTAATGATCTAATAGACGATGAACGGAATCAGAATTGACAATCGGAATTATGAATATTCATGGCAGAACGAGGCAAAGATCCGTCATTCCGCTAACGACTCGACGAGACGAATTTAAACAAGAACGCAAACACAGACATGACTTTAAACGGACGGACAGACAAACCACCTTAGCAACATTCTAATTGGACCGCCATTATAAAGGGACGACTAATAGCATGAATCGGGAGCATAAGCTAGGGTTGCCAAATTTGGAACACAGATTTTTTTTATTTTTTTTAAGGGAGAAGTTTTTTTTTTCACCCTTCCTGGCTTTTGGTCAGAACCATTTAGCCAATCACATTCTTTGTATTATTTTATAATTTTAAATATTTACACTAGCCCTTAGTACAAATCTCTGAAGAGCCATCACAACTTTTTCACTGCACTCACACAAGGACAAAAGATAATCACTATTTATTGGGAATTTTACACTTTCGTTGATTTCACAGTATAGCAATTGTGTCCACTTTTTGTTTAGCTCACATTCAAGCAGCACATGATTGAGCCCCTCACTGGTAAGTTCACACCTACACAATGGGGACTCCACCACTCCAATTCGATGCAGATGTAACTTCAGTGATGAGTGTCCAGTCCTCATTCTTACACAGATTTACAGAGGAAATAAACATTTCTAATGGATGGGCCTCAAAAAGCAAAATTTTGCTTTAAGTATTAAAGGAAGGCAATTTGCTGTATCCGAGAAGTGAAGCAGTGGAAGGTTTATTAGAAGAGTTAGTAAAATAAACCGCCCATGTTTTAGTATAGATTCGCAAATTTTTATTTCATGATCGAATTATAAGTATCAAATTAAATTTTTCCCATCTCATACGAGTAAAATGGGACAATTGGCGTCCCGCACGAACCTTTCTTCTAGGGTCCTCAGAAACGGACGTCCTGGTTCTCGCGGGACTGTTGTCAACTCTAAAGGCCGGTTAAAACCCTTCATTTACCATCTACCCTTTGTTAGTTATAAAAAGCATTTACTTTGCGACATACAACCGGCCCTAAGCAGAGCATATATATTCAGCTGAGTAGTTAGTGCATTGTTACATGCATTTATTTAACATGAATTCTTTGACTGTTTGGATCTCTGGGTAGAATATTGTAATCAAATTTTGAACTATTTATACAAGGCCGTTTTTTTTGGAAATTTCGAACCCATATATTTGCGATGATATACACGAAAATCCTAACCAACAGAAAACTCTTTACAGCTAAGAAACTAGATTCTTGAAAATTTTAAAATGAGTGAAATTAAAACAATTTTTTTAAAAATGTATACTTTCCTACTCGTATCTAATTTTTAAGATATATAAAGGGATTATTTTATTTTTCATTGCACAATAAATAATTACTAAAGTCTACTTTATACCATTTTGAAATCTTGATTAAATACGTCAATTTTTTAGATAATTTGCCATTATTGTTTGACACAGTTTTTTTTAAGATATCAAGAGTCAAAATTAGCTGATTAAAATTTTTTGACACATGAATCTGACAAAAATATTTTTTTCTCAAAAAGTATAATACTCTTAGTTATTTTCTGTTTTGTGATCGATAGCAGTCTTATTCAGGATTCCGTAACAAAAATTAGAATTATAAAATATGAAAATTCGTAGCTACAGCATTCAAATATTTAGAGCAAGGTAGCAATTTTCGCGGTTTTCAAAAAAATGCCCATAACTCGAAAACTAAGAGAGTTTTATTTTAAAAAAATTTATTTTGGACAATCCTTAACTCACATATCTTGTGTTCACGTTTGACTTTTGGGACACCCTGTATATGTGTATGTTTATTTGCATCAAGCAGAGGACAACCTCTTTGTTTCTCTTTAGAATATTTTATGTGCGGTCTAAGACAATTTTTTCTTCTAACGTGCCCCAAAAGAATGCCACCCCTGACGTAGAAGCTTGCCAGTCATAATGTAAATAATCTTGCTAACAAAACCAGAAAGTGTTATGTTGCTAGCTCCTCATTTAATTGAATCTCATTTAACTCTCACGTGAAGAGTTGTTTGTGGTCCATGACTGAGGTGGATACCAGCCAGGTCAAGCGGGATGTTTATTATGCAATAGAATGTTTCCAGGGAATACGTCAACCCTTCACCAAACAACATAAAACTTGGTTGGGGCTGAAACTTTTTATGAACTTCGACTACAAAGCATTTGCTGTCAATTGCGCGCAGCTTCACAATGAATTGCCTATAAAGTTTCAAAATGATCTAAAACGTAGAACATTGGAATTCAATTTATGTTCTGGCATCAAATAGACTTTGTTTGCCTTCAGCAAAAGGCCGTTTCGAAAAAACAAATATTCTAAGAAAAAAAGAAAGAACCTTGGAATATTTTTAAAGAATTCATCATACTGGGAAATCTGGAGATTGTATTTTAGTTAATAAATTGAAATTTTAAAAATTTGTTCCATAATATGTTTTTAAGAAATTTTTAGAAACAAGAATTCTTTCTAAAAGCTAAAATCAGATATATTCTGCATCCAAGTATCAATGATGGCATAGACATATTGATAATCTAGGATAAGTTTGTTCAGGCAGATCAAGCAGAAGATTTTCTTTCATAATATTATTCATCATCATCATCAGCTTTTTTTTGGCATCAGAACTTTTGAAGAATTGTTTTTAAACGTTGATGCAACGAGAAATCGCTATCCACAGATAAGAAATTTATAAAGGAGAGGAATTCAGCCATTAGGGAAGCCTCTGTCGAATAAAACTCTCAATCAAAGAAAACGTTTCGGCTTTAATTTATTAAGGCCATCATCAGCTCTTAAAACCTGAAAAGAGCATACATATATCAATATAAATACATCAACACAACAGCTCATAAGTACTGATGATTGCTTTATCAAATTAAAGCCGAAAAATTTATTTGATTCGAAGTTTTATTCGAGCAGAGGCTTCCCTACGGCTGAATTCCCAAATTTCTGATTGTTTTCAATTATAATCGATCAAAATCTATAATATGCGAGTACTGTACCTAGTGTAAATTTGAAATGTTGCGATGATTGAGCATGTGAAAGTCGTGTGGTGATCACACCAGGGATTTTATGAAATTTCCCGACTTTCTACCACTAACTGCTAATTGTAAAAAAAGTATTGCACAGTGATACCCCTATGGACCGGAGGTAGAATAGGTCCATAGTATCCTCTGCTTGTCGTAAAAGGCGACTAAAGGGGTTGGACGTGAGGCTATCAAGCTCACTCTTTAAAAAAACCTCCCATCCATGGAAGCAGGCATTAATAATAAATTAAAATTCTAAAGAACTAAAGAAGCATATTTCTCCTTTGAGAAGCTTCTCGTATAAGAAACTTGGATTATATGATTTCTTGGCTGCTTGGTCAATAAATTTTCGATAAAATTAAAAATTATCATTGAATTTAAAGATAAAAATTTTTAAGAAAAAATAAAAACCGACTTCAAAAAATTAAATGCAACAAATAAAATACACTAAAAGGTATAAAATAATTATTATCTTATTTAGTTACAACTAAACGACGAAATATTAACACGAAATTTTTTTTTGAATTCGATACCAAACAAACTATACCTATAAGCGAGCATATCCTCCAAACGTACTAAGTAAGATCCGTCGAGTGCGATTCATAAAAGGTATATGTTTGGCACCGACTTCAAAAAGTAATTTCGTGTTAATATTTTGTCGTTTAGTTGTAACTAAATAAG
Organism: Forficula auricularia; assembly: GCA_024734495.1. NCBI lineage: Eukaryota > Metazoa > Arthropoda > Insecta > Dermaptera > Forficulidae > Forficula > Forficula auricularia. The sequence continues at coordinate 29,856,333 of JALMQS010000225.1, forward strand.
ATAATAATTATTTTATACCTTTTAGTGTATTTTATTTGTTGCATTTAATTTTTTGAAGTCGGTTTTTATTTTTTTCTTAAAAATTTTTATTTGAAGTCGGTTTTTATTTTTTTCTTAAAAATTATTTTTTATTTTTCTCTCTTTTTAGTGATGTTATTAATAATAGTGATCATATCATCAGAACTTGACCAAATTAATATGACACCATCCCTAAGACACCCCCTTTCGGATAAAAAAAGAACCATCGAAATCGGTTCATAAACAAAGAGGTTAGGTCTAAACAAACCTAATAAAAAAAGTCTAATACCTATGAAAAAAATCTGAAAAAAATGGGACCAATCGGAAGCTAGACTGGACCCAATGCAAAAAAAATTTTCAAAATCGGTTGACAATCGGCGGAGATATGAGGTAACATAGGCACAAAAAAAAAATTCAGTCGAATAGAGAACCTCCTCCTTTTTTGAAGTCGGTTAATAAATTGAAAGAAAAAGTGAACACTTTTTCAAGACTCTGTACGTTGTCTGAAAATTTTAATGATTTGGCAATTTTTCGTCAGTGAGATAAAAAAATGAAGCTTGGCATAGAAGTGTAGTCCCACTATATAGTAGGGGTGCGATTCGTTTATTTGGATCAAGCAGAGGACAGCCTCAGTGATTTTTCCCTTAAGAATCAACCACTCGTCTACACTCGACAAACAAATTTTTTCAAATTAATCTATACCTATATATATTTTCGGAATACTTGAAATTTTAAGTCTCCTTGCTATTTTTAACCGACTTCAAAAAAGGAGGAGGTTCTCTATTCGACTGAATTTTCTTTTTTTTTTTTTTGTGCCTATGTTACCTCATATCTCCGCCAATTGTCAACCGATTTTGAAATTTTTTTTTGCATTGGGTCCAGTCTAGCCTCCGATTGGTCCCATTTTTTTTTCGTTTTTTTTTTCATAGGTATTAGACCTTTTTTATTAGGTTTGTTTACACCTAACCTCTTTGTTTATGAACCGATTTCGATGGTTCTTTTTTTATCCGAAAGGGGGTGTCTTAGGGATGGTGTCATATTAATTTGGTCAAGTTCTGATGATATGATCACTATTATTATAATAACATCACTAAAAAGAGAAAATAAAAATAATTTTTAAGAAAAAAATAAAAACCGACTTCAAAAAATTAAATGCAACAAATAAAATACACTAAAAGGTATAAAATAATTATTATCTTATTTAGTTACAACTAAACGACGAAATATTAACATGAAATTACTTTTTGAAGTTGGTGCCAAACATATACCTTTTATGAATCGCACTCGACGGATCTTACTTAGTACGTTTGGCGGGTACGCTCGCTTATATGTATAGTTTGTTTGGTACCGACTTCAAAAAGTAATTTCATGTTATTATTTCGTCGTTTAGTTGTAACTAAATAAAATAATAATTATTTTATACCTTTTAATGTATTTTATTTGTTGCATTTAATTTTTTGAAGTCGGTTTTTATTTTTTCTTAAGAATTATTTTTAGTGTATTTTATTTGTTGCATTTAATTTTTTTGAAGTCGGTTTTTATTTTTTTCTTAAAAATTTTTATATTATTTACCTTGAATATCAAAAATCATGGTTTTATCACATAGTCAAAAAGTGATAAATTTTCAAATTATAAAATATATTTATTGATGTCAAAAAGAATTTGTCGAAGGTAATAATTACATTCAATAAATCCGAAAAAGATTTTATTTGAAAATAGAAATAAAATCCTTCAGAGAAGTGAGATATACCTAAAAATATAAGAACCGACAAGGCAGAGTGAATTTGATAGCCTGCCTATCTACCGGTTATAGGCCTAGAGACTTTCCCAAACAGGCATTAAACTCCACAAGCATGTATTTAAATAGTTTTTAAGAAAGAAAAACATAAAAATTAATTTCTTAATTGTCAGTTATAGTGGTCATCAATTTCCAAGCCGTTTTCGTTTTCTTTTTTTACTTTACGAGAAGATTATAAACTTGACTTGTTCTTTGTGTTTGGATTCTTCGCCGAATTTAAGGGATGCGTTTCTTTCTCAGCTTGGTTTATAGTCTCTAAATAAATTATTCATTTTAATGCTTTGGAACAGCGGGTTTTAACTTTTTTATAAAGGCATACCCACCAAAATACAAAAATTTAAGTAGGTACCACCCACAACAATAACTCTAAATATTTCTCTCAGTTATTTTTATCTTTATTTCAACCAATGTTGTTCAAACCAATTGAGGTGAGTCTTATGTAATAGTAATGTTGTTTTTGTGATATTTGTGATTTTGGTTGTACCTCAATATTTAGTTAATTTGTGAAGACTTTCGCCTAATAGATTTTTGTTCTTGTTTGCAGTACTTGAAAAAGTCTAGAGAGAGACGAAACGTACAAAAATTGAAGAAGAACTTCAATAAAAAACTTTGTCCAATAAACTGAATTTTTAATCTTCTAAATAAGAGTTCGAATTGCCGGTAGAAATTTCTAAGAAAATCTTAACAGATTGCCATCTATTAGATCCAAGATGGAATGGATTATTTTTAATATGCAGGGTTGTTTTTACCCCCTGGGGAATCGAACTCGAGTCCTAAAATTAGCAATCCAGGCCAAATATAAACGGCTCACCTCACAGGTTCGCCATTTGGCCCGGAAAAGGGTTAAAAACCACTACATGACATTATTAATTATTTATTGTGAAATGGAAATAAAATAATCATTTTGTCTATATCTTAATAAATAATTATATATACGAGTAGGAAAGTATACATTTTTTTTTAATTCTTTTAATTTCACTAATTTTAAAATTATAAAGAATATATTTTTTTTTAAATTTTAAAAAAATTTATTTTAGACAATCCTGAACTCACATATCTGTGTTCACGTTTGATCCTTGACTTTTGGGACACCCTGTATATAAAATATAAATAGGTATACTCTTATATATTATTTATTTGTTTGAGACTATAGTTTCGAAGGCTTGATCTTCATCATCAGTCTTTTTAATTATATATATTATTTCTGATGGGGTCAGTAAGTCGTGATATTGAAAATCTCTTTACATGGCAGAGGCTATAGCAAAACATTAAACTAAATTCAATGAAATACACAAAGAGAAACAAAGAGGTTGTCCTCTGCTTGATGCAAATAAACATACACTCATATATATCGAGATGATATATCTGTATATATATTATTTATTTGATTTATTCAATGAAATAATCTAGTTCTAATGATAGTCCTTTATCAATAAAGATAACAAATGTAGAATATCGATATCCAATGTGTGACAAAAAAGCAAAAATGGCATAACATAATATGCAATGATGTGCAAAAAATATTTTTTTTTTTATTTATTTAATGTCACCGGGAACAAAGCCCATTTAGACAGCACATAAGTAGATTGTTAGTAGGGTTAGTGAGGGAGCCGAGTTTTCAGCCGGTAGAAATTTTTATTTGCCAGCCAGTATCGAACCCCGGACCTCCACTCCAACATCGGCATAATCGATCGATGCCGAAGTGAGGCCAGCCCGTTAGCTGACTGAGATACCCGACTCCCCGCAAAAAATATTAAATGGACAAAAATTATATTAAATAAGCTATCGTACTATATTCTTTCATTTTACTAAGTACACCTGAGAGCCAGGCTAGCCTAGTATTGTTCAACTCAAAAGTTTTCAAAAAAATTTTTTTTTGCTCATTGTGTTGAAAAACCTAGAGAAAAATAATTTTCAATCTATGTGTCTGTATTAAAATACCCATAACTTAAATATGAAAATCGTGAAAAGTTCGTTCTTGTGCTAAAATATTTGTATTTTTAATACGGAGAACTGATTAGATTTTGAGCTTTCTAGTTCCAGATCTCCCGGTTAAAAAATAAAATTATTCAAAATATATCAATTTTTTGAGATTTTAAACTATATTAAAATATAAAAATCATTTGAAGAGGATTGTTTTAAATATTCACCGAAACTGAAAACAGCCTACCGAGTCTTGAAAAAGTTTCATTTTTCGTCCAATTTATTATTAAAATTAGTAGATATTATAATCAAACCCTATAATTAATTATAAAATATATTAAAGGAGACAATAAAAGACTGTGTCTTGTATTGGAAAAAATAATTTTTTTAATTTATTTATAACGAGACTATAGTTTCGAGAGCTTTGCACCCTTCATCAGTCTATTGACAATTGATTCACAGGGATTGATTCTGATGAAGGGGCAAAAACCCCGAAACTATAGTCTCGTCATAAATAAATTTAATAATTTATTTTTCCAGCATAAGACACACTCTTTTATTGTTCCCTTTAATTTATAAAAAGTCTGCTACTCTCGGCAAAAATAAATTTTCAATTTATAAAATGTATATTTTTGTTGGCAGTGGATGGTTAGATTTTTGAATTTGGTTTTTTGTGATATGTTTTTATAATAAGTTCAAAGAACCATGCTTTAGCTGGTCTATCTCAAAGAAAATTTATTGGAATACCAAAATTTTCAAAATATATATAGTTCTACATTAAATATAATTTATAGAATAAATAGTTTTCCCGACACCTAATAAAATTTATCGATGTTTTTTAAAAGAATTATACCTACTTATTTCTTAAATATTTATTTATTTATATTGAACTAGCTGCAAGGCCCGCCTTCAGCGGCCCTCTTGCTAAACAGGGGACACGCCCCCTGGACCCCCCTTTTTGGGTGGGTTTTTGGGAAAATTTTTTTAAACAAAAGTTGTCATAAATCACATCCACTACAACTTTGTTTATCATAAAATTTGCCGTAGGGTTAAAAGTTTAGTAATTTTCATTCATGCGCCCCCCCCCCAAACCCCCTTCTGGGGTCAAAATATCAAAACGTTATATAGATAAAAACGTAAGTTAGAAGACATCTGATGTAAATATGAAATTTCATAATAATCCCTTCAGCAGTTTTTACGTGAATCGTGAGCAACTTTTCGGAAACCACTGAAACAGACAGACATACAGACAGACAGGAATTTTGTTGAGGGTGTTTTCGTTCATAACTTTGCATGAAACGTGTGCAACCAAAATTTGGCGTGATTTGGACCAATGTACAGACAAAATCTTAATTTATATATATATATAGATTACAACTGCTCAGAATGCCTAATGACCATTGATTTATGTTCTAATTTAAATTAATATATGTTAATTTGTTCTTGTGGAAAATTACTTTATTATTATACTAATATTTTGTTGTTTGATATGTTGAATTCACACTTAAAAATAAATATCTTTAGTAAATTTGAATACAAGGTTGATTAAAGATTAAAGAAGACATTGTACTCTGGGATGTGTTGAATTTAATTAGCTTCTAATTAGTATCAGCGAATGGCATAAGACGCTATTTCTGTCGTCAATGTAAATTTGTAAGTCCATATCCGACTGGAATATCGGTGTAAATGCTAATGACCACGGCAGATGAATATGAACGAGCGAGCCGGCTAATATTATACATAAACATTGCAACATTGAGCATGAAACATGCGCCTCCAGAGGATTCGGCCACAGGCTCCAGTGCAGTTTACTCTCCTTTCTGTCCGCCTTCGTTCACTCGCCAAGACGGGAATAATTTACTAATTAAATCAAATCCCACACAATTCGAAACGCTTTCGCTTGTAAAACTCCTTGCTGGATATAGAAAAGATCCAAAATTAAAAAATGTTTATTTTTAAAATTAGAGTGTATGTTGTAATTATCCGAATTTTGAATAGGGGCAGCCAAAAGCACTAAAATATGTAACTTATAATTTGAATTATTTTTATTATTGTCTAGATGCAAGGCCCGCACTTCGGCGGCCCTCTTGCTAGCCAGGGGACACGCCCCCTGGACCCCTCGGACCCCACCCTCACTACCCACTCCCACCCACCCACCCCGGAAACCCATCCAGCACCCCCACCCCCGCACCATGCATCCATTCCCAACCCCCGCCCACCACCCGCACCCCACCCACCACGGACCCCACCCCATGCCCTCCAACCCTGCGCACCACACCACCGCCTAGCCCCCTGGACCCCACCCCACTATGCCCCTGGACTCCACCAGCACCACCCCCTGCACCCCCACCCTACTCCGCCTCCCTCCTTACCCCACCCCCATTCCACCCCCGCACCCACCCTCCGCACTCAGTTTTTGCATTTCTAGCCTTCTAGTGACCCACAGATTATGTATAGAAAATTTGGTTGAGTTTGGCCCAAGAGAAAGAATTTTCATTTTTTGACCCTCCCCCCCATTTTGGGTGGTTAGATTTTGCATTTCTAGCTCTCTAGAGGCCCAGAGATTATGTATTCAAAATTTGGTTTAGTTTGCTCCAAGGGCAAGAATTTACATTCCCCCCCCCCCCCCCCTTTGGGTGGTTTTTTAGGGAAATTTTTTAAACAAAAGTTGTCAGAAATCACATCCCCTACAACTTTGTTCATTATAAAATTTGCCGGAAGGTTAATAGTTTAGGAGTTATTTGATAATTTTCATTCGTGCGCGTGATTTGGAGTAATGTACAGACAAAACCTTAATTTTATATATATAGATTTTTAATTTATTTATAAATCAAAAATTTATAATTCCAGCAGAAGGTACACTCTTTGTTGACTCCTTCAGTTTATAAAAATTCTGCTACTCTCGGCAAAAAGAAACTTTCAATTTAATTTTATTATTGGTTTAATATCGATATGTTTGCCCATTTACCGGACCTGGCATAAAATTGATTAAATAAACAAGTTTTTTTTACAAAAAAAATTTGAAGAAAATCGATCAGTACACATATTTTTAAAAATGATTTTTAAACTTAAGAATCTCATAGTAATATCGTTTTTAAAATTTTTCGATATTTTTTATCAAAAGTATCTATCTATATTTAAAAACGAAAATTTTTGATTTTTTTTTTTTACTTTTTGGACGTTTAAAAAAAGTAAAGTAATTTTTCAAAAATTAATATCTCATGAACGGTTGGATAAAAAAAATTGAAAAAAATCATGAAGAAAAGTCTCTTTTAGTAGTAAAACATAAAAAAAATTTTAAAAATTGAAGATACAAAAGGAAAATAGTATACGATTTATCGTGGAATGCCTTCCAAAAAAAACGTTTAATATAACCCATTTCTCACGAAGTTATGGACATTTGAAAAAGTAACATCATTTCTTAATGATTGTGAATTCGCTATTTGGCCATCCATGTATTAAAATAAAGTACTCTGTCTCATTTAATCTATTCCAACAGCCCTTTAAAATCAATCTTATTGAAATAAAGTACCTCTTCCAAGAAAATTATAAAAATACAAAATAAAAATAATTCATCTCGCATGAAGAAAATAATTTAATTTTATAGGCCAACAAAAATTAAATCTTTCAGAAAAGAAAAAATAATTTGGAAAAATGTGAAAAAAATTCTGTGATTTTTCTATTTCCCTTAAAATTGAGAATAAGGCCGGGTGAAAACTTTAATAATGATTAATCATTTATTTCCTTAGTTTTTACTTTATCCAATGCGAAGCATGGGTAAAGTATTGTAATCGGTCTCGCGGCAAGCGTGACTTTAAAGGGTCCTCAGGTAAAGACTACGGAACCCATGGTCTCAATTAAAGTCAAAAATTGTAGTATTCATTTAGATTGAATTTTAGCACGTGATGGTTTTGCTAAAAATTACATGGGGTCTCGTCCAGAGGCCAAAAAGTGCGATTTTTTCAGGAAGTGCGTGCGGATGGATGTATGTTATCGTTTTTTTCGTCCACGATTTTTTCCACACCTTTGAACCGATTGAAATGAAATTGAAAACCTACCATTATTTTAACAAAATGAAGCGCTGATTAGTTTTTGATACATATCGGCCCACAAACATTAGTACTTTATTTCAATACCTATCTAGTTTTTTCTAAATATTTTGAAAATTACTAAACCAATTTTGATGAAATTTAATATTGTAATTAAGTACCGGGAGGACCATCAAAAATGTCATATAAAGTTTTTTTGTAAAATTATATTTTAAAGTACTGTACCCTAGAATAAGATAGTACATTGGATAAAGTTAAGCAACGATCCGTTGCAGTTTATTTTATTAAGATATTAACACTCAAAATTAATAAATATTGATATTTAGAGTTGACATAAGTTTTTTAAACTAGATATTATAATAACAATTTTCAAGAAATACAATACCTGCGATATTTCTAAGAAATTCATGTAAAAATTCATTAAAACCTGACAAAGGCGGGTATCCGATCTTATTTTTTAATAATAAAACACTTTTTTCTTTTAATTAATCTCGGATATTGAATTACAAGGTGAAAAGTGAGAACAGCGATCAAAAATTAATGATATCATTCACCGGAGGTGATAAATCAAAGGACAATTATTTTGTATTATTCACGCAAATTGAACCCGCTGATTTATGCACTGGCTTCAGGCGAGTATAATAAAGGCAATTAATTTAACGAGGTTTTCATTCCGCTTGTGAAAAATAAATAGAGAATAGAGAAATGAATAAAAATATATATTGAAACAAACGACTAGCTTATTTGTTTCAATATTTATCATTAAAAAATATCTTCAATTCCTGTTCCTCGTCACGAGATCAGCATTATATATAACGATATATATATCTGAAGGCAAAGCAGAACTTGATTTCACAATTCTGATTATTCAGGGCTTTATTATTTTGTTAAATTAAATGATTTATTTCTTGAAGTAGAAATATATAAATAAGCCGGTCGATTGCGTCTATACCTACGAGGGTTTCAAACCTAATATATATATTACTAGCTGAACGACCCCGTCACTCCGTGAATTCAATACTTTGGTCCTCCCAGAAAGCCAGGCAGCAGATAAATGATTATATCTTCCAAAATACTTGAGAGATCAAATTATTTCTTATTTATCTTTCAAAAAAGAGATTGAACTGAATTTTATTTTTAAGGAGGTTCTTTCGCGACAATCCACACAAAAAGTTTTAGCCTCGTAACCACTTTATAAATATGAACGGAACTAAAATTTTAGGTTATGTTTTTTTAACGTGACTGTCCACTCACACTACGAAATCTCTATACGGATACACACATACTAACCGGATCGTTTCCAAGCCATTGTTCTTATATCCCCTCCACTAAAAATAATCACCCAAACATGTTTTTTTGTTTTTTATCAAAACTACATGGTAAATAATTTCAATTTTTTTTTAAGTTACTCCGAATATATTATTCTAACAAATATTAGTTTTTCATCAAGATGGTGAAAGTCCTTCAATGAAAAAAAAATAATAATGATCATATCCCCACCCTTTCCTATCTACCCTATGTAAAAAATGCCATTTTTAATTGCAATTATTTCATGTTTGGTGTAGTAAATCGTCTTCAAATTTTAACAGTATGTGTATTATGCTTTTAATGACTTAGATTCAAAGTTTCAAAGACTTCTTGAATTTTTGCATTTGTGAAAGAACTACCTTAAGTATAAGTATTAGAAGAAATTTTCTCTTGGGAGTGAGACGGACTGGTAGAAATTTTAATTGATAAGTGATGGAAAGGTAGCCCAAGGATAATGAAAAAATTTCTCAAATAAAATAAGTTTATTAGATATTAATTTTTTTCATCTCTCAAAAACCAACATTTCGAAGGATTTTTCCTCCTTTTTCAGAGCTAAAGGGGTCATCAAAATGTTGATTTTTGAGTGATGAAAAATATGAATATCCAATAAGCTTATTTTATTTGAAATTTTCTTCGAAGAGAGAGCGGTATGGTATAGATATTAATTGATAAGTGATGGAAAGAGCAGCTCAAGGATAGTGAAAAAAATTCTCTCAAATAAAATAAGTTTATTTATTGGATATTTATTTTTCATCACACAAAAAAACAACTTTTCGGATGATCCCTTTTAAACACTGAAAAAGGACGGAAAAACCCCCGAAACGTTTGTTTTTGAGTGATGAAAAAAATGAATATCCAGTTTGATTCGAGAAATTTTTTTCACTATTCTTGGCTGCCTTTTCATCACTTATCAATTTTATTTTAAGTAGTTGATTGAAATTGGACTGGTATAAAAATTATTTGAAAATGGCAAATTTAGGGATCTATACATACGGTTTAAAGCGAAATAAATTTTAGAATATTAAGCGTAATTTTCCTTAAAAATTTTTTTACAAGAATACCTCACATATCTATTATGTATCTGTCTGGATTCAGATAACGACAATTCCTAAAAGCACCAAATGACTTAGAAAATGTGTTCTGATGCTAAAATATTTGACTCCACAAAACAAGAAATCGCTTAGATTTTGGGCTTCATAATTTCCAGATGACAAATTAAAGAAATGAGAAAAATCAAATCATTATTTTGAGGAGCTCTTAAATGTCAAATCAACAAACTTTCCTAAGAACTTAACGATAAAAAATGCTTTTTATTTTTGTCTAACTACTAATATATTTTAATAAAATAAAACTAAAAAATATCAATTTATTATCATATCAAAAGCTCAGAAACCCTTTGGGACCAATTAACTACAAATTGGATAATGGCGTATCAGAGACTTCAACGCACGATATAAACATTTAATTATATAAAATATGATAGATGAAATATCATATATAATCGAACAGCTAAACAATCTAATCGTAATAGATTACAAGCTTTTTAAAACCTATTTAAAATAATGGCGAGGTAAATTGTTTCGTTATCAAAACGAGAAGAACTTCTTTATTTTTCAAGTTTATATGAAAATAATCTCTTTTAACGATCAAATTTCCTTAAATGTTTCTAATCTTGAGATTTTAAAATGACGAGCTGACATTCTCAACCTCTCAGTGAGTCAGATGAGTATTCAGATCGGAGATTATATATAAAAACAAAAAGAAAATATAATTGTTTTCCGAGCAAGGTTTTGAAGTATATTTTTAAAAAACATAATAAATTTCTAATTATTGTCATCAGATAATATCTTAGTTTAGTATTACCATTATATTTAGAAGGTTAAAGTCTATATGTTGCTTTCAAATAATAATTAGTACAGGTAAAAAACTTAAAACAAAGGTAAATAAAAAAGATTTCATTTTTATCAAACATGAGAAAAAGGTTAATTAAAATGAGAAAATATTTAATTTTTTTGTATTTTTTGAAAATACAATTTTTTTCGGTTTTTTGGAGGATTTAAATTACTTGTGATTTTTAAAATAGAAAAATTTTAATGTTGGTTTTAACTTTGAGATGCTTTGTATCCACTGTACCCCACGCTGCACAGAAACAGTAGAAAAATAAATTTTATTTTTATAAAATTTTTTTCGCTTTTTCGGTAGAATTTAAATTAAGTGTGATTTTTTAAAATAGAAAAAATTTTAATGTTGGTTTTAACTTTGGAGTCCAGAGATGCTTTGTATCCACTGTATCTCACGGTGCACATAAACACTAGAAAAATATCTTTTATTTTGATTTTTTTGAAAATAAAATTTTTTCGCTCTTTTGGCAGAATTTAAATAGCTTGTGATATTTAAAATAAAAAAATTTTAATGTTGGGTTTAACTATAGAATATTTTCGAGCTGGACCAGAAATCGTAAAATTAAAAAAATACCGTTTCAATTGAATGAATATAAATAAAAAAATTGTGAATTTATAGGGGCAAGTATCCTATTTGACCGGTTCTAAAAAATAAATATATGCCGAACTAGATTTTGGCGCCTGTCGGCTAGGCAACCTGGTTTTTTCTGAATTCGTCTTAGGAAAACAAAACAAACATTCAGTATTTTCGCTAATTAGTCATTAAATTTTTTTTGCGTCTGTCTGTAGAACGTATCTACTGCATAAAATTTAGCTTTACTTATCATTTAAAAAAAACAAAATAACATTAAAATCGAACTTTCCGATCAAGAGCGAAGAACTTCCCCAGTCATAAATAAATACAGTCGACTCTTTATGAATTTTATTAAATGTAAACATTGTTTTGAGCTTCGACTCCGGAGATTACTTCTCCACCATCGAGTGTCCTTATTCATCTTTTTAGTCCTTGTTTTTAATAAGAGGAAAACTAATTAAATAAAAACCTCTTTCCATAATTATTCCAATTCCATTATTTCAATTTTTCCATCACAGTCGACTCAATAAAATTCAATTCATAAATAGAAAAAATCTCGAAACGTTGAAGCGGGTTTTAGATGAACGGGGTTTTAAGATTGTTTTTTTTTTAATAAAAGATTTTATTTTATTTTTATTAATTATAATCTTGATTATTTGCTCATAAGAAATGGAGATTTCCGTTATTTTCTCATTGATCCTGCATTATCACCAGAACTTTGACCAAATTAATAGTGGGACCGATTCCGGTAAGGGTACCCCTTTCCAATAAAAGATAGAGTCAATGAAGCCGGTTCATAAACAAAGAAGTTATGTGTGAACATACATAACAAAAAAGGTCCAATACCAAATGAAATTTAAACGGGACCAATGAGGAACTAGACTGAACCCAATGCAAAAAAACCATCGAAATCAATCCACATGGTAAAAACAAATAAATGTTCATACACAAAAAAAAACCCGTTGAATTAAAAACCTCCTCCTTTTTTGAAGTCGGTTAAAAATAAATTTATTATTTAGCGAATATTTCCATGAGAGTAGTCCGTGATTAGATTCAACCCTGGGTCTCGGGAAAGGTTTCTGCAGCCGTGCAGACACACTCTAGTTGCCGGAAGGATAACGTCATCATTGGCACAGGGTTCGCACGGTGCGGATGCCCTGTGGCTCGATGTCGTGCATAACTAATGGCCAGGGGCTTTTGAGGCACGCCGCCGCACAATTGGGCTGCACTGGCAAACACATTAGGCCCCTCGCATGAATTGACGACATTCGACAGGCATCGTGGCTTGGCAGCCAGAGCCTTATTTGCCTACCAGATAACACATCAGGTCCGGATCTCAAATTACATGACGAATAATAATTATTATTGACGACAATCGGTTTGGGATGAGCCTCAGCCCACCGAGGAGTTGATTTTAAAAAGGGAATACATCGAAATGCTGTCAATAAAATAAACGTTCTTTTATGAGGAATCTGAATAATATTTCAAAATCCATTTCAAAGAAAACTGTGCCAATTCGAAAATTCCAATTCTTAGTTAATTATTATTATCATCATTTCCGTCTATAATTTGAAAGTTTATAATAGGAAAATAAGGACAAGTTTTTATATGTGACTTTTTTATTTTTGAACCAACGTTTCGTCGACTTTGCCCACTTCTTCAGGGCTTCAAATAGTCATGCCACACATTCGTCTAAATTTTCTCATATCTTCGTTGAGTGGACTCTTCAGGGGGGGGGGAGCTCCTGGCTACAGGGCCGCCGGAGGCGGGCCTTTTCTCAGCGCTAGTATCTATATAAACTATTAACAATTTTCTTTAAAATTATAAATTTGCATTAAAATTTAATCAATAATTTTAATAATTATCCTTTTATTGGGTTCGAGGGGTGAACCACGACCCAAAAATCGTGTACACCTACTTCTACTTGCACTTTCATTTCAAAGTAGAAGACAATAGGAATACAATAGATTATCTAATGAATTCCAAAATAATTCCAATGACGGTGCAACACTTAATTCCAATCGCGGTTCACCCATCGATTTGGTTAATAATCCCTGGCAAATCTTGGGATCTGTCTAATAAGGTTTACCAACAATAACCTCAGGTAATTTAATCTCAAGAACTGTAGAGACTTTGATTTCTTGTTAGAAACTAAGGGCTCAAGTGCTACAGAATCCCCTTTTGAAGGGGGCGACGGAGGGGGGGGGGGTGCGAGCAATTTTCTAAATTCTCTCAAGAGTTCACTCGAATTCAATTTGGCTAGGAGGTGATTAAAAAGCCACTGTCTATTTTTATGACCAATTTTTCACAAGAGATTTAATATCCTTTAGTGAAATATGTTTCGAGTATTTTGACAGGCGACCATAAAAATCAAGATAAATTTTAAAATTTCAAACATATCAATAGTCACTTCATAACCCATAACTTGGAACTCAGTATTAGCAATAAAATAATGGAAATATATTTTACTACGTTTCAAAATAGAATGAGATAATATAGTAGATTTACCTGAAGACTTAAGAAAATAAAAACAAAATTGGAATAATATTTTTATCTAGATATAAATCTGAATGGGAGGCTATTATTTTCACACCTAATATTATTATAACTAGACATGTATGTATTGAAAGATTAAAGGAATTTTTGAAAATCAATAAACGTTAACATTTATGTAGGTATAAAATTGTTTAATACTGTTAAAGTACTTGAAAAATACGGAAAATTTTTCACGCACCCTGCATTTTTTCGAAATAATTTAATAACACAATCTTTGTAAGACAATTGAGTAAAATAAAAAATTAATTATATTTTTTTAAGTAATTTATATTATTTATTAAAGGAGACAATAAAAGAATGTCTTCTACTGGAAAAATACATTTTTTAATTTATTAATAACGAGACTATAGTTTCGAGGGCTTTGCCCTCTTCATCAGTCTATTACAATTGATTCACAGGAATTGATGTATGGAAGTCTCTTTATTGTTTCTTTTAATTTATAAAAATTCTGCTACTCTAGGCAAAAAGAAACTTTCAATTTAATTTAAATAAACTCATTTAAATATTTAAAAAATAAGCTGATGTGGCCATCTACACATGACTTTGCTCATACACCTGGCCCCTTCGTTTATATTTAATATTTAATCAAATAATTTATAATTCATTTAATGAAAGAACCCCCCCCCCCTCTTTAATTTTGGGCCCAATAGCAATTAATAATATCTCCTTTTAATTATGAGCTTTCTTCGATTTTTGTTCCATAAATTTTATTAGCTTTAACTTGATTTTTTGAACCCCCACCCGCTTTTTAAGTTAGCCACCATTTAATATTGCCCCAGTAAGAGTCGTTTTCATAAACTCGTATAAAGTGCATGTGCGAAATTCTGCACAAATCGACCGCAAGGTTCTAGGACTTAGTAATAATAGGTTCGGTTTTTTGAACACCACCAATTTTGGTCCATGAAAAAAAAAATAATAACTCTCTTTTTTAATTATAGGTTCATTTTATAGAAAATTTCATTTTCTTGTTTTTATTTCTTAGGTTTGAAATCTTATAATTTTAATTTTTGCCCCCCCCCCAAACCCAGGGGTTCTCAAACAAAATCTAATCAGCTCTTAATCTCAATGTACCAAAACTACATGTGAAATTTCGTTTTGATATTCAGACTAGTTTTTGAGGTTGAGTGTACACTAAATTTGGTAACATATTAACTAACTATAACGTAGTAACAAACATTTGGGCAAAATAAATAATATCTCGTAAAATATAATTTTTCGATGGACACTCAATTAGGACGTTTTTGTGGTCCAAAACGCCATGATTTCGTATAATTTTTTTATATCAAAATAGTTTCAGCCGTTTTTGAGATATTTCGAAAAAAAAAACAAAAAAAACACGTTTTTTCATGCACGATTACAATACTTGGCCATAACTTGTATTGTAAAGTAAAATAAAAAATTGTTGCATAAAAAATACTTGGTAGGTTTCACGTGAAAATGTGAAATTTTAAAAGATGTTTCACCAAGTAACAACACCAAATTCTTAAAAACTATTAAAATAAAACTTATATTGCTAATAATATGTAAAATAGTTGTTTAAATGAAGTAAAATACTCACTTAGTACACTGGAAGCAAACTCTACAGAGCAGTAAAGTCAGTTGAATCTATGGCTAATTAAATCATTCACTAGCACGACGAGATGAACTCGAGGAACACTCACTCTGAAATAAATATAGAGAAAATAATGTTTAATATATATAGAAATATCTATTTGGTTGATTTTTGGAAAGACAACTGTGATTATATGCTATCTTATTCAGGGAAAATAAATTTATCGAAAAATGAACAAATAAAATCGAAAGGTGGAACTATTTGTATGAAAAGTTTCGAAAATATCAAACATTTTGTCCATCCAAATAAAGCATTGTATTATTATTAATTTAAACAAATATTATTGAATTAATTAATTAATCTATTAAATGATGTATCAAAATTAATTAGAGTTTAGTCGATTTGCTCTTACCTTGGAGGAATGGCTGCCTACGGTCTGCCCTGGTCGATTTCCGCCACTCAAATGAATAAAATGCCGTTTTGAATTCCGATTATCTTGAATGCATTTCTCTAGGTGGGCTCGATTCTCTAAAACAGAAAATATAAAAGAATATTTTTATTTAAAAAAAGGAAAATATTTATCAGTAAAAGATAAATGAAAATAAATTTAACATGCAACTTTTAGATATCAATTTTTTATCTAATTATTATTACATAGTATTGGATCAAAATTTTTTAAATCAATTTTAATTAATAGAATAATTAATCCACGCTTTAAGCGTCTTGCAATTCATATTTTTCTTTGCTTTTTGGGGTTATTATTACTATATTTTTACATGTTCAAGGTAGTTGTTCCGCCAAATGCGTTTTCTTAGGATTTTTCTGAAATTTAGATATATTATTATTTAAATACTTCTGCATCGATTGGTGGCAAAACGAAATTTATGAACAATACAGTTTCGGAGATATTTAATTTCAAAAATCGAGTTTTTCGGGCTCTTTAGCATTGCACTATACGGGATATCGGAAAATTTACATACATATTTAATTATAATTAAGAAACTCTTCTTACCATTGTAATAAAAAACTAAACCAACATTAAACAATAACCAATACATATTTTAAGATAATTTTGATTCATAGTTACAACACAGTTTCAGAGATAATAAGGAATAAATAATGAAAAATGTATAACAAAAATTATCACTAAAAACATTTTGGCAACAGCGCATTAATTTAATCAGCAAAAGATGCATGCGCTAGATTTTTTCAAAATGATAGTTTTCATAAAGGTGTAACGTAGGTGTTGATTACATTTGTTAAAAAATAACAAAACGAATTTTATAGAAATTTAAAATGTATTTTGATCTGTCATTTTAATATAAAAATATTCAATCTCTTACAATGTTGCCAGATTTGTCAAACGAGCACGGGATTGGCTAGAATTGGTACATAATCAGCAAAAGTTTTGGGCTTATGAACTTTGAATCCTTATTGTCTGTTCTATATACTCTAGCATTAACTTTTTTGATAGTATTGTCACGAAATAACTACCTTAATCTCAAGTACAGAAATGGACTTATTTAAATTACTTCAACCCAGTGAATCTTCATCTTGTAATAAATACAGGGTATTTTCTTATTGAGTGTTTAAGATTT
Source organism: Forficula auricularia (assembly GCA_024734495.1). Lineage (NCBI taxonomy): Eukaryota > Metazoa > Arthropoda > Insecta > Dermaptera > Forficulidae > Forficula > Forficula auricularia. The sequence goes on from JALMQS010000225.1 coordinate 29,873,610, forward strand.
TAAAGAGTGATTTGATAGTTTATTGTTAAAACAAAATACGATTTGATCATAAGTTCAAAAATTCATTTCTGAGAGAATAAGATAAAATAATTCAAAAATATAATAAAATCCCCCTCTCTCTTAGATATAATAAAATAATTCATAATTATTTATGAAAGAACTCCCCCTTCATAATTTTGGGCCCAGTAGGAATTAATAATTGGTGAACCCATTAATAATATACTCTTAATAATAATAAAAAAAACTGCTCAAAATGTAAGAATACTATTTTTATTTTGAAAATATTAAACTATGTTCTTTAAAATAATGATAACAATGATCAACTATATCAATCTACTACATTTTAACCCTTCTAAATTTAACTTTAACAATTGGCTAATTAGGATGTGTAGTCAATAAAGATTCAATAGAAATTAAAGACAGATTTCTAAGTTTTGTTTAGTTTATTGAACTTTACGTAGTTTTTTTATTCATTTTAATTTGTGAAAAAACTTCTTTTCCCACTAGCTACAGAGACAGGGCGTGTTAATAAAATTCTCAAAGCTACAACAGAGCGAGCAAGGGCGGATACAGGAATTTTTATGGGGGGGGGGTGTATATAAGGTGCTCGATGTATATAAGATCTACTTTTTATCTCGAAAGTATGTCACGATCGAATTATCATGCTGCTTATGCCGCTCCCTTACCGTGCCGCCTGATGCGGCCGCCTCTCTTTGCATCATAACACGGCACGGCCCTGCCTCCCGGTAAAAAAGAATTATAAATGGCCATATATGATTTTTTCATATATGAAAATTGGCAAGATATGGCCATATTAAAAAAAGTTTTGACTTGTTCTTCAATGTCTTTATACTCATTCAACAGTAGTCGAGGCTTTTTGGTGAAGTTGTTGTATTAATAATATCTCCTTTTTAATTATGAGACTATTCTATTAGAAATATTAGTTTTCTTCGATTTTTATTTGAAAATATTTTTACCCCTCAACTATCAATTTCACAAAGTGAGTCATTTTCATAAGGTCGTATAGAGTGTAGATACAAAATTTCGCACAAATCGATCAAGTAGTCTATGGACTTTATTGTCGATCATTTTTTGAACCCCCTCCCAATTTTGGCTACCCGATAAGATAATAACTCTCTTTTTATCATAATACTTTCGTTTACAGTATATTTAATTTTTCTTGGTTTTTTTACTCTTTTGAAAATTTTATCATTTTAATTTCTTACCCCTCGAGCAATTTAATTTTTCCTTCAATTTCAATCAAAATTCTAATCAGCTCTTAATCTCAATTGACGAAAACTACATGTCGAAGATTCGTTTTGATATTCACACTAGTTTTTGAGCTAGAGTAAAATATAGCAAGTACTAACTCCAACATAAGTACCTAACGTAGAATTAGGTTTAATTTTTTTAATTTAAATAAAATGACAAAGTTATGGAGTTTCAAGAGAGGTCGTTTTTATGTGATTTTTGCCAGCTCAATTTTAATCAAATATTAAAATTAAATTATGAAATAATTCCACGAATTCACTCATTTCTTTTTTATTAACTAGGGGTCCGACCATAAATTACGGCACACGTTAAGGGGAGGGGTATCTCATTGGGACAAATTGTTACAGGGTTCGGTGATCTTAAAATTGTGATGTCACAAAAGTCAAATTGAAAAATTCCCTATATTTTTATGTTTATTTCAATCAGGCTGAGGACAGACTTAATGATTCTCTATACCGTCAATAACTCCGCCACACGTCAGGACAAAACACAAATCTTTTCAATTAAATGTAATTTGTTTTATATAACACTCTTCGCGTTCACAAATTGGAAAAGTGCTCGGACCGCTTCATCTCGGCGAATACACACATCACACCATGACTTCAAGGAACTGGAACTCTCTCTCAGCCCTCTATCTTTCCCAGCACCTATGAAGTCCTTCAGCCTTCGAAACCAGGGTGCATAGACACCTGCGTCTACACCCTCTCACTTAATCAACTTTCCCTTCTTCTTGCGGTGAAATGCGAGGGTCTTTCGAGATCAGCGATGGCTGCATCTTTACTGGTGCACCCCTTCTTGCATTCGATTGCATTAAAAAAAAAAAAATAATAACAGCACGCCTATATTAGAAACATCATGCGAGCCCGAATCGCACTTGTCCGGCTTATTTAATTTTGATTAAAAAAATCATTTTTTTTTAATAAAAGTTTCTTCTCCCACGTCTAAAAATATATATTTATACGTGCTTGAGATGTTAGTAGTAGTAAAGTATTTTGGTAGTATGCATTTTCAAAAATTTAGGATGTAGAGTTATTTAATGAGAATGATGAAAGGTTTTCTTAGAAAATCATAAGATAAGTGTCATCTATTAAATCCGATGGAATGGAATATTTTTAATTATATGTCAGAGGGGTTGCTTTTCACCCTCTCTGGAATCAAACCCGAGTGCCAGTAACAGCAATCCGGGTCATCTTGCTCACCTGCTGGATGCAAAACTCTCTGACATATAAATTTTATAATTCGACGGATGTCTAGCGGGCTATATGCAAAATGACGTTGGATTGTAGCTAAGTGGATCACATCTTTTTCTCTCTTGGTCCAGACTTAAGACTCCACAGACTTCAATAGCATAATCCGCAGTAGTCTCGTGATAAAATATATTTTTCAAATAAGCTGAGGTCAAAACAATTCTCATTGATAGGTCAATTATTTTTTGTCATATCAGTTAGAAAAAATTATAAAAATTTATTTAAGATCATTAATTCAAGTAAGAAATATATAAGTTCAAATATTATTTTCACTCAATATTTGACAAAAATTCCCTACAGTTGATTCGTGATTTGAATCAAATGTAGAAAAACATTGGGTTAATCTCTGACATATGTAAACGTGTTAAATAATTAAAAATATTCCATTCCATCGGATTTAATAGATGATCAACCATCTTATGGTTTTCTAAGAAAATTTGAATCTATTATCCATCGGCAAATTGAAATCTTTCATGATGAACAGTTTGTTAATTTTTGATTCTTTCCAATCGTTAAGTTAATATTAATTAACTAGTAATGTAATTGGTTGTCTGGCTTGATCTCTTCCATTAGAGCTAGTGAGCCTAAGCAGCCTGGACAATGGTCTATAGAGATGTTAACACCGTCCGGATGGTAGCCGCGTGTGAACGGACAGGATCCATCCCAAACGAGGGTCTATGTTCGTGGTTTTGTTAGTAGGCATCCCTCGGGATCCACGCTATCATTCATTCCTGACATATTGTTTATTCGTGGTCGCGTCTTATCAGCTGATGCCATCGGATTAGCCTACGTTGGTGTATGTTTGTATCTTTTGTATGTAACACCGAGTGTCCTCTCTCGGTTTGGTTTTTTTCGCCTCGAGTCACGTTTGTGGAGCCCAAGCGAGCCAAGGCCCCGAAAAAGACGCGAGCTTGTTACCTTTAGACATCATAATGTCAATAAATTTTAATAGCTTTTTACTTTTTTTTACCATCTAATTCCAATCCCGTCAAATTATTTCAAGTGGGCATGTAATTTATTGCTAATTTAAAATAAACAACCAAAGGTTTAATTAAGCTTTTGGACTTTTTAGTCGCTAATAGTATAGTGTCTACTTGATGAGATGAAGGACAATTTCAAAAGAAAAAAAGTTATATAATAAATAAAAATGAAAAACAATTGTGTTTAGCAGTGGTTTTGATTTTAAATCGCATTCAGTTTGATCGGAGTGTCGCAATTATTATTTATTTGTTTGAGAATTTGCGTTTTACGGGAGACCGTTATATACGGGAGTCCACTGTATATGGCGAGGTGAACCGCGATCTAATATCGTGTACACCTACACTACTTCCACTTTCATTTCCAAGTAGAAGACAACAGAATACAATAGATTATCTAATGAATTCCAAAGTAATTCCAAATAATTCCAAAGACGGTGTACACCTAATTCCAATCGAGGTTCACCCCTCGGTAAATTGTATATATTTCTTCCTATTTTTTTCTTAAGTGAAAAAAATTTATACAGGGTGGGGCATAAAGTATCTCCCACATTTTGAAGTGGTCTACAAATGAAAAAAATTATCTAGAAAAAAACTGAATATATTTTGAAAAGAACATAAAATAATTTTTTTAATGTATTTTAAACATTATATTAGACAAAACCATCTTACAAGATGCAACCCTTTCCGGCAATACTAGAGTGACAACCATATTTATTTGAAATTTCAAGACCTTTTGTTTAGGCTATTCTTAAGAACTAAAAAAAACTAAATAATACCTAGTATTAAAGACCAATTGGATTAGATTATTTTCTCTAAACACTTTGTCAGTTCATTTAGCCACAAAGTGTTTAGAAAATTTTTTATCAAGAGCTTCAGAAAGCTGTAATAAAACAGCGAAACGTCGCAATTTATGATTTAACACTTATTATTGTTCCTTTCCTCTGAAAAATCGATATATTTAATATTTATTAAGGAACTGAATAATAAACATGATAACTATATCAATGTTTATAACGAGAAACTGTGCTTTCTACTATCAATCAAAATAAAATCAATAGCCATGAATGGCATTATGACAATAAACATATTTAGATATAGAATTTTCATTTTTGATCCTCCCCCATTTTGGGTGATTATTTTTTGCATTTCTAGCCTTTTGGGGGCCCACAGAATATCTATACAAAATTTGGTTGTGTTTGGTCGAAAGAGATAGAATTTTCATTTTTGACCCCATCCCTCCCCCTTCCCTTTTTCTTGTCTGATATAATGTTTTAAAACACATTTTTAAAAAATTTATTGTTATATTCTTTTCAAAAAATATATATAGTTTTTTTTAGTTCAATTTTTTCATTTTTTTATACCTCTTCAAAATGTGGGAGATATTTATGTCCCCCCCCCCCTTGTATAAAAGTTTAATTTGCTGAGAGAAATACTATGGAAAAAATCACGAGTTTAACTTCTACTGAATTAGAAATGTTATCTATGATTTTTACTTTACCATACAGGGTATGATCAAGTATTGTAACCGTGCATGAAATAAAGTGTTTTTTTTCCTTTTTTTTCGAAATATCTCAAAAACGGCTCAAACAATTTTGATTAAAAAATTGACCAAAACCATGGCATTTCGCTCTACAAAAAAGCCCTAATAAGTAAACATCGAAAAAAATTATATTTTTCGAGATAATAATTGTTTTGTCAAAATGTCTGTTAGTCATAGTCTGTGCGTTACCAAATTTTGTGGACGATCTAGCTCAAAAAATTAGTGTGAATATCAAAACCAAATTTCACACGTAGTTTTGGTCCATAGATTTTGGTGCATGTCGACCCAAAATTGAATGGGGTGGAGGGGGAGGGGGGGGGTAAAAATTACAAATCTAGGCCATTTAACCAAACTCAACCAAATTTTGTATACATAATCAGTGGGACCCAGAAGTCTAAAAATGCAAAAACTAACCGCCCGAAATGGGGGGGGGGGGTGCTGGGTAAAAAATTAATAACTAGGCCATTTGACCAAACTCAACCAAATTTTGTATACATAATCAGTGGGATTCCAGAAGACTAAAAATGGAAAAACTAACCGTCCAAAATGGGGGGGGGTGCATGGTCAAAAAATTAAAATCTTGGCCATTTGATCAAACTCAATCAAATTTTGTATACATAATCAGTGGGATCCCAGAAGTCTAAAAAGCAAAAACTAAGCCCCTCCCCTACATGATTATAATTTTATTAAATATTAAATATAAGTGAGGGGCCAGGTTGTATGATAAAGTCAAGAGGATGGCCACATCAGAACACGTCAGCTTATTATTACATGCATTTGACTACTATTAATATCTATAGACTATGACTTCGTTTGTTTTTGTATTTGTGGTTTTGTGTATTGGGTATAAAGGAATTTAAAACTTAGATCAAATTATTTTTCTTCTTGACTCATGAATACCTTTAGTTGTTGTAAATTATATAAATATATAGATTTATTATTTAAAAGCTAGTTTAATAATATACTCCTTAAATGGTAATAACGTAATGAATGTTTTTTTGTTAAAAATAAAAAAATAAAAGACGATCCATCTTTGTTATTCCCTTTGAAATTGAACAGCTGTGTAATTTGGCCGAGGTTATTTTCGCAACCCGCACCCTTAACCGAAAGGATGATAATAGCATAGAAAGTTTACCGGCAGCATAATTATGACAATTTACACTGTCATTTATTAATGGCCAGGTTGATAAAGGGCAGAATAGGCGCCTTGGGGTTACCTTGACCCGGCCGTGCAGGGAAACACCAGAAACCATAATTTGCAACCAGAACTCAGGGTTGTCCAAAAATCAAAATGACGTTTACAGTCTGGCAATTTTAGGCTTGAGTCGTAGCCCAATTGGCATTTAGTGTAATTATACCTTTGTAGAGTAGAATGGACCCTTCTTTTGAACAATTCCAACTATTTAAGATTAAATGTGTTGAAAATTACTATAATAATTCAATAAATAATTTGGTACATTTTCCTAATTCTAATCAATTGAATTGATCGAAAAGTTTGTTCTCGGCAAATTTCGCTGATTTAGTAATTTTTCGTTAACGAACTGTTTGAATTTGAAAGCTGAAATTTGGCGTAAAGATGATGCGACATTAATAATATACACGTCCGTGACAAATTCCTATAAAGATATGCTTTGCTCTAATTTTTAATAAGTTTACAAAACTGGCCTCAAGAGAGGCTTGTGAAATTGAGCTGGTCAAGTTTTTCATCAATAGGGACAAGGACTTCTTCAACCCCGAAATTATGAGATTGCCTTCAAAAAGTACAAAAGTTATCGAACAAAACGGCTCATATTTGATCTAAATCGAAAGTTCTAACTTAGTTAATTTTATCGTCGAAATAAAGAGAAAAACTTTTTTACTTCACCTATTACAATATGTAAAGTATTGGTTTAAATGTTGGAGATCGTGGCTGTGATGATATTCAGTAGGCTGAAGGATAAAATGTTTCGACCTAAATTTTATTGGGCCATCTTCAGTTATTGGGATTAGTGCACATATTACAATAGGGACCGGTCGTCACGGCATTTAGCGCCAACTGGCGACGAAAATATAAACTTTTGGGGATTTTTATTAAACGTCCAAAACAAACCCACTCATTGTTACGCCGACGATAGCACTCTACACGGCAAACCCTCTACTCCCGAATAATCGAATCAATGTTGCCTCCTCAATTACTCTCGACCTAGACAAACTGAATAAATGGGGCTCTCAAAATTTAGTTAACTTTAATTCAAACAAGACTCAATGTTGTCTAATTTCTAGGCGCGAAAATAAAGATTTCCCTGATATTCACTTCGATTCGAATACTCTGAAAATGTGTGACAGCCTATCCATAGTTGGGCGTCTCTGTCGCATCTGACCTGTCTTGAAATGAACACATCTCCTCTGTGGCGAAATCCGCAGCAAGGAAGATTGGCTTCTTATTCAGGTCCAAGCGATTTTACAAACCCCCACAACTTCTCACCATCTACAAGGCCCAAATCCGCCCCTGTCTCGAATACGGCTCTCATCTATGGAGAGGAGCCTCAAAATATTCTCTTGCTTACCCTGGATGCAATTCAAAACGAGCCGTCAGGTAATTGGACGATTCTACTCACCGACTCCTCGACTCGCTGGCTCATCGAAGAAATGTCTCTGCCCTTTCCCTTTTCTATAGATACTATCACGGCAGGTGCTCTGATGAGATAAATTTCCCCCGTATAGCATTCTTTTGCACGTATGCACGCGTTTTGCCGAATCCCAACACTCTTTCGCTGTCAAATTAGAAAAAGCCGGACTCACTTCATTCGCGAATACATATATCCCCATGACTTCAAGGAACTGGAACTCTCTCCCAGCCTCTATCTTTCCCAGCACCTATAATCTTCAAACCTTCTAAAACCGGAGTGCATAGACACACTACGTCTGACACCCTCTCACTTAATTAACTTTCCCTTCTCTTCGGTAATGCAAGGATCTTTCGAGATCCATAGGGCTGCATCTTTACTGGTGCACCCCTTCTAGCATTCGATTGCATTAAAAAAAAAAACAAAGAGACTCAATCACGGCCCTTTAGGCTCCAAGCAATCCTTCGATCTATGCTATATACTATAATACAATATTTGCTCTAATGCTCCCAAAATATTTGAATAAATAAACACACGAGAGCGCTACCTTCGGCAGTAGGTGCCTTCTATGTTAAACGCACGGTCACTATACGCACATGTAATTGAAACTAGTTTTGTCAACAATAAGAAATTTAACTTCATGTAGTTTGTGTCGTGATTGCCGCGAATTCTTCTCTGAACCTTGGCAGACACAACATATAAGAACATTAAATTTCTTATTGTTGACAAAACTAGGTACACTCACATGTGCCTATTGTAAAATGTGTATAATTCCCAATTACTGAAGAAGGCTCAATAAAATTTAAGTAGAAACATTTTACTGTAGTAATTTTATTGTACTTGGTGTATCCCTACTTTAGCTGATATAGCTAGCTCCTTCAGACCATTGAATATTGGTTTAACTTTCGAACAAGAAAGTTGATGATACAATTGACAAAATCCTGGAAGAATTTGAGGAAGGGTAGAGCTCAAAAGATATGGCAAACATGCGCAAAAAATTTGGAGGCCTGTATACAAATATTATCATAGTTTGCTACCCCTATTCAATTATTAAATCACTAATGAGAATATTACCTAATAGTCATATTTGAACTAAAATTATTGATAAAAATACTTGGTAGGTTTCACATTAAGATATAAAAATATAAAACGAATTTATTTTTGGAGAATCTTTAATCTCGATATATCTTAATGTGAAACCTATCAAGTATTTTTTATCCAATAATTTTAAAAAAATTTTCACTAAGTACCAACACTAAATTCCTTAAAAACTAATATTTGTACTATTTAAGGGTCAGTTGTTTGTCATTGGTAAACTCTTTATAACGTTGGTAAGTGGCAAAACCTTAAAATTCACCTTGCGCTGTCCAATCAGATGAAAGTGCCTGTCATCTCATTGGCAATCCTGCCGGCCATAAGGTGAATTATAAGGTTTTACCCTTTGTAAACGTTCTAAAAGAGTTTACCAACCGACATACAACTGGCCCTATGTTTGCCAAAAAGTAAGGAATTCGTTGAAGAATTAAAATTAAACCAACGCTTTTCTAAATCGTTTATCTCTATGACGCCCCTAGAGACTGCAACTCGCTTCCAGTGTCCCAAATTCCATTAGTTTGACTTTCCGTGGTATCAATAACTCAAAAACGATAAATCTCAGAGATTCAATAAAATTTAAAACTAATTGACCAAATAGGACAAAAAGTATTACTTTTCTTCCTAGGTGATTTAAAATTCGTTTTCTTATTTTTATCGAATTCAGTTTAAACGAATTTTATTTTAATTTTCCTTGTTTATTAAAATGACGTGGTTTTTGATTGTGTTTTTATGAACATTGAATGTTTCTTAGAAATAATAAATACTAAGTTTATCTGAAAAGAGGAAAATTATTGGGAAACTTAATGAATTATTACTTGATTTGTGATAATTTGTTTCTTAATAAATAAAGTTATACTTTACTTTTAAGTTAATTAACTTTCAATAGTATGTTATTTTATTTGTTTTAAACTTTTAAATACAAGGAATGTAAAAATCATGAGGTGTAAGGTGTTCAGTAAACAAGCTAAAGTCAGTATTTTATTAAATGCTTCAGAATCTGCGAATAAACTATTAAACCGAATTAATCGGTACTCTTGAGGGCCAGAGAAGAACTTTTTTGAAAGAAATGACATTAAAAACTGTTTAATATATTTATCAGAAATAACGATCGATTCTCATCTACTTGAGGAATAACATTGAATAACATGGAAGAATCAATCAACTTAAGGAGGTCCTTTTCGTCGTCAATGTTAAATAAAAAATATTAGATTATAACTATAACTATAACTTAATTTTTATAATAGTTTAAGTCTCTATCTATGCTTTGGTGAAGTTTCAATCACACATTAGCGTGCAAATTTTTGAAAATAAAATTTTTTTAAATGTAAACATTTTCTCAGAGTCTTATGGAAAATTAAGATCTTGACACTTTCTCTTGAATTATACTACTATTAGTTGAATAGATAAAGTTAAAAAAAAAACTAAAAATTTGAAACATGCAGGTTTCTTTTTTTGCAATAAAATATATCATTTAACCGTCAAATTTACTGAGATATTTACTTTAAATAAAATCATATAAATGCTACGTTTGGATGTAAACATAAACAGTAGAAATACAACGCATTCCCAAATCATACAAGACTTATTATCAGCTGATTTGAATAAATCAAACTAACATTTGTATTTAATTATTTTTACTTTATTTATACAGGGTATGGTCAATGTCTTGTAATCGTGCATGAAAAAAAATGGTTTTTTGCTTCTTTTTTTCGAAATATCACAAAAACGGATGAAATTATTTTAATTAAAAAAATTGGGCGAAACCATGGCATTTCGGTCTACAAAAAAGCTCTAATAAGTTAACATCGAAAAAATTATATTTTTCGAGATAATAACTATTTTATCAAAATGTCTGTTAGTGTTATAGGGTGTTAGTCTGTGCGTTACCAAATTTTGTGGACGAGCTAGCTCAAAAACTAGTGTGAATATCAAAACCAAATTTAACAAGTAGTTGTGATGCATCGAGATTAAGAGCTGATTAGATTTTGGTGCATATCGACCCAAAATTAAGGGGGAGGGGGGGTTAAAATTTAAAATTATAATATTTTCAAACTAAAAAAAAACAAGAAAAATGAAATATACTATAAAATGAACCTATAATAACGAAAATATTATTTTTCTGGCTCCAAAATTGGGGAGTGGGGGGTCAAAAAATAAAAATCTAGGCCCTTGGACCAAACTCAACCAGAAGTGTATGGTAAAGTCAAGTGGATGGCCACATCAGAACGTGTCAATTTATTTAATTCTAGGTATTATTTTTCATTTCTAGTTTAACTTATTTTATTAAATATTAGATACTACACTTCTTTTGACTCAACTGGAGCGAAAGGACCTCCTTAAAATAAAAAAGACTAAATTCTCTTTGATCAATCAACTCAACACAATCGACCGATTACAATGCTTCGAATGGATAAAGTAAAAAATAAAAATATTAAACAAACAGCAGTTTCTATTAAACTCAATACAAGATTAACATTCTGATAAATTATTTAATTATTTAAGTAATTGAATGATTAAAAAACTACTTCTATTTATCTTCAAATCAGAAACTTTTATTTTTTACTTTCCGCTATATACCTAATACTTAATATATTTTTTTCCAATTTAAATCCAGAAGAGAGAAAATCGGATTATTGAAATAGATTAACTTCACCTAGTAGTAGTAATTAATAATTTCAAATTATGGAATTTTTCTCTGATAAGCCGACTTTTAAATCAACGGTTTGTGTGTGTGTGGAATCGAAAAATATAATTAGTAGGCAAATATTTATTATATGGAAACACTCATAGTTTGAGAGAACGAGTAATTAGAAAGACAGAGAGGGGAGCAAAAACAACAACAACCTCTTTCCAAGATCGTATAACAGAACGGGCCAATAATTAGTACTGTCAGGAAAGTGTTAGTTTTTTGATCGAAACATCTGAAGGTCTTGAGTTCAAATCTCTTTTTCAGCACGAACCATTTCACGATCGGTAATTAGAAACAGACAGATCTCTAAATATGATTTTCTAAAAGATAAAATGTTGTTTTTTTTCAAAAATATAAGTTCATCTCTATAGGGTCTCCCTTGGGTGCCTGTGAAGTATTTTAGTTTATGAGGAGGCCTTTTTTCTAAACAAATATTCCGAATTATTATTATTTAAGGTAGTTGTTTCGCGACAATACTAGCAAAAAGTTAATGCTAGAGTATATAGAACAGACAATAAGGATTCATAGTTCATAAGCCCAAAACTTTTTGCTGTTTGTGTACCAATTCTAGCCAATCCCGTGCTCGTTTGACAAATCTGGCACCATTGTAAGAGATTGAATATTTTTATATTAAAATGACAGATTAAATACATTTTAAATTTCTATAAAAATCGTTTTGTTATTTTTTAAGAAATGTAATCAACGCCTACGTTACACCTTATGAAAATTATAATTTTGAAAAAATCTAGCGCATGCATCTTTCGCTGGTTAAATAAATGCGCTGTTGCCAAAATCTTTTTAGTGAAATTTTTTTATACATTTTTCATTATTTATTCCTTATTATCTCTGAAACTGTGTTGTAACTATGAATCAAAATTGTCTTAAAATATGTATTGGTTATTGTTTAATGTTGGTTTAGTTTTTTATAAAAATGGTAAGAACGGTTTCTTAATTATAATTAAATATGTATGTAAATTTTCCGATATCCCGTATAGTGCAATGCTAAAGAGCCCGAAAAACTCGATTTTTGAAATTAAATATCTCCGGAACTGTATTGTTCATAAATTTCGTTTTGCCACCAATCGATGCACAAGTATTTAAATAATAATATATCTAAATTTCAGAAAAATCCTAAGAAAACGCATTTGGCGGAACAACTACCTTAAAGCAATGTTAACCATTGAATGAAGTGTGATAAATTTGTATATTATTGGATGTAAAAATTTTAAATTGAATGATTTTAAATGACTTTTCGAAAAAAAATGATTAAGTGTGAAATGGCAGAGCTGTTGATTCATAAAGACAAATTAAATAAGGTTGCTATAGTACAAAATAAATAATTTCATAATAACTTCGTTTGAATAATCAATATTTGAGATCATTTTGAGAGTTTTTTTGAACATCGTCAATAAACTGTTTATAAGTTACTTATAAATAGTCAACAAACTGTCATAAGCTTGATATTTCCATGGTTAGTTAAAATTAAATTCATTAAAAAGTAATTTTTCATGAAAAAGCGGCTTTATTAACAACACTCGATGTTTTAGATATAGGGACATGATATATCGTCTTAAAGCATTTTTCTTCGTCTTTCAATATATTGAGTAATATACAGGGGTCTCATTTGAAAAAATAAACTTTTGACCCCTTTTATAAATAACGGAAATAATAGTAATTTTAGCAAGCCCTGTATAATATGGAGTCGATTTCTCTGCGTAAATTAAATACTTCGGGTCTGTCTAAACTATACTCCAAATTATCAACTTTTCAAGAATTGAGAGCACTAATTTATTTAAGTTTAATTAGAGCCAGGTTTTTGCACCACATTTAACACAAATTATTATTTTTTTTATCGAAAACCGTTAGAAATAGGTGTAGGACAATATTAACAAAAAAGTATTTTAATAAAAGGGCGGTTCTAAAAACGTGTTAATATACGGGGTGTTTTATTTAAAAAATAAAGTTGCTACGACTTTTCGATGGAAGCCGAAACGTCGCAATGCTGAAAATATTTTAGATCGATATAACAGGTAAGAAAATGTAAGGTGCTAAATTTTCAGAAAAATCCTGCTTTCCGTTTTCCATAAACGTCTAACGTGCCATCGACCGTGAATCACCCTGTATATATATATAGTGGTTTGCGGTCCATGAATGATGTGGATGCGGCGCATCCCTAAAATCTCAGAACGACAAGAGTATCTTCATACCGTATCAGCACCCACTCCGATTACTTGAGACTGAGAACGATCGCAGAATAAGTCGATCGAAACGTCGTAGTTATATTGTATTATTTCTTTGTGTTCAATAAATAATTATAATTAATTATGTGTGATTTTAATAAAAATTCGAATTTTAATCAAATTAATCTCAAAAATAAAATTCTCAACAGCTTTATTATCAATTTAGGTAATACTATTGGTAGGTATTATTTCGTTCTTTTTATTTCTTAAGAATAGCCCAAACAAAGGCCTGGAAATTTCAAATAAATATGGTTGTCACTCTAGTATTGCCGAAAGGGTTGTATCTTGTAAGATCGTTGTGTGTTTGTGGTTAGCCCAGATCAGAAGCTGACTCAAGAGTCTCCTTGAGACCTGAAGGGCCGACATCCATGGAACTCTTATTGTTTGCTAAATGTCATTCTTAATTTTGGTCTTTTGACCCGAGTCTTAAGTGGCAAAGTGGCTAATGGCAAATAATCACTTGTCGGTTCTGGATTTGGTCGTCGCATTGTCCGAGCTAATTGGCTTTGTCCGGATTTGAAATTAATATCCTGAGAAAGAAAGAAGAAGGATTGCCGGCTGCGTGTGTGGCTCTTGGGGTTGTTTAGGTCGCAAAAGGGGTTGCATGCCCGCTCCTTATTCAGAAGCGTTCACCAGTGAAAAGCCTGGCTTGCCTTTTGGATTGAACGAAAATTAGAAAATAAAATTTCTTTTTCTTCCAAGTTAAACACTTGAAAAAGCTACATTTTTCTTTTCTTCGTCTACCCTTCTTGTCACCTGACTACACACTCACAATATCAATTCACTTTTCTTTAAATGCCACTTAAATAGATCTCGTTTGCCTTAAGAAAAACTTGATTAATATTTAATCTTCAAAGAAGGATTCCTGATACAAGTAAAACACCTGGCACAATACAGATTCAGAACAGAGGAAGAACATCATAAGAGATAAAAATTTGAACTAAAAAAAGACTCAAATAATCTTACGAAATAATATTATTTTCTATTATATAGTAATAAAAATATGATAGGTATAAACTGCATTAAACAGGAAAAATATTCATGAAAAAAGTATTTTTAAAAAGTAAAAAAATAATAGTCTTTAATAATGAATGAATTTTGCATTAAAGACCCATTTTCTAGAATTTCCGATATTATTTTTTAATTATATTTATTATTATTATTATTGGGGGTTCATTCAAAGGCGATCGATTTATTTTATAAGAAGAAAAAGAAAATAAATCCAAGTTTCTAAAAAGGAATGAATTTTCTATAGGGGCCGTCCATAAATTAAGGGGGAAGAGTATCTCAGATTAGTGACAAATTGTGACAGGGGCCCCGTGAATCTTAAAAATGGTGATGTCACAAAAGTCAAACTAATATTTTTTAAAAAAATTTTAAAATCTTAAAACAGGCGGGAATAAAATTCAGGAGAGAAGTCATTAATCTTCAAAGAAGGTTTCCTGGTACAAGTAAAACACCTGGCACAATACAGATGCAGAACAGAGGAAGAACATCATAAGAGATAAAAATTTGAACTAAAAAAAGACTAAATAATCTTACCAAATAATATTATTTTCTATTATTTAGTAATAAAAATATGATAGGTATAAACTGCATTAATGCTAGTCTTAGCATAATATTTTTTTGGAAAACCGGGACAATTTCGAGAGTTAGTTCGAAACAGAAAGTGATTGTCTTCTAAGCGATTTTAGATAAGAAAAGTATGTTCATCTAAGTTCTTAGGCTGTAAAAAGATTAATTAATAGCATAGAAGGAATCGAAGAGAATTGGATAAATTAAAACACAGAGGTTTTATCAAGTGAGCCAGACGTTTCGTCAATTTTTGTTGACTTCCTCAGTGCCTCTTTTATCATTCTTTGTCAAAAACAGTTTTTCTACAAGACAAAACATGATATTATATTCATGATATTTTGTCTTATAGAAAAACTGTTTTTGACAAAGAGTGATAAAAATGAGCCACTGAGGAAGTCAAAATAAATTGACAAAACGTCTTGCTCACTTAATAAAAGCTCTGTGTTTTAATTTATCCAATTCCTTCAGATTCCTTCTATGAAAATTGAATATGGATACGAGTGATGCAACATTAATCAATAGATTGTTAACAAAAAAACAATAATTATTAAGTACTTTTTAACTGAACCTATCTTATTATAAAGTTATTAAAAATTGTCACTAGCGTGAACTTACTCTTAAGACTTTTACTATGTTATAAAATCTATTGGTGTATTTGTGGTCAAAATAACTCAAAAAGGATAATCTCAGAGATATGAAATTTAAAATTGAATTACAAAAATAAGATGAAAAAAATGTATAATTTTGTTTATGATTATAGTAATTTTGGAAACATTTAATTTACCATTCTACTCTAAGAAAGGTATTATTATTACTCTAAATGTCATTTGAGCAAGTCAGATTCTCAAAAAATGCCAGGTTGTAAAGATCATTTCAATTTTAGTACAACCCTCGGTTCTGATTCCAAATTATATTTAAATTAATTATGTTTAAAAATTGTCAAAAATTACAATGTTATCGGTTTGGCCTATTTAAATAAAAAACTTTGTATTTAATTTAAAGTAAAGACCAACTCCCTAAGATTCCTTTAATTATTAATCATGGACACGAATAATGAAATATTTGTTAAAATATCATTTTTTTATGTTCATTATGCCAGTATAAGGGTGTTTGTAGACTTTAGCTCCGTGATTATGCTTAATATTTTTTATCAAAATAACTTTAGGCATTTTTGAGCTATTTCAATAAAATCGAACTAAATGAATAATTTTACACGATAACAATATTTCGTCATACTACTGTGTATAGTAAAGCAAGTTAAAAATGTGACAGGTAGACTGACAACATATGATTTACATTTTTAACATTTTTGAAAGAAAAAAATGATTAAATTCAGAAATAAATTAAATTATTATGTAATAATCTATCGAATGGGTGTAACTAATGAAGTAAAATTCGAGCCACAAATTCAGCCAAATTTCAACTTTTTAGCTGAAATTATACACGAACAAAAAATGTCTAAATCATTGAAATTGCTGAAATCGTAATGAGTCTTAAAAAAATTTCATTTTCGTTTACTATTTCTAAAATATTTTCATTCTTGGACATTTTTAAACTCTGAAAGAGGAGTGAAGATCCTCCGAAACGTCGGTTTTTCAAGGATTTGAAAATGACGTCCCAATAAATTATTTTATTCGGAATTTGTACTTTTGATTATCCTTGGACTGCTTTTCCATCAAATCTTCATTAATAAATTAAATAAATAAATAGATAATAAATAAAAAGATATAAGAATCTTAATTAAGACACTACACCCATTATAGGAGTTGGAATTTATCCAAGGGTCTAAACGAATTTAATAATTTATAATTATATACTGATCGAAATTCTAGATGCGTTGAAATTTTACTACCATTTAGAATTTTGGGTTCGTAATTAAAATTTTCGAAATACATTTTTACCTATAAAAGCTGTTTAAATTAAAAAAAGATGAATTATAGATTATAAAATTTATAGCTTTATTAGGGACTAAAATATAAATATGTTCTTAATGTGAAAAATTATATTATAAATATAGGGCGAGGGATTCAAAAAAGTATTTTTAAAATAACTTTCACTTGAAAATACTCGTAATTAAAAAGTAGTTTTTCATTTTGAGAACTATAAAATCATATTATTCTAATTACCTTCACGCAATATCTTCTTAATAAATTACTATTTGAATTCTTAATGGATAATTTATTTTAATACATTTATTAGTAGATCAATTTCAAATAACTTCATTATTTTTTTTGACAACGTGATTTAAATTTAAATCATAGGTATTCCATCTTTTGCCCCTTTAACTCTAGAAACTCGTTTCCATTCATCTTCATAAATCCAAATCTTTTGGTTTATAATTCAACTTATACTTGATTATATTTAATTAATTAATTGTAAAGTAATGAAGTAAAGAAAATTTAAAAATATAAAATTCTAGGTAACAGGTCATTCAATAAGTCCATAGGATAAGTAAGAAAAAAATAAAATTTTGACAAAACTCGATTTTATTATTCAACATAGTTGCCTTCGAGGGCGATACAACGAGTATAGCGATTTTCCAACTTTTCGATACCACTTTTATAGTACGATTTATCTTTCTCATCAAAATAGGCCTCAGTTTCAGCGATTACTTCATCCTTGGACTTCTTTTGGATTCTGGTGTGTAATAGTGAAGCCATGTCTCATCTAGTGTCACATATCGACGATAGAATTCCATTTTATTGCGGTTTAACAGCGCCAAACACTCTCTCTGAAGCATCGACTCGTTGTTTTTGGTCAACTGTGAGCTCACAACTTTGCACAGAGCTTTCGCATACCCAAATGCTCGTGTAAAATGGTAAAAACAGTACCATCTGATATCTTTACAATGTCAGCTAGCTCGTGCACCTTCAATTTGCGATCGTTCATAACCAATTTATGGATTTTTTTTATGTTTTCTGGAATAACAGCCTCTTTGGGCGTTCACTGCGCTCTGGATCATTTGTCCTGGTACGACCACGTTTAAATTCGGCAATCCACTTCTCTACCATTTGTCTCGATGGAGCAGAGTTCGGATAATGTTTATCAAGCCATTGTTTGGTTTCCACTGTATTTTTTTCATCAAAAAGCAATGCTTTATTAAAACTCGAAATTGACTTTTTTTCAATAACAAAAGTTGCTTCGCACAAAATGCTATAACTCACGAATCAATAGTCGAGTCATTACGTGTCTTTTGAAGGTTAGTACTAAATAAAAATCATATGGAAAAATTCTAGTAACGCCATCTATGTGTCATCCTACGGACTTATTGAATGACCTAATAGGTTTCACAAAAATAAAAGTCAAGACTCTTGTTAGCATGACTTTATATATATTTCGGGGTACCAACCCATCTTCAGGAGTTCACAGAGAAGACTGAGTAGGTACAAAAATATAAAATAGTTTAGAAGTAAAATTTTTTAATTTTAACAATAAGAGAAGGGGCAGAGTCCCCCACTACCTCTCCTCCTTTATCTTATTGTTTTTAGGGCTTTTCGGCCTTTCTAGGCATAAACCAATTTAGGATACCCAGGGATCAGATTTTAGCCCGATGCCTCGAGTAGGATTCGAACCCGGGTCGACTTGGTTAGCAGGCTTGTACGCTAACCCTTAGCCTAAACCGAACCCCTTCTCTTATTGTTAAAGTTAAAAAATTTTACTTATAAACATTTTATATTTTTGTACTTAGTTTTCTCTGTGAAGATGGGCTCGTACCCCGAAATATATATAGAGTCATGCTAACAAGAATCTTGTCTTTTATTTTTGTGAAACCTAGCTAGAATTTTATATATTAAAATTTTTTTTTACTTTTACTTATATATGTTTCACCAAGAATCTATAGATATATACCATTCTTAATAAAATTTAAAGTACTTAATGTTTTAAATTATCAGTTCAAAAGTTAAAAAGAAGAATCAAGATATATTAAATAAATAATTAAAAGAAAACGGCTAATAGAATTATTATTCCGCCAAGCCAAGTTTTCATTTTCAAGACCCAATTTAGTGTTTAATTGTCGCTTCAGTAACCATTTGAATTGAATTTTAACTCAAAGACATTTTTTATTTTAGTCTATTTATTTCCCATATCATTTGATTATTTATCCTTGCGCTTTAAGACACCCTGTAGGTTAGGCTTCTGAAATCAACCAACGTAAAATTGATTGCATATGTCACAGGATTTAATGGATAATTAAGAAATAATTAATTTCAATTAATGGATAATGGATCAGACAAGATCGATGGTAGCAAATTATTGTATTGCCATCCGAATTACATATAGGGCCTTGTAAAGTTTCAAATCGATAAGACAATTAATTAGAAGTAGGTTAAAATTGAATTTCTGGATTTCTTTACATACAGACAGAGTTAGTTTGTTAGTTACATAGAAGTGAAGCTAATAAAACGCTAATTCCTCCCCTTCAATCTTAAGTACCATCGTTAGCTTTACCAATATCATTTTTCAATTTTGATATCGACTCAAAAATCGGCATCGTTTTGAATTTCTATTCTTTTGGTGATTAAAGATTTTAAACATTTTCATAGTAAAATTTCGCTGACGTGTTTCCGAAGGTTACCAAGGTCCCTGATCACTTTATGACACTTGGGTTCGATTTCTGAGAAGACAGCACCCTTCTGACATAAAACTGGAATTTATCTTTGACATCTTAGATTAAACAGAAGACAATTTCAATGATTTTTATTTGAAAAAGAATAAATTTCAGAATTTTTAAAAAATAAATTCAAAAATGTAACGTAAGGAATACTTTCATTTCGAAAATAAACACACTTCAGTATTCATTTGAAATGAGTTTTAACTCACAGACATTTTTTATCTTAGTCTTTAATAATTATTATCTATTTATCTCCCACATCATTTTCTTATCCGTGCGCTTTAAGACAAATTGCTATTATTAATAATATGTTTTTTCCTTATGAAATTGTATATATTTGTACATAATCAAAGGGTTCATTAGTTCAAATTGTTTAACATAAAAAATATTTATTTAATAAACCGAAATTCAAAACTATATATCAATTGGATTTTTTTTCTTTTGTATTATTTGAAATACCACAAACTAAGTTGTATGATAATTTCCCATGAAAGTTTTACTTAACCTGTAATTAGCTTACAATTAACTGCTTATTACGGTAATGTATAGTCCGTTTGATAATTAGTCGGTTATTTACAAATGATAAATATGGCCGTCATTGTAATAACAGAGGCCGCTATGGCCGGCAGCCATGTTGGCTTTTAATGGTTTTATAATAAGCGGTGCTCGAACCGAGGGCTCCATCAAAAGGCCTGCGCCCCCTGGGCCCCCTTCGTCCCCCCATAAGCCCCTTCGCTAACGTTTCAATTAGAAGGCAAGATATGACAGCCCGCCGCGCAAATATTTATCCAAACGTGGGCAATAAAACGCCACGGGGGTGTTCTTTGGAGTGTATTCAAATGGGACCTTTATGAGGAATTTTATATGCTCCGCTTGCTGTTCGAATAAAGAGAAATTTGAATTTGAATGATTGAGTTGAAAAAAGAATATGGAAAGTAAAATCAAATCCAATAAATGCTGGTGATCATGGATTGATCCAGTAGTTTTTACAGACGGTTTATGTTCTTTAGGAGAAATATATGCTTCTCTTTCTTTAAATCTATGTATTTAAAAGAGAGATCTATTTTATATTTTCAGAGACTTACCCATGAGGCTCATGAAAGGTAAATTGTAAGTCCTAATTAGAAAAAAGAATGAAACTTTTTCAAGACTTGGTACGCTGTTTTCAGTTTTGGTAAACAATTCAAAACACACATGTTCGATTGCTTATTGTTCTTTACTATTTACTATCGGTATCTGTCCTTTGGTAAACAACGCTGGCTGGTGGTCAAAATAAAAACTAACACAATCGGGTCATATTTATTTTTATTGTAAAAATAAAATTATTTAAAAAAAACAAGATAGATTATTAGTTGTTTACTATCTTGTGCAATATTAAGTTCTTTATTTAAATATGCTTCGGAATCTCAATTTTGAAAAAATATCCTCGTCATGATTGATAACTGTGTAGCTTACCGGTTTGTTTTAGTTTATTTTTGACCATGAGATTGTGTAGTGGCAAGAACCACTTACCAATATGAAAATTTCCAAAAATTATTCAAAAAATGATATTTTCATTTTTTTAATCGAAAGACCTGGAACATACCCCAGGAAATAAACAGCTCACCGCATTTGAAATACAAACATTTAAGCATAAGAACGAGCTTTCTACGGTTTTTTATTCTTTAGTTATCGTGGGTAATAATATTTATCTGAATCCAATCACACAGACAGAAAAAAATCATGGTTAAAATTATTTTTCTCCGCTGTTTAAATGAGAAACAAATAATTTGAAAATTTTTGGGTGAATTCATTATTATAGGCTCGCCTGCCTCCCGGGCGTGCCGAGTAAAATCTAGAATAAAATATATATTAAAATTATAGTAAATTTTTAAATTATAAATTCTTAGGGATGTGGACAAGGGGACCTCCATATATTACGTCATACGAATTTCAGGATTTTTAGACCCTGTGTCACATTATATCAGATTTTCATTGAGCTCCCCCCCCTATACAGGGGGATATTGTTAAGTCACATTATATATTTGTTATTTAGGTATATTTGAAAAAATTTAATTTGACTTTTGTGACATCACAATTTTTAAAATCCCCCGGCCCCCTATCACCTTTTTCACAAATCTGAGATTCCCTCCCTTTACTGTGTAGCGTGATTTATGGACGGCCCCCAAAGTTTTCAAAATTTCGTACAATTTTATTTTAGAATAATATCAGGTCGAAACAAGTAGTTTTATCAAACCAGTCTTCAATCTGATAATATTAGAATGATTTTACAAATATGTTTGTCCTTAAAGAAGTTAGTTTTAATGGATTGACAAGACAATGTCAAAAATTATCTACAAAATATATGAATGACTTTCCTTTTCATTGATTGTATTTATTTTTCGCCAATTTTAGCAAATTCTTTTAGTAAATGATATTTTTTTTTATTTTATTGAGTTGGTTTTGTTTTAATATTATACGCAGGTGAATATTAATATCTTAGTATAAATTCAAAAAAAGTATTAAAATTAATTTTTATCTTCCACGATCTATCTCATCCAGCTAGCCATGTTTAAATTAACAATAAACATGTTTACCATGTTTTGTTTATTTTTATTTTATTTGTATTTAATATTTTAAGGAGATTGGAGGAAGATTTTTTCTATCCTCAGTCTTCAATTTTTATTTTTTTTATTTTTATATATACTATTTAGACTCAATTTGTTCGGAATTTTTTTGAAACACCTAATCAAAAATGGTGAGTACTTCCCAATTTTCAATCTAATATAATAACAAGATATTTATTATTAAGATTGGTCTTTTGAGCAGGTTTTGTCAAACCATTCTTAGACTTGTTTACTAGATGATATGAATTTTTTTCATCTAATATCAGCCGTTTTCTAGTTATTTGATGTAAAATTTGAGTTTTAGAACTTTTAGTGGGCTTCAAAGTAATTCCTTAGTATCGAAGGCAGTTTCAGAGAAATGAGTATAGGAATTAAACCATATAAATAGTTAATTTAAAGGACTTTTTATTTGCGTAAATTTTTATGACAACTATTCTTGGTTCGTTTACTTTCCATTTGATAAAGGGTTCGTAGGAGAATCAGTAAAATCCAAAATGTTTTTATGGGGGGTGGGTTTTCAGGAAAATTCACTGAGCAGCTGAGAATTATTCAAATCTTTATTCTTAACTCCAAAATATGAAGATTTTATAATTTTTTTTTTCTAATAAATCTTCGTATGTACATTTTGGATTTAATATCTAATAATAAATATATATACAATATAAAACCGTTCAATTTAAAAAGAATATAATAAATATAGTTTAAAAAAAATTACTTTTTCCTATCAAAAATATTAATAAAATCCTAAAAAATTATAATTATAATTTAAAAAATAATCTTTTATTAATTCAGCTATTTGAAATGAAAAACATTCCTTCAATGTTGATAAGTTGAAAGAATTATTATAAAAGATCTATTTTTCTCTTGCGCGTTGTGTAGACATACGCGCATTAATATTTATATTCCCCTCAAACGGTTCGGTTATTTATTGATCGTTGACCATTTACAGACATTCTGTATTACTGGCATATAAACGTTTCCTATATCACTTTTTCCAGTAAAAAAAATAACTTTTGCACAATCTTTTAATAATTAAAAATAAAACACTAGTTGGAATATAAATGTTGTACTTTTACGTATCCAAAAACCATGATGACTTCATTAATTGCCATTTTAGTACTTTGTTAGTTGAATTGTTTATAGAAAGATAAGTTTGGGATGAAACCAGTTAGATTGCACATTTTTAATGAGAAAATCTCATCAGAATGCACGATGTTTTGATTCCATAACTAAGTATCGAAACGTCGTGCATTCTCATTTAAAATGTGCAATCTGAGTCGTTTCAGCCAAAACATACCTTTCTATAGTCTTCAACGAGGGGTGATCCGCGATTGGAAGTAGGTGTACATCTCTTTGGAAGTATTTTGAAAGTACTTGGAAATATTTGGAAGTACAAGTGGAAGTCGCGGTTCACTCCTCGGTCTTCAATAATACTTTCGGATCACATCATTTTATTTTAATCTGAATAGAACATTTTATATGATCTATACTAAAATTGTAGATGAATCTATAAAATTGTAATTTAACATTACACATAATTTAGAAAAATAACGTCTATATAATTAATATAAATTAATGTATTTTTTGGAGGGGAGGAGGAACTAAATTGATAGGGGAACCTAAAGTAATTCTGAAAGTTTTCTAAAAATAAAGCCACTACTATTAAAAGTTATCCGTAGTGTTTAAGGAAGAATACAAAATAATTAATAGATGTCTTTTAAAATTAAAAACAAAAAATTATTGACAGATAAAATGAATTTGTTTCCGGTTTCGATTGACTGATTGATTTCAATCAATATAAAAAAAAATAAAAAAATAAAACATGCGACATGATAAATAAAACTCCTGACTTTCTTTCCTGAGTAGAATAAATCAATTGCCGAATTTTAAATATATATAATAAATTTCTCTTATCAATCAATAAAATTTATTATATATCTCGAGTATCTACCTTTAGAATTCAATTAATTGATGAATGAAATGGTTTTGAAAGTAAAAAAAAAATGTTCTTCTTACAATATGTATAAATCAATTAATTTCCTAGATTTATTTGATTTTAGAATGTAGAAAAAATAATTGAATAGACCGTATATAATCAAAAGAATTATTTATTGTGTTTTGATAAACACAAATACTTTTTAATGACTATGCAATAAGACGAAAAAGTGAAAATTTACAAGACTCGACAAGCTTTTCCCAAATTTAATTTCGAGCTACAAAATTAAAATTTGACACAGAGCTTAGGCTTAATGATAGGTACAAATTTCTGTGTAATATTTCAGTAAAAAGTTGAATAGGCTCTCTAGCTCAATAATGAGAAATGAAATTTGTATATAAATGTAATTCAGAAAATCTTGTTTTGGTTAAAAAATTCGAAATTGAGATTTTTCAGATCTTCTAAGCTTTTAGGTTCATTTGGTCCGAAAATTTCTTTTAAATAATATCTTTGTGTGTGTTTGTACGTTACCAATATTCTCCTTATACTGTTGAACTAATTAATAAGAGTGATATTTTGAATTTAGTAATTTTTGATTAATTAACCAAAATGTAAACTTATTTTATATGAACCGTATTTTAGTATCAGATATAGCCGCTGATGAAGTTGCAAATAAAACGACGAAATTAAATAGAACTCGGTTATGTAATTTCCAGTTTCTTATGATCCTAACCAATAATTATTAAATGTGTATGGATACGATTAACCGAGGCGTGATCCGCGATTGGAAGTAGGTGTACACCTCTTTGGGAGTATTTTGGAAGTACTTGGAAATATTTGGAAGTACTTGAAAATATTTGGAAGTACTTGAAAATATTTGGAAGTACTTTGAAATATTTGAAGGTACTTGGGAATATTTGAAAGTACTTGGAAATATTTGAAAGTGCTTGGAAATATTTGGAAGTACTTGGAAATATTTGGAAGTACTTGGAAATATTTGGAATTACTTGGAAATATTTGGAAGTACTTGGAAATACTTGGAAGTACAAGTGGAAGTAGGTGTACAGCATATTAGGTCGCGGTTCTCCCCTCGCGATTAACCAAAATTTATTTTAGTATTTTTTTTTTTTTTAATTTTTAAAAAACTAAGGATTTTGAAAAAAAAACTTAAGATTTAACAAATAATCGCAGTTCGTGCTAACATAAAAATTATTTTAATTCATTTTTTCGATATTACTCTCATTATACTATTGAATGTTTTAAAATTAAAGATTAAAAAAAATTCTAGTCTTTTAGAATAATTTTGAAAACAGGAAAAATATTCATGAAAAAAGTATTTTTAAATAGTAAAAAAATATTAGTCTTTAATAATGAATGAATTTTGCATTAAAGACCCATTTTGTAGAATTTCCTATATTATTTTTAAATTATAATTTATTATATTTATTATTATTATTATTGGAGGTTCAAAGGCGCATCGATTTATGATATAAGAAGAAAAAGAGAATAAATCCAAGTTTCTAAAAAGGAATGAATTTTCTATTAGGAGCCGTCCATAAATTAAGGGGAAGGTATCTCAGATTTGTGACAAATTGTGACAGAGAGCCCCGGGAATCTTAAAAATGGTGATGTCACAAAAGTCAAATTAAAAATTTTTTAAAAATTATAGTGTATAAAAGTATAGTGTGACGTCACAATAACGGGGGGCTCAATGAAAATGTGCCATAATGTGTCATAGGCGGGGTCTAAAAGTCTTGAAATTCGTGTGACGTAATTTATGGACGGCCCCTTACAGACGCATTTTGTAGAATCTATCATATTATTTTTTAAAGATATTTATTATTTTTTATAAGACCAATAAGAGAATAAATCATCCAAAATGCATTCTGTAATTGGGATAAGGGACCACCTTTTTGATCTAGTTTTAATTTTTTCCTTGAATCCTTCAAATTGCCCAACAATTCTAATGATTTAATATCTTAAAGACGATTTTTATTCTTTTTGATTATTCTGGTAACGCTAATGTATCTTCCCAGGTGCAGAGTGTAATTTATGGATGGCTGCCTTAATTATAAAAAATCAGAGTCAATTTATAATCATTTAGAATAAACCAGTTTGGACTTCAGAAGGCTCAGTGTAACCATATGCTTTTAGAGTTTTAGACAATTTTTTATTGCTCATTTAACTAGGAAAATTATAATATTTAATTTTCATTTAAAAAATTGCGAACAAGACTAATATAGAGGACCATTACTTTTAATATATTTGTTCTCATTAGTTTCGTAGAAATTCAGACAGGAGGGTTTGAGTTACATCTGGCAACCTTCTTCAAAATACTTAAAGTTATTAGTTATGAAACAAATCCAGAAAAGAGAGAACTTAATTCAGATAAATTCTTACTAGTGTACTTTGTATCTATCCAAATTACCCTGTGAAAGTTTTATTCAAATTCTTAACTCAGTATAAGTCGACTTGTACGTTGCACCCAAAAGCAAGCTAGTTCATCTAGTCTAAGACCTAGTGAACATTATGGACGATTATTTCAGAATGCAAATAACATAATCCAGGTACTGTAGTGTGATCAGCACACACCCTGAAAGTGAAATTATCACTTGCCGAATCAAATCGTTTTTAGGGATAAATGACCACTGAAGATGTCAAAAATATTGTAAAAACAAATAATTTCAGAATGTTTAAATTTGACAATATTTACTAATTTCGAGGGGTGAACCTCGATAGGAATTAGGTGTACACGTCTTTGGAATTATGTGGAAATATTTTTGAATTCATTAGATAATGCCCCTTCATCTATTGTTTTCTACTTGGAAATGAAAGTGGAAGTGAGGTGTACACGATATTAGGTCGCGATTCACCCCTCGACTAATTTATACGAAAGGCAGAACGATAGACCAGTCGCCAAAGGGCGCCAAAACGCCCCAATGTATCAGATTTAATTAAATCAAGTCATTTTAGAAGAGGTTATAAGCACCATACGCCTGAATATAGACAATCCATTCGTCACATCTTCTTAAAAGCTGCGTAAAAGATAGGTTCTACCGTAAAGTACTTGAGTAATGTAAAAAATCATTTGACAATAGATTTTTCCGTATTAATTTTAAAATAATATGTAAATAGAAAAGATGTCCAGAATTAAAATCTCTATGTAATTTATTAATACGTTCCGGGATTATAGAAAAAATAGAAGACCTAAAAACTCAAAAACCTGGTTTCATTTCCGCAATTTCCCGAGCTAAATGTGCATGAAATTTAAAATGGGGCTACTTCAAATCATTGGTCGCTAAACTTCTTTGACCGTCGACCTTTCAAAAGTTTCTTGAAATTTTATCAAACCATTTTTATGTAAGATTTCCCTAATTTATTTATTTATTTAAGATTCCCTTTGCTTAAAGATATACAGATGAGTAGTACAAAATATCGTGATTTATATAGAAACTATGGGACTAATTAAATTGTACAAAAAATAAAATTATATAAATACATATATTTTTCCGAGGGGTGAACCGTGATTGGAATTATGTGTACAGGTCTTTGGAATTATGTGTAATTATTTTGGAATTCATTAGATAATGCCCCTTCATCTATTGTCTTCTACTTGGAAATGAAAGTAGAAATGGAAGTAGGTGTACACGATATTAGGTGGCGGTTCACCCCTCGTATTTTTCTATTGATTTCTAATCGACCTTTATTAATGCAATTTTTAATTTATCTATATGAATTAATATTTCTAGTGTCTACTTCTCTATAGATTCATTTCATTGATTCTAATTGAATTCGAAACGCTTTGAAAAAATACGAGATAATTTCAATCAATCTTGTGATTTCGGGCTTAAAATAGACCCAAAAGATTCTTTCAGATGGCCAATCTGAATAGCAAACCCTCATCAAAATTATTCTAAGATCTTTAAAACAATAATGGATTAAGTAAAGTAGAATTTGTTAATTAATTTTCAATTTCCTTTGTTTCAGCGGGAAGTAATCTCTATACATATCGGGCAAGCTGGGGGACAAATTGGCAATGCCTGTTGGGAATTGTACTGTCTGGAGCACGGAATTCAGCCAGATGGTCAGATGCCCTGCGACGCCTGTGTCATGGGCTGCGATGAAAGCTACATGACTTTCTTCAATGAGACAGGAGCTGGAAAACATGTCCCTCGAGCAGTCTTCATCGACTTAGAACCTACAGTGCTCGGTTAGTATAAGTAAACTATCCCAAAACAAATAAATTCCATAGAGACACTTTTGTCTTAAAAAACGTAGTACTTGATTAAAATACTTAATGAATGTCTAATACTTAATGAATGTCTACTCCAGATCTAACATGGTCAAATAACGATATAGGAGATTTTCAGGTAAGAACACACACATGAGAAATTAGAAAATTATTTAAACTTTCCTTATAGAATTTATAATTCTGAAGTCGTTTTCGAGAGATTTTCTATGTGATTGAAAAGTTTTTATTTTCCCGAGAGTAGCAGAGTGGTTGATAGAGAGAAACAAATAGGTTGTCTTCTGCTTGATGCAAATAAACATACACACATATACATAAAATATATATATGTGTAAATTTGAAACCAGCGCAAAGGCCATCAGCGCTAGCAGCGACCTCAACGGGCAGAGGAGAACAGAAGACAGAAGATTCCTCATTCATTATATAGAGTTTATTAAATAAATATTAGAATAATATTTCTATGTAAAATATATAATTATATAATTCATTTACTTAAAGAAGAACTAAGGACTTTAAATTTTGATTCTCCTTTTTAGGTGAATATGCTTGTCACTTTAACCATGTATATTATATTTGTAAATAAGCTTATTTTAATTATTAAACTCCTTTTTAGCCGAATCAATTTTTATTTACCAAAGAAAAATCCTGAGCCAAAACATTATTACATATGTATATATATTATTTATTTGTTTGAGACTAGATTTTCGAAGGCTTGGCCCTCATCATCCGTCTTTTTAATTATAAATATTATTTTTCATGAGGTCAGTATCTTTTGGATATTGAACATTTTTTCCTTCTTTCTCAGCTTGTGAGCAAGTCAGAATTAAATTTTTTATTCTCAGTGGCTTACAAGCTGAAAATTAAGGAAAAAAATTTCAATATCAAAACGATACTGACCCCATGAAAAATAATATTTATAATTAAAAAGACTGATGATGAGGGCCAAGCCTTCGAAAAGTATATGTTTATTTGCATCAATCAGAGTACAACCTCTTTGTTTCTCTCTATTTTCTATGTAGTCTAAAATTTTAACCCCTTTGAATCGATGGGCTATGGGTTTATAACTAGTGAAATGAAACTCTGAATTCTATTCTGAGTGAACCTTTTAATGCATGATTTTTGAAAATATTTTTTCGAAAATATTCACTACCTATTACAATAAATTAATTGAAGATAGTAGAATATTTTTAGTTTTTTTTTTTTGAACTATTACTTTATTTCGTAAAATTTTACAGATCTACCATATATCAGCCATGGAGTCATTTAATTTTTGGTGGGTTAAAAATTTTCAAATATCTAAATCTAAAGCTCATTTTAGGAAAATAACGTTTTAGTTTAAGAGAAAGATAATTGTAACTAATATTTTGATCTCTGGGCTTGATTTGAAATTTTGCTAAAATTTGAAAAACCGTTTTGTTCATGTAAAGAACTTATAGAGGATAATATAAAGTCTTTGACAAATACAGAACATAAACAATAATCATGTTAAAAATATTTGTACTTTATTCGGGATGAAGCCAAATCTATGATATAATCAATTTTTGAAAATCACCTTTAATTCTCTATTTGAAGTAGGTAGGTACATACTCTAAAAATACAATGATGCGAGATCTTACATTATAGTCTCATTAAGGGTGCATGATAGCTGTAAGTTAGACTAAGTAAATTTTTCATTATCTTCTTTAAAATAATTTAGAAACGTCGTGAAAAACTAAGAAATAGTCAATATTTTTTAATTTCACGAGTCTTAGGGCAACTTAAAGAATCTTTCAGATCATACTAGGGTCATGTTCATCCAGTTGATTTGCCTTATTTTTAGCAAGTGGCTTACAATCTTTGGTGCCAGTTTTTGGAAATGAACCCAAGACCACTTATTTTGCAAAATATCACGCCATCCACTAAGACTCTAGGCTTCCGACTGGCACTGTGGTCTTTTTAATCACCTCAAATATTCCTCATTTTTATATAAAATTCTCATATTAAACCTATAATTAGCTTCCCTATATAATTATATTATGAATAAAGATAAAGCTCAGTGAAATGAATGATAAAATAATCATGCAGGTTTCCTATAATCATTTATTGCGCTTAATTGAAAGGCACTGGTTAAGGTGTCTGAATGGTCCGAGAATGCCCAGGACCACCTAGCTCTTACCCTGAAATTATTAAAATTAGGAAAACGAAATGCTTAGACAAATCTATCCGGAAGGGGAATTTTTCTTTGTCTAACTTGTTAATGAATGCACAAAACTTCAATCAGCTCCTGGGCGGTCTCCCCGTGTGGTCAGCCAAAAACAAACACAAACATCGGATTGGAAATGTTAACTTGTCAAAATCAACCTTCTAGTCACTTTATATCTACCCACTAGATTAAAAAGAATAAAAATTTAGGGTTTTTGCAAATGGGCAATTATAAAATTTGCCCACGCTCGATTTAATTTTTAGGAAAATAAAATACTTGAACATTTTTGTTAAGTTCAAGGTGAAACATATTTAATAATAGACTATTTAAACATAGACTACTAGGTAGATTTCATCTCAACCAAAACATTCTGTTAAAAAACAGGCCAAGTTCGAAAAAGTAGTAAAATCTACTGTGCAGTCAAGTTATATTCGCCAAGAATAATTAAGTTGAGAAAATAGTAGTTTCAATTAAAATACATTATTTCCATTTTGAATGACAATCTAAATTTATGGATTCTAAATTTTTAATTTAGATTATTTCCATTAAACTTGGCAGGTCACGAACTTAGTGCATTAACCCTTACAGTATAATTCGTAAACAGGCAAGTTTTCCTGAAAATAATCTAAATTAAAAATTTAGAATCCATAAATTTAGATTGTCATTCAAAATGGAAAAGAATTTATTTTAATTGAAAGCACTATTTTCTCAACTTACCATAATTATTTTTGGCGAATATAACTTTGCTGCACAGTAGATTTCACTACTTTTTCGAACTTGGCCTGTTTTTTCACAGAATGTTTTGATTGAGATTTCTCTGCTTTTTGTAAGCTGCATGAAAAGCAAGAATATGTACCTATACAAAACTTGGTTGAGTTTGGTCCAACGGGCTAGAATTTTCATTTTTGACCCCCCCCCCCCCCCATTTTGAAAGGGTTGAAAGATAGAAAGTTTGAATTTTTTGAATTTTCCCCTTGTTTGTGTCACAAACTCTATTAGCAGGCGAAATTTCATGATGCTAGAATGATTGGAAGTACCCTATTAGGTTTTCATGACCTGTCAGTCAGTCAGTCACTGAGTACCAAAATTAGCTATTTTCTCAGGTCCATATCTCATAATCTATTTAATCTATATTATTGAAATTTGGTACTCTCTTCAAGATAGATTACATAATTATATGTGTATAATTTCAGCTTTGTATCTCAAATAGGAGGGTCGAAATTGGCTCGAAATGGTTCGTGTAAATAGCGCACAGTGTATACACCCAAGCCAATGCTCGAACTTGGCCTGTGCACGCTGTGTGTTTTGATAATTGTTTTACTCTAAAACTACTTATAAAAAAATCGTCTCCAATAAATTATTTTGTGCCCTCATCATTTTAAAATGAGTTAAATTTTGAAAAATTCAGTCAGCTTAAAGAGATATTTACAAAATTTTCCCTCTTACTCTACATTATATAAAAAAATTCTATATTTCAGCACCGTAAAAAATTCCGCCCACATCAAAATAATTGTTTAATTAAAATTTTAATATATTTTTTGATTCCTTAGAAAATAAAAATATTTTACTTATAAAATTTCAAACTTTCGTAATCTTATTTATTTTATGAGCTATAAAATTATGACAGACTGACAATCAGACAGATAATATCGTGAGAATAAAAGAGTTTTATTTTACATTTAAAACCCTCAAAAGAGAAAATGAAATTTTTATTTAATATTCAGATTTGAATTAAAAAAAAAAAAAAAAAAAAAAAAAAAAAAAAAAAGAGGGGGAAACATAATTGTCCATTTTTCCATTTGGGATTTAGAAGGGGAATGTGAAATTCATTTCCTCTGTTAAAGGTCATTAAATTTATTATTTTTTTTCGGATTGACGTTAAAATGCAAGCTAATGCTTCAATCCTCCGCAAAGCCATTTTAAAAACGCATTTTTTCAATTTAGCTCGTGTTATTTTTTTCCCATCGAAAAAACAGATGACCAATTAAATTTAGTGAAAAAACCTCATTAATCTAAATTCAATTAAAACTTGAATAAATATACAAGGGGAAAAAATTATTAACAAAACAGTTAAGTGAAAAAATTGAAAAAAGATATTAAAAAAAAAATTAATAAGCTAATGTTTGTTTTATACGAGATAATATATAAAATAAAAATTTCTAATTTTAATATTATAACAGGGGATTTTCGATAATTTTTAATTATTATTTTATATTTCAATTAAAAAATATATATTAATATTAATCATGATAACAAGGAGAAAATAATTCTTGTAGGGATTTTAGGTACCCCAGCAACAAAAAATATTGTTGATTAACACAAATCAAATCAATTCAATTGATTGCTTTTATTTCCAAATTAAAAAATTTAATTTAAAATTTTTTAATTATATTCTATCTATTATCACATTTATAATATTTATTTATTTATATAAGGAATTATTTTTTTTAATAAAAATAAAAAAATATTTTAAAATCATTTTTTAGCTAATTGTATTTTTATTATTATAAATATATTAATTATAATAAGAAAATTTAATAATTGAAATAGTATTAAATACTAACTCAGAAAAAAAATAACTTTGTAATATTTTGAAAGAATTTAGAATATGTATTTTTTCAATTATTTCAAAATTTTCGCAAATATATTATTTGGCTAATTTTAAAAAAAGTTTTTAGCACTATAAAGTACTATTTCGGTTTGCTGATCCCGGTGCGTAATACTGAGGGATGTATATATTTATCATATTTGGATAAGGAGAAGAATAACTCATAAAGAGAAACAAAGAGGTTGTCCTCTGCTTGATGTAAATATACATACACACATATATATATCGAAATTATAAATCTGTATATATATTATTTATTTGTTTGAGACTATAGTTTCAAAGACTTGGCTTTCATTATCAGTCTTTTTTAATTATAAATATTATTTTTCATGGAGTCAATATCCATACGATGTTGACCCCATGAAAAATAATATTTATAATTAAAAAATACTGATGATGGTATGGATGTTGACCTCATGAAAAATAATATTTATAATTAAAAAAGTCTGATGATATAGGCCTTTTATTGTCTCCTTCAAAATATATATACAGACATATAATTTCGATATATAATATATGTGTGTGTTTATTTGCATGAAGCAGAGGACAACCTCTTTGTTTCTCTTTATGAATCTACAACTCTGTACTCTCGGCAAAATAAAAACTTTTCAATTAGAAGACTAACTCTTTAATTTATTCCCTATAAATAAATTACTCTACTACTTTCGTGAAAATTCCCTTAACCTACGATTTTTAATATTCCTACTTAATTTTGATTAGATCAAAATCATTTAATTTTAAATTTATTAAATAAATAAAATTAATAATTTATTTTGTTATTAATAATATAATATCAACTAAACATAATTAAATGTTCATTTATTTTGCTTAGATGAAATACGAACGGGCACCTATCGTCAACTCTTTCACCCAGAACAGCTTATTTCTGGAAAAGAAGATGCTGCCAACAATTATGCACGGGGTCATTATACCGTAGGCAAAGAAATCATTGATCTTGTACTTGACCGGGTGCGAAAACTTTGCGATCTTTGCGATGGCCTTCAAGGATTTTTAGTTTTCCATTCGTTTGGTGGTGGGACCGGATCCGGATTTACATCACTTCTTATGGAAAAACTTAGCTGTGATTATGGAAAAAAAAGTAAAATCGAAGTGGCTATTTACCCAGCCCCTCAAATCTCAACTGCTGTCGTTGAACCTTATAATAGCGTACTTTGTACTCATACAACACTTGAATACACGGATTGCTGTTTTATGAGCGATAATGAGGCAATTTACGACATATGTCGACGGAATTTAGATATTGATCGACCCACGTACACCAATCTTAATCGACTAATTGCTCAGATATTGAGTTCAATTACTGCCTCATTGCGTTTTGATGGCGCATTAAATGTCGATCTGACAGAATTTCAAACGAATCTTGTGCCATATCCGCGCATTCATTTCCCTCTAGTAACCTACGCTCCGATTGTAGGGGCAGAAAAAGCTTATCACGAACAACTGTCTGTGAATGAAATAACAAATTCCTGTTTCGAACCATCAAATCAGATGGTAAAATGTGATCCACGTCTTGGAAAATATATGTCCTGCTGTGTACTGTATCGGGGAGATGTGGTGCCAAAAGATGTTAACGCCTCGATAAGTATAATCAAAACTAAGAGAACGATTCAATTTGTGGACTGGTGTCCTACGGGATTTAAGGTGGGGATTAATTACCAACCTCCTACGGTAGTTCCAGGTGGGGATTTAGCCAAAGTTCAACGGGCTGTTTGCATGTTGGCAAATACAACCGCGATTTTAGAAGCTTGGCAGAGGCTTGATCATAAATTTGACTTGATGTTTGCGAAAAGAGCCTTTGTTCATTGGTATGTAGGAGAGGGCATGGAAGAAGGTGAGTTTTCGGAAGCTAGAGAAGATCTGGCAGCACTCGAGAAGGATTACGAAGAAGTTAACCAGGATACTTGCGAGGGTGGCGGAGAAGAGATGTAACTTCCTAAATTGTCAATCGCAAAAATATATAACTTTTTTTTTACTTAATAAAAATTTTATAATATAAAAACGAGTATTTTTAATGAGCGAGATAATTTATATTTTAGTCAGAACAAAAACAGGGAATGTTCTTTTTTAATAGTTCAAGGAAATACAAGAGATTTGAGATAGATAGATGGATGACTGAAGATTTATGGACGGTGAGCCGATGTGACAGCAATCGGAATGCAAAAGGTCCTCCAACATCCAAACGTGAAGGTTCTTTCCACCGTTCAAATCAGGATGGGGTTTTGTCTTAATAGAGATCTCACAACATTCCGCTTCAAAGTATTTCTCTCTGTCTTTTTTTCTTTCTATGTTTTGGCCCCCGAAGTTTATCATTCGTTTGACGTTTGGGGTCCGATTGACAAATGTCCAAAATCGAAACCAGTGGTTCGAAATCTTGCATAAAGTCCACCTAATATCCATTTATTAAAATATTTTACATTCGAGACATCGTTGAAATTTTTCTTCTATGTCTTATGAAGAAAAAGATAGTGAAATTTTTTCCAACATTCTTCACATTGAAGACGACTTAATTAAGCTTGTTAGTAAAAGTAAAAATTTAGTTTCTATCATTCATATAGGTATGAGACAAGTGTTTACTAATTTACTATCGCTTATATACCTAAAACAAGTTAAAAAAATGTTAAGTTACACAAATAAATGCACTTATCTATTTTAAATTCAAATTCCAAACTCAAAGTCAAAAAGAGGTTATTTATTTTTAAATTATTTCTTACAAATTTTCCCTATTTTATTTTGATTGTTTACAGTTTTAATAGAATAATGAAAATTTTAGTTTCCTGAATTTATAGTTATAAATTATCAATCTGTAAATTAATAGTATATTATTTACAAATGAGATAAATATGATTTAGGCTACCAATCAAAGATCAGAATTTTGTAAGCACAAATAAACATAACAAAATTGAGAATATTCGAGTGAACTACTATACTGAGCGTATCCCATAGAAGACCAAAACATTAATTAATGCCCTAAGAGGGTTAATTTTACTTAATTCCATTATGTCTTAAATTCTATTATTAAGAAATAAATCCAAAGCTACCTTCTCAAATCACAAGAAAAGTATCATTTACTAGAAGGGAAAAAAGGTTCACGATTACTTTTCTAGTAGAGTTTTAGGCAATTTATCATCTATATTCTTTCTAAGAAATATTTATCCAAAATTAAGTTTAAATGCTTTTTTGTTGTAATATAATAAAGTATAATCAAAAGTTTCAGTTTTTAAGCAAAAACTAATATTTTAAGAATTGTCAAGAAAATATTAATTTTTTATTGGGTACAACAGGTGATGAGTATTATAGGTAAGTACTCAAAAAAATCCCTTTTCTTAATCTATTAAAGAACTTGTGCTCTCATTGCTTAGGGGCGTAACTGATAAAATTTGTCCTGAAATGTTTTTTTAATGTTGTTGCTCGTTTTATTTCTATTTACTCTTCTCCGAGGCGAATCATGTAATTATTTGCCTATTAAACTAAGCAATTGACGGGTGGGCACCCTGTAATTTCAGCAATGAAGTGTCATGTGTCATTAGCAGGGTGGCCCGGGTCAAAACTCGGTCTATTAGTTGACCAGGCGGGACATGTGTTTTTGTAATCAGAGCAATCCGTGTCCTGGCCAGGCGTGGGACATGGGTCATTAGGGCCCCTGGGAACAGAAACGATGCACAGGTAGATTCCAATAGCAAGCCCTAAACAGACAGGGTGTTGAAGATTAACAAAGGGTCGATCGACCAGGGTAGAGACCCTTGAAAAATAACAACCCATCGATCCATTTCAATCTGTTGGGAAATTTGGACAATTAAGTAGAAAAACAAATATCTCAAGCGTTTTGTTAAATCCAATTTTTTGAATTCTATTGGAGATAGAAAAAATCTAAAGGGTGTGCACCGAGGGGTGAACCGCGACCTAATATTATGTACACCTACTTCCACTTTCATTTCCAAGTAGAAGACAATAGATGAAGGGGCATTATCTAATGAATTCCAAAATAATTCCACATTATTCCAAAGACGTATACACCTAATTTCAATCGCAGTTCTCCCCTCGGTGTACACCATAGCAGCTTCTCTATTTCGAAATCAACTTTTTTAATGAGAAAAGAGAAATTCGAAACATTATATATCTTTCAAGTTCTGAAAATTTTCAAATAAACGTGAATAAATCCCCTCACAGAAATTCACTAGTTGTAAATAAATACAGTGGCGGATTTCGGGGTTCGGGGATCCCGAACAATAGAACTAAAGGGCTCTCAATTATTTATTTAATAAAACCAATACCATTTATAAGATCTCAAACAATGCTTATACACAATGACTACATTTTTAATTTTTAATTTAACAAGTCATTTAATGAGGTTTTAACGGGTTTATGGACTCCAGGCGTCACACAGTCCACCACTGCATAAGTAATATTGGTGTCTTTTTTAAACACGCCTAATTAACTCTCCCTTAATACGGATTTCAATTTTCTGAACAAATTCAAAAAATATAAATAACACCCCTTATAAACTTTTAACCCCCATTAATTTATAGATATTAAAAAACTTATATTTCCTAAAAAGATAATGTTAATTCCAATTTCATCTTTCTATATCAATCTGTTTGCTGACAAATTAATTATATAAAAACTTGTAAAAAAAAATTGGGAAATCACCAAAATTTGTGCAGCCTGTCCCGAGTCTTGAAAATTTTTTCACTTTATATTCTTTTTATTTTTCAATTTTACTAAGCTACATTATAAATACAAAATTGCTAATCATCATCAATTATAATATAAGGCGCTTAGAATCAAAACCCGCTAAATCAGTTTTACAAAATTTTTCAGAAGAGCAAATAAACATGTTCAAATTGTTAATATGTTTTGATGTGAAGGTCGGACTTTGAAAGTGATATTCTTGCTGATCTATCTGGTTTTGAATTAAATCATTTTGCCTCTAAATAGATAACTGTTTGAACTTTAAAAAATCATCAAACACTGAATCTTGAAAAATTTTGATTTAGCTAGTTTTTATTCTAAATTTTTTAGTTAGATACGGACCCTAGAATTGCTAGTCCGACTCGTACTTGCCTGATTTCTAAAATAAACTAAATTGAAATAATTTATAAAGTCCCCAATTAAAATAAAGAAAAACCTTTAACGAATAAATCCATTCTAGGGATTTTTTTTTTCAATTAATAACTATAGGCACCGTGCCTCACAACTTTAGCGCCAACTGGCGACGAAAATGTAAGCTTTGGGGGATGATTTATTAAACGTCCTAGACACAGAGATTCGCTCACGGCCCCTTAGACTCGGTTCACTCTTTTATCTATGATATATACTATAATACAATATTTTCCCCAATTCTCCCAAATTATTTGAATAAATAAACACAAGAGAGCGCTACCTTAGGCAGTAGTTATGTTTAACGCACGGTCCCTATTAGATATGTATAAAAGAAATTAAAAAAAAGTTTTTGTATAAATTGTAGCTTTTTAATAATATAGGGATTAATATGTATTAATTTTAATTATAGTGTTGAATCGTTCTCTAAATGTGGTCACCTAATTTTTTAACCTTTTTTTATGTCCTCAATATTCCTACTCCACCTTTCCTTTCCTGGGAGTATAATCATCTCTATCCATCCTAATAAATATTCCTTAAATAGGTTTGAAATTAAAAAATCGCCGCGCCATGAGTTATGTACTCGAGTTAATTTTTCTTAACGAGTGGCTGATAAATGATCCATTTGATGATTTAAACGATCCATTTGCGGTAGCCGGTTTCGGTATTTGTACAGCTTGTGGTGCTGCGATTGGCTTTCCAAGTGACTTTTGGGCGGAGTCTTAAATAAATAAAGTTTATTGAGCTAATGGCACGAGACGTAGCCAATGGGCGGGAGGCGAGTCCACCAATCGCTAGACCACGATGCAAACCAAAGATTTAATACCATCGTGTGTTGATGTTCTCTCGCTCATTCAGGTGAGAATCCAAACACTCCACGCCTTCTCGATTAAATGAATAAACAGAGAGAACAATGGATGCCTGTGAGTTGTCGAGAGGCTAAAAATTATATCATTATCACGGTTGTGCGAGTGAGAGAGAGCGAACACTCTCGCTGGAGCTGGAGCTGGAAATGTGAGTGTGTGTACCTGAACGCCTGAACGTCTGAACCTCCCAAAGCAAATAGGCGCGGCCAGACCTGCAGAGATAATCTCGGTTGGCTTTTATTAAATTATAATTGAGACGCTCAGGTTTTATGATAGCGAGATAGCACCTTTTCGTGCACCAGCCCAACCGGCACTTACACCTTCTCTCGCTCTCTCTTTTTACAAACAAGCAAACATTCACGCCGAGGAAACTGAGGTGATGTGGGTTAAACAAACTGTTTCCATTTCTCCTTTCAATTTGTTCAAATGTGTAAAAACACTAATAAAAAATATTGTCCCTATCAAGGGACACATTACTATTACATTATGCATTTTCGACGAGTTTATCATCTAATTTGATTCATTGCCAGGTCAAAATAAGTAAAATTAAAAAAATATATTCAATGATAATTTCAGAAATTAAATTAAAAAATTGTTCAAAAAACTGAATGAAACGAAACACAGATTCGTGACATGAAACTCGATTCCGTTGCAGCTTAGAGAAATTTTTCATTTCACCTACTTCTAGGTTGCCAGGTCCCAAAGTAAATGCATTTTACCACTAACCAGCGGCAGTTGGTAAATTGAGGGAGTTGGGATGGCCAATCAGATGACAGGAACTTTCAGTGCCTGTTATCTGATTGGCCATCCCAGTCCCTCCATTTACCATCTACCCTTGGTTAGTGGTAAAAAGCATTTACTTTGCGACATACAACCGGCCTTAAGAGCAGTCAGATTTTTTGTTGCTACAAAGTCGATGAAAATTTTTGCAAAGCATTTCATTGCGAAATTAATAAATAATAACAAATTTTAAATTTAGGGAATGAAGAAAAGATTATTTTTATTACAGACAAAAGGATCAGCCGGGGCTCGAACCCGGGATCTTTGCATATATACTGCAATTCTTTGTCATAAGAGTATTAGCTCCGATATCCACTAAGCTACTGATCCCTGAACCCAAACTAATACCTTTTGTCTATATGAATTATGGAATTTCTTTTTAATCCTCTCCTCGTTCATTTATCGCAGCATAGGCCTTGATTCATTAATTAAACAATTAAATAAATAATAAATTATAATATAAATAATTTAATAAATAATATTTATATATCTTAAAGCTGAATGACCCATCGTTTTGTGAATTCAATACTTCAGCCCGCCCTAAAGCAAGACAGACAGCAGATAAAAATAACTATATCATCTAAAACAGTGTTCTTCAACCTTTGACATCCCGCGGACCCTTTTGTGAGATGATTTTTTTATGGGACTCTTCGTTCAGTAGCACCTCAGATTTGATTTTAGGGGGGGGGGTCGTATCACATATTAAGGAGGGAGAGTCATCTCAGATTTGTGACAAAATGAGGGCATGGGGAACTTAAAAATTTTGATGTCACAAAATCAAATTAAAAAAATTTAAAATATATATATTTTTTAAATTTCAGGTTATTATTATTCCAACCTGAAAATGTTGGTAAAATAAATCTAGACAAAAATTTGTAAGCAAGCAATAAGGGTATAAAAGTGCTAGTGTGACGTCACAATACGGGGGCTCAATGAAGATGTGACACAAGGGGAAGGGGATCTAAAAAAATTATGGACGGCCCCTTACATGTTATGAACAATGTGCGTCCCTGCCTTTGCTATAAAAACTTATATAATATATAAATTTGCATTTATTCAAACAAAAAGAAAAATATAAAATATTTGTAATATACATCGAATTTTAGCATTTACTCGCGGAACCCCTAGAGGGTTTGAGTGGAACCCTACGGTTCCGCGTAACACAGGTTGAAGAACACTGATGTAAAATATACTAGAAATTTCGAATTCGTTTATATTTATCGTTCATAAGCAGGAAATAAATTTTTCACAATTTTAATTTAAGTAGGTAGGTATTTATAAATAATTTTGAAAATAACTAAGATTTGTGATCGATAGGGTTTCTTTTTTCACTAGGTAAGAAGCACATGTAGTGAAATTTAAATTTATAGACTTTAATCTTGATAATGTACTTTTTAAAGACATTTGAAAATCTACAGTAAGAATTTTCGAATTAACAAACAAATAAATAAATAAAAAAGAATAGGTATATTGTTTACCAAATTCAAAACACATTCATATTTACTCTTTAAAGATATATTTGCACATTGGAAGAAAAACATCTGTACACATTTTCAAATGAAATTAACCTTTGACGTCACGTCATTCAGCAATAACTTTTTTATTTTTCAAAATAAATAAATAAATAAGCATTTTATCCATTTTTAATGAAACTATCGATTAATAGTATATTTTAATTTATATATTATAATTTTCTTGGATCATTTATGTAAAGCCATTAGACATCAACAGCCTTGACTCCTATTGTAATTTGCTGATGTATAACCAATACAAAGTTTCTCTTCTTCAGTTCTCTTAATCTATATATATAAAATCCTTGTGTGTATGTACGCGATCGACCCACGCCTAAACCACTGAACGTATCGAAACCATATTCACACCATATATTTGCTTAGTGCTCGCGATGGTTTATCTAAATTTTGAGCCAAATCGGTTTGATTTTATTTTTTATTTTTTTATTTAATTGATTGACAGATAATATCTATAGAAATAGAGCTTCTAAAATGGCCAAGCAAACAATACATTATCCCTGCCCTGAAAGGTCAGGTCTTAAACAATGAAACCCTCTTAACAAAAGAAAGGGGAATACAGGTAGTCAGGTCAAAATTTCAGAAACTTTTTTTTTTTATTTATCTATCTATATATATAAAATCCTTTGGGTGTATGAACGCAATTGACCCACGCCTAAACCACTGAACGTATCGAAACCATATTCACACCATATGTTTGCTTAGTGCTGGGGATGGTTTACCTAAATTTTGAGCCAAATCGGTTTGATTTTATTTTTTATTTTTATATTTAATTGATTGACAGATAAGATCTATAGAAATAGAGCCTCTAAAAGGGCCAAGCAAACAATACATTATCCCTGCCCTGAAAGGTCAGGTCTTAAACAATGAAACCCCTCTTAACAAAAGAAAGGGGTATACAGGTAGTCAGGTCAAAATTTCAGAAACTTTTTTTTTTTTAAGATAATAAAATCTATTTTGAATACAGACATAATTTGTTAATTTAATTTTATAT
This sequence comes from Forficula auricularia, assembly GCA_024734495.1. Classification (NCBI taxonomy): domain Eukaryota; kingdom Metazoa; phylum Arthropoda; class Insecta; order Dermaptera; family Forficulidae; genus Forficula; species Forficula auricularia. The sequence goes on from JALMQS010000225.1 coordinate 29,916,334, forward strand.
ATATACTAGCTGACGACCGGGCCTTCGGCCCGGCGTCACCTAGCCCCTGGCGGGGAGCGTCTCGTTCATACCAATTTAATAATTGAAATTTAAAATCTTACTGTAAGTATCGAAAGAATGTGCTGAATGAAATTGATTCAAAAATAAGGAAGAATAAGGAAAGATTTATTTAACACATTGCCTAAGCACGATCACTATCTGACCAATCAGAATCGTTCTAATAATTTAACGCTTTGGCATTGGCTATGCACTGGCCAATCAGATCGTTTCCACATACATATATATCCACATACTTTTCTATTTTATATATATAGATATATATAATCCTTAGTATGTATGTGCGTGATCGACCCATGCCTAAACCACTGAACGTATCGAAACCATATTCACACCATATGTTTGTTTAGTGCTCCAGATGGTTTATCTAAATTTTGGGCCAAATCGGTTTGATTTGATTTCACACGATTTTACATAATTAAATTAATTATTCTCAGGTAGAATGCCAATTGGGGTTTTAAAAAGGTTTATCTTTTCTTTTGTACCCAGGCAGACAATGGGTGTGGGTTAATTCATTGTTCTCAAAGGCCTTGAAGAAGTATTATGATTATATTATAGATATATTTTGTTTTCCCTAAACTTTAGAATTAAACTGTTTCACAGAAATACACCATTTTCTCTTAAGTAAAAAGAAAAATTTATATTATTAAATGTGATTATTTTATTGTTATTAGTTGGCTAACCTGAGCCTGTCGGAAAGAAACATTCCAAATCTTAATCAATGTTTCTTATTATAAATACATTTCCCAGTATCTCAGTGCATTACATACAACGAATCATGGTGCATGCCTAGCATTACGATTGTTAGAAGAAGATTCGCATTGGGATACAACTCTTGCCGATGCTGCTCTCGGTTCATCGCCACATCAAATACGATGTTTGTTTGCCATTTTATTGACAACGTGTTTTCCAACTAACCCGCCTAAATTATGGGGAAAATATAAGGCTTCAATGAGTGAAGATGTATTACATGCTCTAAGTAGAATTCGAGGAGATCCAGATATAAATTTCTCGCCAGAAATATATAATGAATCTTTGATTAAGTTGGAAGATTTATGCATGATCATTTCGAATCAACCACTAATTAAATTAGGGATGCCATCAGCTAATCGGCCAGTAAGTGATTTATTTAATCGCGATATGCAACGTGAACAATCGTACAATGTTGATGGTTTAAATGCATATGTTCAAACAAATGAACCAAAATTGTTACCAGAACAAAAATTAATTTATGATAAAATTATGCATGCAGTCGCTGCTCAAGAAGATGGTTTCTTTTTTTTGGATGCACCAGGTGGAACAGGGAAACATTTTTAATTTCGCTCATATTGGCACAAATGACATCATCTGGATTTGCTGCCACTTTATTAGACGGAGGAAAAACAGCACATTCAACACTAAAATTATTATTTAACATTCAAACAAATGAAAATTCTGTATGTAACATTAAAAAGAATTTTTGGAACTGTACATAAATCAAAATTCATTCATGTATAAGAAAATATTAGAAAGAGTAAATCTATGCTTCGTCGTTGAATTATTTAACCTATAATCTTCAAACTAACGTAAGAGAGAAAAAAGAGAATGAAATGAAAAGAGAGAGAGGAATACTAGAAGTTTCACTTCCGTCGTGCGTAAGCTTGACACAATCAGAATTTTTTATTTTGCTTTCGCAATGAGTTAGATTATTTCTTGAAGCTGATTTTTAATTAATAAAATACGAGTATATTTAATTAAAATACAGTTGAACAAAATTATATTGCAAACAAACTTTTGGCCGTCTCGAGACGCTGCCCGCCAGGGCCACCCGCTCGGAGGGCCAAGGTGCAGATGGCGTGCCGGAGGCACGCCTGACGCAGCTTGTTTATTATAAAATAGGTCAAAGGAGAGAATTGATAAAGTTTTTAGGAATAAAGACAAGAAAATGATTTTCTATTAATTCCATGTGTAAAAACAAACTAAAAATCAAGGTGTACATTTAATAATGAATAATAAATATAATTTCTTTGTAGGTAGTAATTATATATAATATTTCCCGAGCGGCATTTCTTCTGGTCTATATAAGAACTTAATTGGTATTTATTTAAAATAAAAAAATAAAACATTTCCTTCCCCAAGCTAGCAAAGAAGTTTTTTTTCTTCTACACAAATGAAATCCGGTTTCGTTAATGAGCTATGATCTTGTTTAAGAAGATCTCATTTATGATCTCATTTAGGGATTGTAAAATTATTCTTTGTGGCTGGATCAATTCAACAAGTGAGATTGGACGGTTTATTTCAAACTCACTAGTCGATTTGGTTACCCACGCGTTTGAGAAGACAGCTGGACATGATGATCAGCTTTGGATAACTTAAATGACCCCGAAAACGCTGATGGGTCAGAAGGCTATCATTAGAACAAAAGGAGCAAGCAAATGACTGTGCATCAAACACGATAAAGATTTAAATCTTCTAGATCAGAGTTTCCCAAAGTGAGTGATACTGAGGAAAGAAAATAAAATTTTAATTTTATCCACTTTGACATATCTGATCGAAAATTTGCACATTTATATTTGAAATAAACGAGAACACCCAGATTTTCCCGCATCTGTGAAAGGCCCTGTACCAAGGGTTAAGTGTTCGCCCGAATTTTACAACTTAAGAATGAATTGTTGCATTTTTCAAAAATATAGAAACATTCACTTTTGAAAAATATCAAGAAAAAGGATATTGAAATCAAAAGTTTTCTGTAAATTTCAAAAAGATTAACACTCATTGCTGTAAAACGTAGAAATACACAGGGTGTTTCTAAATTGTTGCAAAATATTTTAAAGGGTAATTTTTCAGCAAAAATTAAGGGGGTCATATAATTTTTTGTTCAAAACCCCTTTCCATTCAAGTTACAGCCCTTTAAAGTTAGGGGGAAATTGTTTTTATTTAATATATATAAATTTTTGTTTTACTTGTATTTTGTTCAATAGTTAATAATTATATTCCATGTTAAAAACATTAAAGTATTATTATCACCAATATTAATAAAATGTTTTATTCTTTCAAATCCCTTTTTCTGCTAGTTTTCTGATCCAATAGATAACGGTTTTTAAATTTTTCTAAGAGATTTTTTCAATTTTTAAAGCTTTCTTATTAATGTCACTATTTCTAAGAGTGGGGTTCCACTATTTGAATGCGGTGGAAATTTAGAGGTTTTCTAAATCAAATAATGACTATTCACTATTTCTAAAGAGTGGGGTTCAACTATTTCAATACGGTGGAAAGTTAGAGGTTCACTAAATCAAATAATGACTATTCACTAATTGGCGGTGGTATAGTTTTAATTATTTCGAATAGGAACTATTCACTTCCAAATAGTGGTTATTCACTATTTCGATTTTAGAGAGTATTCACTATGGAAAAATTGAGAAGAATGAAATTTGGCAGATAACTGATGATAATAAAATGGCAGTTTTGAGTATTTTTGTAACCCTAATATCTTCATTTCCGTTTTATTCAACAACAAAGTCACTCTGCTAAGTTTTCATTAAAAAAAATTATTAATTTATTCACTGAATCTTCAAACAGTGTATCGAGTTTAGAAAAAGTTTCACTTTTTCGTCCAAATTGAGATTAAAGATCTCTGAAACGTATAGAAAAATAATTTTCAATCATGATTTTGTTTTTCTATGTGTCTCTGTCTAGATACCAATACCCACAATAGCTCAAGAAAGGAAAATTTGTTCTGGCGCCTAAATGTAGGCATTCCAATGCGCAGAACTTTAGATTTTGTGCTCTATAGCTTTAGAGCTTCCGGTTCATTTCAGAAAATATTTTTGAAATTTTAAACCGTTGATATTATAAAAAAATGAACAAACAAACATGTGTTTTTCAATTTCATTTTATTAAAATAATCGATTTGAGGATCAGGTTGTTCGAGAGGGTAGAGGAGTACTAGCTTACTGAACAGGATACCCGGGTTCAAGCCCGGAATGCGGCAAATATTTGATCGGCTATAAGCACACACATATATATACATTCATAAAAATAAAATAATTTATCACATAGGAACTGATTAAATAACAAGACTCTGTATCTGAAGTCAAAAAATAAATAATTGTTTTATTTGTAACCTAATAAAAGATGATAACGTATCTTATATATTAAAATTAAGAAATTTAAATAGTCACAAATTAATTAAATAAATAAATAATAAATTTTGAACAAAGAGTAGGTATATACCATATTTTAATTCAATAAATAGGACAGCTTTAATTTTAGCTGAATTAGATAGCTCACCCCTCCACTGACCAATTGCAAAATTTTCGGAGATACTTATAAGGAAGTTTTAAAAATCTTTCATATTCTTCTCAAATTTGATTTGAAAAAGTTTGAATTTGGAGTGCAGATTTTTAATTTCCAGAATATAGTATTTTCTAGAATCTAAAACATATTATGTAGGTTCTCAGCTTATTGGGCTTATAATGCCTACTTTTCGGATAAAAAAATTACTTAACGCCCCTCCAATTGAGATTAAAAATATCTGAAACGAATATAAAAATAATTTTCAATAAGTATTATTTTGTTTTTCTAGAGCCTAAATGTAGGCATTTGGATACGCAGAACTATTTAAATTTTGGACTCGCTTGGTTTGAAAATCTACCTTCTTAAAGTAAACAAACAGAAAGATGCAATAACAATTTAGCGTTATTTAACTTATCTACAGGGTGTTTCTAAATTGATGAGAAAAATTTTGAAGGGTAATTTTTCTGCGAATATTAAAGGGGGTCTTTCATTTAATTTTAAATTCAAAACCTCCCTTCGCCTTCAAGTTATAGCCCTCTAAAGAGAGCGGATTAACTCTCCACCATCGAGTTGAGTGTAAAAGGAGCGCGTAGTATACTATTTTCTCTATAGATTTGGTGGGAGACAAATATTTTTGTGACGATTAGAGCTTGTTTTTAATATTGAAAATTCCCAACTGTTAACAAGAGTAATCCATTATTAAAAGCAATCATTTTTGCTAAAAATCAAAAATTAATAAAATTAAAAAAAAGTAAATAATAATAATATTAATAATGATAATAACTTCAAAGATTTGATAAGAAGAAGAAAATAATTTATTTTATGAAGTTGATTCAATCACATGTTTGTGTGGAGCCTTTTTCTCTCATTTGAAGTGTTCAGAGGAAATTATCAAATGAATAATTAAAAAAGTGTTTGAATATTCTGTTTAAAGTTTGCTCATACTAGTATGTATAATTGTCATGCTACTTTTTTATTTAGCATTTTCACTGTTAAAAAAGTGAAAATTTTTGAGTGAATTTGCCCGGTACCTTCCGAAAAAGGTAAATCTATATGTACAGTCTAACTCATTTGAATATAATAGTTCACTTATAATGGGTATAAGTATACATACACACTTCATTGATTTGCTTTGTTAATTCGACAAGTAGGTATCGAGGTGGTACAGAACCTGATATTACCCCTCCAGATATACTGTATATCCATTGCCAAGTAATTTGTTTGTACTTCAAATTAGATCTGAATTATAATCCCATTTGTTGTTTAACTTTTAAATCGATTTGAATGTGTTTATTATTTATTTTAACCTGAAGCATTAAAAAATAATAATTGTAGTAAATCGTTGAATTATTCATTCTGCTAGAAACAAATGATTTTTTTAATGAGAACTGAAGTCGCTCCACCACTATAACTCAATTGCCAAGTTGAAATCGTTCCAAGAGAGAAAGAGAGAGAGGCCCCGTTTCGTGTACAAATTAAAACACGAACAAGATTCTAATCAATTAGTGACGTAAGGGCTCGAACAATGTGTTAATTACAGGGCCGTATCGAGGCAAAGGGCCGAGGGCATTTGCATAGGGCCGGAAGGCCTGGCCTGTTCTATTCAAATAATCCCGGGCCGAGTGCATTAGCTATACATAAAATATACATTAGATTGGCTAAACGCGTGATAAAAACACGAAAGATATTTCCTCACCCAATCGCATTAGCATAATTCGACTATAATTTTATTTATCCTCCGCGAGCACCAAACTAGGAGTTAAGCCATAGAAGTTAATTTGTATTTTCCCAACTTCACACACAACTTCACTTTACGACCATCTCCTTCTAATTAGAGAAGATACTAAACAGTCGTTTATATCTTTAATTGCGTTATTTTTTTTCTTAAATAAAAACTTGAATTCATTAAGATTTGCGAATTTATTTTTTTGTTTCGATTTCTTGTTTTCTTTATTATTTTTTTTCTTTCAATTGCCCGTGCCCACGGGGAAGTTTCGACCGATAATTAAGCCATTATTATTTACAGCCGAGGCTAGCTTATTTAACCACTTTACGACGCTTGTAATGTAAATATTTATTACGTTTAAACATATACCAATATATTTTATGGCAACATTAATTTGGGCCGTATAAAAATGTCGGTTCTTGGATGGCCCGCAATAAGCGTTGCTCTCTTCACTCTTTTGATTTCGTTGCTGACTACAGAGCCCTTGTTAGTGGTGTTCGGATTATGTGGCGCTCATAATCTGTGCACGGGACACATTAGCTCAACTACCCAGGGCCGTAAAACGCCTCCGGGCTCAGCTCATTTGCACCAACAGTCTTTCTTATGGAAGTCAATATAGGATGATCAAAAAGAGTGTTGGCATACGATCTAATTGAGCAATTTAACGAAATATATATAAAAAAAATTTCGGCAAAAAAGCAATGGTAATAAAAGCAAAAAATATCGTGGCGTGTTTAGTATACCTATACATCAAATGACTTTTTCTTACCGCGAAATAATAAGAAATCAGGATTAATATAAAAAATAAGAATTAATTGAAATTATTTTGTTTTGCCGAGAGTAGCAGAGTTATTGATTCATAAATAGAAATCAATGAGGTTGTCCTCTGCTTGATGCAAATAAACATAACGACGCAGACAGACAAAAAACGATTTAAAATTTAAATAATTGTTAAAGAAAAAGAAGTTTGAGGCCCTGTCAGTTTTAAAATAAAACTGATAATTTACAATTATTCAAACCTTGAAAAAGTTCGTTTTTGATTTTGATATTTTTACAACATTTGGGGTACATCGAGGGGTGATCCGCAATTGGAAGTAGGTGTACACCTCTTTGGAAGTATTTTGGAAGTAATTGGAAATATTTGGAAGTACTTGGAAATATTTGGAAGTACTTGGAAATATTTTAAAATATTTTGAAGTACAATTGGAAGTAGGTGTACAGCATATTAGGTCACGGTACACCCCTCGTGGTACATTTAGTAGACCATTGTTTAAAATTTTGAACATCGTTTCTAAAAAAATTCATCGTAGGAGAACGAGACCCGAAACACTCGTTGAAGTTTTTTTTTCTGATTTTAATGATATATAAAAGTAAGGGTTTCTTTTCACTCAAATTTTTTATCAAAATGATCAATTTTGAAAATATTACAAAAGCATACGATAAAGTTTTCTCAAAAAAATAAAGTAAAAAATTGGCTGACTTCACTTTATTAGTCAAAATTTTATATTTATTGATTCATTATAGTTTAGTCAATATTTTGGTTGTGCACACACACACACACAGAGAAAGACAGACACATGCACACTTTTATGTACTCGCGGGACCTTGATAGTATAGATCAGTAAAAATCTCAGTTTCAAATTTTTTAACTAAAACAAAATTTCACTAATAATTAGAATCATCCATTCAGCATTCTACTAGTATTTAAAATAAAATGCAATGACACATTAAAGAAGAAGTTTATAAATACTGTAAATTGAAAAAAAAATTATTAGAACAGTTTTTAGAAAAAAGGAAACATAATTTAAATGGGTATATTTGGTTGGCCCATTTAAGTAAGCCAGAATAATTTTGTGGTATTTTGAGCCAGGGAAGTACCAGATAGGGCCAATAATCTCTCCCTTTAAGATCATCTAGCTGACACTAAATATAAATTAAATTCACACCTATCTATTAAAAATCTTATTTAAGTAGGTTCTTTCGCGACAATCCAAACAAAAAGTTTTAGCCTCGTAACCACTCTATAAATATGAACGGAACTAGAATTTTAGGTAGTTTTTTTAACGTGAATGTCCACTCACACAACGAAATCTCTATATGGATACACACATACTTGCCGGATCGTTTCCAAGCCATTGTGCTTATATCCCTCTACTAAAAATAATCGCCCAAATATGTTTTTTTTTGTTTTTTATCAAAACTAAGAGGTAAATAATTTCATTTTTTTTTAAGTTACTCCGAATATATTATTCTAACAAATATTAGTTTTTCATCAAGTTGGTGGAAGTCCTTCAATGAAAAAAAAAATTAAATAATGATCATATCCCCACCCTTTCCCTATCTACCCTATGTAAAAAATGTCATTTTTAATTGCAAATATTTCATGTTTGGTTTGGTAAATCGTCTTCAAATTTTAACAGTGTATATAGTATGCTTTTAATGACTTATATTTGAAGTTTCAAAGTCTTCTTGAATTTTTCCATTTGTGAAAGAGCTACCTTATCTAAACTTGTATTAAAATATTTTTAAAAATAATTAATAAACATCTAAAAATTTTATCTTCTTTTTTCACTTCCCCTTATATCCTGTGAAGCTAGTGTAAGTATTGCATATTTTATTTAATAATTCACTTATATGTTTAAAGTTTCATATCTCTGAATTTACCGTTTCTGAGTTAACATAGCCCCAATTACAAAGAAGAATTAATACCTTTCAGAGTACCTTTTGATTCTTGGAGACCGTAAAACGCAAATTTTAGTTGGAACTATAAAAGTCATCATATATTACGATTTAAACTGCAAAAAATGAAAGTCTATAATTTATAATATGAAAATTAGAAGACTTTAAAGAGAAAACTTCTTGGGATGTTATACCAATACTTCACTTATTCTCTATAAGTGAAAGTAAAAATAAATAAATAAATAGCAATCAGGAATTTTCAATATAAAATTAAAATTGTTTATTTCCATTTGGAAGTTTTCCAGAATTTTTTTTAATAGAACTGGAAAATATAAATTTCAATTAGAAATGTAATAAAATTGAAAACACATAAAACAAATGAGAGTTCTTAAATTCTTAATATTTCATAATTGCATTATTAATTACCGATAAAATAGCAATGAGATGAATAATAAAATTCCCATTAAAGTATACTTTTTATATTTATCAGATGGAAATTGAAATTTTTTTTATTACTAGTTTTAAACTGATAATGTCTAACTTTAAAATTTTGGTTTTTGAATAATTAACAACCTTGGCATTTTAAAATACCGAATCCCTTAGAACGCAAAAGGTATTTAGTTAAATTTACTTTTCTGTCTATTTGAATAGAATCTTTTAATCGAATTTTGACCCACCACTAGCAAGACAAATTTCTCAAAATTTTGAGCAATTTTCGGAGTGGGAGAGTTTCAATGGGGAATTGATCGAAGCCAGTCCAAACATTTATCGCGCGGAGAATTTACCACTGCTTGAAGCCCCTAAAAACTTAGTAAATTGGACTATATCTAACTTTCTGAGATTTGGCTCGTGATCCCGGCTTCTTTTCCTTCTACTCTGTTCTTTTCACGATGGAGGGGCCAGCCCATACAGGCCTTTAGGGGATGCATCTTCTGGTGTATCTTCTTCTCACATCAATATCATTAAAAAAAGAAATAATTACAATTGATTTTATTCATAAATATGTGCACATCTGTTATATCTTTATATTAAACATAATCATTCAGGTATGTTACATGTAATGTTGTTTGTTGATTTGGTCAGAGAAAAAAGAAAGGAAAGGAAAAAAGAAAAAGATGATGTGACTTGTTGATTTCTCTGAAACTGTGTTTTTTTGTATTTTCTAGACGCCTGATGAAGCCAAAATAAAGTTGGCGAAATGTTGCATAAATCAATGAAAATTTTTTGATTTACACCTTACTGTCCAAATACCTGCAAACGTACTTGATTAATTTAATTATGATGTTTTGAATTTGTATCAAAATTTCTATAGACTCATATTTAATTATGAGTTCAATTTATTTTTTCCATTTTCCCGATTTCAAATTATTATTTAGGTTATGTTTTTGAAAATTGTGATTTTATTTTAAATTGGAGAAATAGATAAAACTTTTTCAGAACTGGTCTGTTTGCAGTTTCGATGAATTAAATTTTTTAAAACATGTTTAATTTATTAAATAATAATTCAAAACAAATCTATTCTATTGATTATTATTTTTTGCCATGGAAACTTATTAAAATCTCAAAAAACTATTCAAAAATGACATTTTTGATAAAATTCAACATTTTGTAACCAAAGCTTAAAATCCAATCATTTTTCCCCATTAGAAATACAAACATTTTAGCACAAGAAAGAACTTTCATCGGCTTTTTGTTCTTAAGTTAGTAGTGGGTATCTGAATTTTTTGTTTTGTTTTGATTTAACCACGTGATTTATTTTTATTCAACCACCGGACATTTTCACATAGTTTCTGATTTTTGAAATCAGCTCTTAGACTATAAGAACAATTTTGAGTATTTAATATAAATAATAAGTACCTGGAGCTACCGAGCGATGCTCGACAACTTTTTGCTTCTGTTAAAAGTTATATATTAATATTATTTTTAATTTAAAATTCTGATAAAAACGACCTCCGCTACGCCCCCTGCACCCCCTCCCCGTACACACATAGACAGAAAAAAATCTTAGTTGAAAATGATTATTCGCCACGTTCCCGATATTTTTTAACACAATGGGCAAAAAAAAAAAAAATCGAAAATTGTTTAGAGAATTTAATACTACTACTTGCATAAAGCCTGCCTCCCGGGCGTACTGAATAATTTGATAAATTATTGTTTGATAAAGAAATGAATATTTAATTCATATACTTTTTAAATATGTACAACATGAGGGTATATCATTTAATAAATAAAATAAATAAATAATTTATTATCATTTCCATGATATATTATTAATTCGAAAGTTTATAATGGGAATTAAGGACAAGTTTTTTGTGTGATTTTTCTATTTTTCAAATAACGTTTCGTCGACTTTGTCGATTTCTTCAGGAGCTTCACATTATAATAGTTACACCACACATTTGTCTAAAATACATTTTTTTAGATAAAAATAAAAGCATTTTAGATGCAACTTTTTGAAGCCCTGAAGAAGTCTTGCAAAGTTGACGAAACGTTGGTTGAAAAATAGAATAATCACACAAAGAACGTGTCCTTAATTCCCATTATAAACTTTCGAATAAATAAAATATTCTCGTTGGGTGAATCCCTCAATACACGTAATAAAACTCATTCAGTAGATGGGACTATAATGATTTTTCCAATACTACTACTATCTGCAAATAAATTTTTTAATTTTATTTGTAAACCCTCACCCTTTGGAAAAATTTTAGTTCTAGATCAGGGCATGGCAGTTTCCAAAAATAATTCACTGTTTTATCCAAAATTAAGAGGATTAAAATGTTACTGATAAAAAGATCATTAAAGGCATATTTAACGATGGAATTGGTTTCTAGATTCTGGACGAAAGAATTGGGTGGAAGTGGAGTGTTTATCAACATCTCTTCACTCACTAACTTTGTGTTTCTGATACAAACAGCTGCTTATAAAATGATTATTTCCATTATAATTTAGAAGATTTCGTTTTCATTATCAAACATAGTATAAAACCTATTATGGCCAGATCATTTAGATTGCAAAAACATTTTATTGTTTAACATTGTAAAGGTATAAAATGCTATTTTATAAGGAATAACAAAATAAATAAATAAATAAAACTCACCAATCTTGAAAGATTAGGCACTTTTTAAATACTAAATAAGGGAAAAGAAAGAGATTTGGTAAATTACTCTTTTATTTATTTTTTTTCAGTATTTTTGATTATCATGAAAATGGAAAACGCTTTTTATTTTGGTGTTTTTTAGGAATACGGTGATCAATTAAAATAGTCAAAACCACTTGCTGAAACTTCGTGTAGTTTGGATTTTTTAATATTAGAGTATAAGTGGCAATTCGAAATAAGCTGACCAAGTGCGTCTCGAACCCCATACCGAGATTCCATAGTTTATAGAGTTATCAAATTGTGGTTTTATTTGTATTTGATAGGAAGAAAATGAACGAATTCCCTTCATTTATTCATAATTTTGAGTTAAGCCTCAAAATCAGCCTAATTTTAATTTATGAGATCTTTCAAAGAATAAAAAAATGATAAAAAATATTTTAGTATCGTATACTGATTTAGTATTATAATCATAAGATATTTACAGGAAAATCTCACATGCCCTGAAAAAAATAAATATAAATATTCTTATATTTATTACCCAACAATTTGAATCAGTACAAAACAATCAATGCTGTTGTCCTCTATTTGATGCAATTTGTATTTTTTAATATTTGTTATAAAATCAATAATTAATTTTTTCTTATAAATATATGAATATGTATTTATTTATGTCAAGCAGAAGACAACCCTATTGATTTCTCATGAATCAACAACTACTATATATATATTTAATGATTTAGTTTGCTAAACTAAATATTTGGAATTTAAAAATCATCCGACTAAAATTTTATAACGATTTTGATTTTGAGATAAATGAATAGCTAGGTACATATAACTTGTATACTTTAATTAGTTCACAAGCTACAATGTTCCCGGCAGACAGACAGATATTGTATGGATATACTTGTTTTTTACGTTGGTACCAAACTCTAAAAATTACTAAATCTTCAAAATTTGCCAAAAACTTTTGTTTATAAACAAAAAAAAGTTTATAATCTGTTCCCTGGAAATGTGTTCCCACTTCACTACAAATTTTCAATTAATTTATGGTATTGTTTTGATTACTCTCATTATTTTATATTTATTCAGTGTTTTGTATAATACAAAAACCGGCTTGCACCAGAATGAGTGAATCTTTAATGGTTTAATTTTGTTATTTCATTTTCATTCAACCACTGACAAGATTCCATTAAATGATGGCCGCTTTTTATTTACTTTCTACCGATATTTGCATAAAATATCATTCATTCACTTCACATAAGCATATAAATTAGAAAAATCTATCTTCCCATTCATTGGTGATCTTTGGCAGGTGACTTCCTGCCTGCCCTCCAGCGAAACTCAAACAAGCGTTGATTCTATCGAATCTTCTCAATAGTAAATATTTATTCTATTTATTTATTTATGCAATTTCATTTATTAGTTCATCACCTTTGCCAAATGGAAATGGTTTATTTATGATGATTGACTCGGGTTATTGCCTATTCATTCTCATTCAGTTCGGGTTCTTTGATAGAAGGCTCAGGTCATTGATTACAAAAGAGAGCAAGCACTTCTGACAGCAGCTCCGATTAGAACCGAAACAAAACAAATAGAGATTAGGTTTCTAGACAAAAGCTCCCGGCGATATTAAATGGAGGAGGACTATCTCCTAATTACAGAATAGCCACCTGGTTTAGAATAATTTTCTCATAATAAGAGACCGGATTTTTATACATTAAAAAACACTAAAATATGGAGTAAAAAACCCAAATATATGCAACAGAATATAAAGCAAATAATATTAAAATATGCAATGGACCAGCCGAAATATTTTTTATGTAAGGTTAATGTATTTCGGAACAAGCCTTAGAACAGCAAAATAAATAAAATAAATAAATAATAATTATTTTTCAAAATTATAATATTATAAATTAAAGGAGGCAAAAAAAGAGTGTGTCTACTGAAGGAAAATTATTTTTTTTATTTATTTATAAATTTATTTTTACAGCAGAAAACACATTCTCTATATTGTCTCCTTGAATTTATAAAAATTCTGCTACTCTCGGCAAAAAGAAACTTTTAATATAATATTATAATTTGCTGTTATTATCGTCCATGATGAATATTTTTCTTTGTGGCTGGTTATTGGGTATTTGGTACTTAGACTTGAAATAAAATTAAAAGCTAAATTTTCAAACTGTTGCTTTTACGTTTCGCAGTAATTAAAACAATTGTCTCAGCACGACAATAACATCCTTTTTTTACACTTTTTTAATACAATCGTATTATAAGGGCTAACTGATACAGATAATAGTATTATATTATAATATATTAAAAAATATAAAGAATCTTGTCAATGATACAATTAAAATTATTCTCTGAATTGCTTGCCAACAGCTAACATGGATGGAAATTTCTCTATTTTTTTTTTCAAATTATTTAAAGTTAATTTTAAAACAATTAATGATTCCAGTATAGCAACATTTTGAAAATTGAACTTCTAATTTTATTTCAAGTCCAAGTACCCAAAAACCAGCCACAAAGAATAATATTATAATATATTAAATGGTGAATTGTTAAAGTAAAGAGAAAAAAAGGTAAAACATAATTTATTGTGTTCATGAACCAGAAGGCTATTCTGTAATTAGGAAATAGACCTCCTCAATTTAATATCGCCAGAAGCTTTTGACTAGAAACCTAATCTGTAGTTGTTTTGTTTTATTACATGATATAGTATATACATGTGAAAGTAAAAAAATAAGATCTCTATACATGTCACTTATGATATATTCTCAACCCATTTGGTTTTAATACAAATAACAAAACCACATAGTATATTAACTTACTTAGTGAATCATCAAGTCACTGACAATGGCAGGTTGATGGGGTTCAGACGAACTGATGCAGGTGAAAGACGTGGAAATCTAAAGCAACTCAAAATCAGAAGATTAGTACAAACTTCTATTACCACGGAAATCGTCTATGGAAATAGAAGAACAAATAAAGGAGGCATTTAATGAAATATTTTTCAGTGAAAACAAAGTTTTAAGTATTTATTTTTGTTTTTTTATAAAAAAGAAAATTTATGCCTCTGATTTTAAATCCAAATTGCATAATTGCTTTGAATCAAATATCTCATCATTTGATTACAAAGAAATCTGGTTTGGATTTGTTCTCAAATAAAATCGCGAAGTCCAAGGCTCAATCGCTTCAAATGAAATTCTCATAATTTCAATTTAAAAACTAAAGATTTGGACTTTTAGAAACGGAAACCGCGTATCGCGAGACCCGGCCAATGAAGAAGAAGTTCGATTCTTTAGACCCCAGTAAATAAGCCCAGGGCTCCTGAAAGAGATCCTACCTAACCTGTACCTGTGTAGGTATAAGAGACGAAAGGGGCACTTTAATTGTGAGGCGACCGAAACCAATGCGGGTAACGCATCGCGCAGTCCCTAGCAATAGGAGAGCCTCTTCGGGGAATACCATAAGACGATCTCATGATCTTTTGTCTGTCTGGATATTCCGTCCCTAGATCCGAAAGCGGAACAGCAATGACTGTCAGAGAGATGTACAAAAAAGTTTACAAAGGTAGAGGATCTTTCTGTCAGTCATCGGCTAAAAATTTTCTGAAATTTACTCACGAGTTCCGGGCAGATCCGGAAATAAGAGGCACTCCTCCTGGAGTCATTCACCGGGCAAAATCTAGCATCGAACCCTTGTTCACTGGCTATATTTTGTGAGATCAAATTGATCTCCCGAAATCGCATCGCATCTTAAGATTAGGGGAGACCTGGACCTCAACCGATGATTTCGGTCTGGTCGACTCCCTTCGTGGTTCGTTCGTGGCAAGAACAAGACAGCGAGTTCGATATTAGCTCTCTGCTGGACTCTAAAGCTAACACATGCACCATTAAGGACCTAAACAGAGGGAACTAGCTAAGATTAGAGGGCAACCTGAGAGATAAACTTAAAATATAAATGATCATAAGTGTCCAGCAGAGGCCCAAGATGGAAAACACTGAGCATGATCTCCCCTCTAATGGATCACGAGGAAAGCCTGCAGGCTCCGGGAGACAGACTTCAATCCACGCGATAATGAATCCTCAAAGCAATTATATCGTTAGTATTTTATCAATAGTGAATATTTACTTTATTATAATAAATTATGATTTAAAATTACTCTCTTAAAAATATAATAAGAAATATTTGATTTAAACATTTGGAATTTAATATTTACATTTTTTTATTTCATTATGAAAAATATATATCCACATATTATTTTATTTTTATATTTAATTTTTAATAATATTTGAAAGGCAAGAAATTTTTTTTCAGAATAAAGTTTTAAATTTGACTTTGAAATTATTGACCAAATTTTGATATGTAAAATATTTTATTTTTAATAAATACCTATTTATTTTATCATTTGCGATTAAAAAAAAACTAAATTATGATTAATATGCAGAAGGTAGAAAATTTTTTAAAATTTAATTTAATGATTTTTGTTTTTCATTTATGTATTATTATTGATTATTTATCTTTAATATTTGTTTAATTTATATGTGGAAATATGTTATTTGCTCTGAGAAATCAAAACGTTGAATCGGTCTGTCAGAGGTGTCTTAAATATAATTGGTTGTATTTTTATTTATTTTTTTATTTTTGTTCTATTATGTGTATTTGATATTTTTGTTTTTAATCGTTGGCATTGGCGCATTCCCCCCATGTCCTTTAACTAAATATGAATTTAACAAGCAATCTAGTCTACTAAGTAAGAGATGTACGTGTGCATTTTTAGACTATTTTCGATAAGACGGACCAAAAAAGAGTCCCTTAAATCCGGGACAAATACGCACATCTCAGCCCTAATCATCTGAATAGCTAAGGTACCAAGTTGATGATGAATCCCACGGTGGTCGAGGGCTGCGTCTCTGAAAGAAAATCTCTGCAGCACATTAAATGCAACACCTAAGTGAGACATTCTAACAACGAGCCCTAATTACTCTTACTTTGTGAAGCGAAGATCAACTAAACCTCAGAGCTCTCGGAGCGCCTGGGTGAACCTAAAGATGATGGGAATCTGAAAATCCTATTTACATCTCTATCTATTAAATTCTCAAAAGGAGAATTTGTCAATTTTGAAAAAAGAATTGTATTTTATTTTAATATTCGAGGAGAAAAGTTTTTTTTTTTATTATTTAAAAGGTAGGGTGTGAACATTAAAACAATAAATACATTCTATATAGATTTAGCCGAAAATTATTGCATTCTAAAACACTAATTTTATAATTTATTTATTTTTTCTTCATTCTGAATTAATATTTCAATAGAAAGATATAATTTTATTTCAATATTCAAAATAAAGGAGAGTTTTGTTGTTGTTTTTTATTAGTTTTTATTTTACATTCTATACCTGTGAAGAGAAATAATATTAGTTAGGAATATTGAAATAAAATTTATATTTTGTTTTATAATTTATAAAAATTTTAATTTTGATGTAAATTTAAATATTCATTTTTAATCAACTATTTAACTATCCAAATTTATTTAAAAAATCTTTTATTTATTTTTTTTAACTAAGTTGCAGCTAAGTTAATAGGGAATAAAGGGTAGAAATGCTGAAAGAGAAAGACATCCTAAATGTTTGTATAGATAAACTAAAATTAACTAAATTGAAAAAAGATTTTAAAAAGTCCGAAATTGATTCTTTTGGATTAAATTTTGAAATTGACACCCCAGAACGAATTCGCGCCAATGCATCTGTACTTACATTTTATAGTCCAGAATCGTGGATGCATGTTGAGGAAGAGAAGAGCAGATCTCAAAGTGAACACTAGAAGATTCTGGTCAGTAGTAGACCTCGGCGATGATGACAGAAGGGCCGATGTTGAAATCTATTTGTAGAAATGTATTGAAAGAGATCAGATTTTAACTTTTTATTAGAATTGTTAAATAATAAAATTAAATTTAGATTTTTTTATAATGAAGGTAAACATCCAATATTATTTTGATTTTCAAAATATCTCAAAAACTTCTAAAATTATTAAGGGTTGAAATTTTGTTTAAATAACAGCTAATTAATTATAATTATTTATTGAACACGAACAAATAATACAACATAACTAGAACGTTTCGATAGACTTATTCTGCGATCATTCTCAAGTATGAACGCGACTTCGATCCAAATATGGAATGGCTGCTCTTGAGAACGATGGCAGAATAAGTCTATCAAAAACGTCGGAATTATATTGTATTATTTGTTCGTGTTCAATAAATAATTATAATTAATTAGCTGTTATTTAAACAAATTTTCAACATTTAAAAAATAATAAATAAGATAAATCGACGTATTAAGGCCTTAGACCTCTCTAACGGCCTTGGGCGAATTTTAAGTTACTTCCCTTGCAAGGATAGAGTATTTCGATAACTGCAGTTTTGTTCATTAATGTAATAAAAAAGTTTGACTTTGGCGCCCCTATACATGCTGAGTCTACCTTCGCCATCCCCAAAGACCGGGTCTGAACATTTTAAAAATATGTTTTAAAGTATAATAATTATTTAATATTCATGAAATTTCGTGATTGCTAGTTACACATGAATTAAATACAATAATATAGAAAATTATTATTATTTCTTATTTTTTATTCATTACACAGCTTTGGTCAACACATGATCATCTTACTCTGTCCTTTATTTCATTATAATCATCTGAGGGATGATGAATATTCAAAAATAAATGAAGTTGTTTATTACTGAATATATTCAACCAAAACTGTAAAGTGATTAAAGAATAATTTATTAAATTTTTGTGTTTATGTTATTTGTGAATAACAGTCCTTGAAATTCGAATGATATTAAATCCATAGTCACTTTACTTTAGTTTTGGAAGAATAAATAAATAAATTATTTTCCCAAAATCCCTGGTCTGTACATCATTTAATTGTGTGTGTGATCTAATTTTTAAATTCAATAAAAAAATGAAGAAGATTAAATGGAAAAAATTTAATTATCCATATGACCACCAAAATTTTATTAAAATAACATAAGCTGTAAACTTACAATGTAGAGATGCTCGATGAAGCCGAATCGACCACAGGATAATATTTTTCGGTGTGTGGAAGATTTCTTGCACTGGATAGACTAACAACTTGAAAGAAGAAAAAATACTTTTAAAATATCCCACTTTTCATTTTCTTAGTTTGGCCTATGATGAAATTATTTCATTAGGGAGTCAAAATAAGCAAAATTATTTGTATTTTGAAAAAGAAGAATTGATTAGATTTTGGGTTTCAGAAATTTCGATTCAAAATGTAAAAAATTTAATACCATAGTATTGAAAAAAATTCCTTAAGATATATTAATTATTTTTATAAGAATTTTGCTGGCTTGGGGTGTACTGGATATATTAATTTTTTATTGTTAAGGATAAATAAATTGAATTTGCTTCTTTCCAGTAATTTATATTGTTTTTCAAATGGTTATTCCAAATATTTCGAGAGCGTTCTCAGCATCTCTTCCTCAGTGGAAACTGTGGGACTACACAATAGGCAAGTCCGTGAGTTATTATAATTACAGGTGTCAAAAAGTACTCACCCACTGAGGAAGAGATGCTGAGAACGCTCTCGAAATATTTGGAATAACCATTTGAAAAACAAAATAAATTACTGGAAAGAAGCAAATTCAATTTATTTATCCTTAGTTTTTAAGGAATTTGGTATTGGTACTTGGAGAAACATTTTTTTTTAAATTATTCGATAAAAATACTTGGTAGGTTTCACATTAAAATATAAAAAATAAAACGAATTTAGTTTTGGAGAATCTTTAATCTCGATATATATATTTCGGGTGATTAACCCATCAGGAGAAACAGAAGGTGTTTCTCCTGATGGGTTAATCACCCGAAATATATATATCGAGATTAAAGATTCTCCAAAATAAATTCGTTTTATTTTTTATATCTTAATGTGAAACCTACCAAGTATTTTTATCCAATAATTTTATTTATCCTTAACAATAAAAAATTAATTATTTTGTCGAAATGTTTGTGTGTTCGTACATAAACGAGTCTGATTAAATTTTCCGAAATGTTGTGGAATAAATGAAAAAAAAAATAATAATAAACCAGGAAAAAGTTTTAAATATGAATCTTGCCAAGAAAATGTTATTCAAAAATTAAACTTACCTACATTAAAAATTCGCCGAGTGAAACTGTGATAATTTTCCAGGTGACTGGGAGATTTCTTGCCCTGCAAGATAATACTAGGTAAAGAATTTTTTTTCAAAATATTCTACTCCCCATTTTCTGACTTTGACTTTTAATGAATAATGAATTTATTTCACTAAAGACTATGGAATAAATTAACCAACTAGTGTGAAAATTATAGTCCCACACAGAGAAGACCTTACGCTGGGCGGGCTCAAGTGAAGAAAAAGAGAACTTCCAACCGTGATATTTTCCTGTAAATGTATCCGGATTCCGATACTCAACGTAACTTAGTAATAAAAAATGAATTTATATCGCAAATATAAATATGTATTATTTTTTATTGTTAAGTGATAAATAAATTGAATTTGCTTCTTTCCAGTAATTTATTTTGTTATTCAAATGGTTAACCAGATATGTTCTCAGATTTCCTAGTGGAAACCACTCCCCCACCAATGTGTGGGGTCGGCACATTGTGGGGGAGTGGTTTCCACTGAGGAAGAGATGCTGAGAACGCTCTCGAAATATTTGGATTAACCATTTGAATAACAAAATAAATTACTGGAAAGAAGCAAATTCAATTTATTTATCCTTAACAATAAAAAATTAATATATCCAGTACACACCAAGCCAGCAAAATTCTTATAAATATGTATTATGTTTATATATTATTTATTTATATAAGACACTATAGTTTCGAAGGATTGAATTTAATCATCTCTTTTTCAGTCTTTTTTATTAAAAATATTTTATCTGTTATTCTCATCAGATCATTTAACCGAATGGATACATAAAATTCATTTTTGTTGTTATAGCAAGCTAGTCACATAAGTGATTGTTTCGAACAAATATCGTTTATGTGACTAGCTTACTATAACAATAAAACGAATTTTGTATATCCAATCTGGTAATTGACCCATGAGAACTATCACTTAAAATATTTATAATTAAAAAGAGCGATGATGAAGTCCAACCCTTTAAAATTATAGTCTCAAACAAATAAAATATATTTAAATTGTGTATAAATATATATTATATGGTACATAATTGAAATGTTTTGTGTTGTCGAGATTAGTAGAGCTGCTGATTTATAAAGGAAAATCAATGAGGTTGTCCACTTAATGCAAATAAACATATATTATTTTATACAAATATAAATTATTTGAATCAAGCAGAGGAAAACCTCAATGGTTTATGAATCAACAACTCTACTACTCTCAGCGAAACAAAATCTTTTAACTATATATAACCAAACTTTGAGGATACAAATTCTCATTTAAATAGGTGTTGGTTTTATTCTTTTTTGACAAAAAACACATTTTTATCAATTATTTTTTCTTTGTTTTATTTTATTGTTACCAGGAACGTTTCGAAATTTTCAATTATGTCATCATCAGCCTAAAACATTTCAATCATTACATAATTTTTATACAATGACAATTTCTCCACACAACAACAATTTAAAAATAATAATAATAATAATAAAATCAACACCTATTTAAATGAGAATTTGTATCCTCATGAAGTTTGGTTATATGTAGTTATATAAAAAAATTCTCAAAAACTAATGAAAAAATCTTTTAAATTAAATAATTTTATTCGGACTTTTCACTATATGTAGGTATGTCATGAAATGAGAAAATTAAAATAGATAAATTTATTCGCCTTGACTAAATACATTTGAAATGAATTTATCGAAAGGGAAATAATATTATATTAAAAAGATAATTTCATTTAAATTTATTATCTCCCTCGCCCAAGAGAATAATCCATAGAGTGCTCAGAAAGTTTTGACCCCTTCTAGAGTCATCCTCGCACTAAACAAGCTAGGACTTGTATCAGAGAATGGCTTCTTAGACCTGGGAAATTAATTGTACATTAACAAATGGACATTAAAAATATTTACCAAGTATTCTCCTCACATCTATTAGGATGGAAAGTAATAATTTGTAAAATTATTTCATTAATATAACTATGAAATCGATTGATTAAATTTCAGATCATATTGTATGTGAAAATATTTTCAATTCATGAATTTTGAATTCTGAGTTAAGATTAATTTATTATTTGTATTAAATCAAAAGATACATTGCCATATAATTAGTCTACCTTGACTAAAAATTAAATAAATTGGAATAAAAATGTCTTTAAGAATCGATACGAATTTGCATATTTTGGTTAATTTCTAATTTTTACCAAAGTAAAGCTAGAAAGCTAAAGCTTAGCAAAAAGATGCTTAATATTAATATAAACTGTTTTAGCAAATTCGTTTGTGAACATTCTCTATAAGATTCGATTATTTCTGCATTTGTTTGCCAAGCCAACCAGAATAAAATTAAAAAGTAATATAATCGATTTAAATCTTTTAGGATCCTAAGATAATTGGTTCAGTAGGTAGGATAGATTAGTTACCTTAGTATTTGATGCCTTTTCAATTTCTTGAGCCAATATATATCACAAAAGAATGAAACATTCAGCTGCACATTTGAGATGGTGACCTGACTTCTAGGCGCCGAGTACTAATTGGCCTGGTCACGTGTCGTCATGATCCTGGGAGAGGGACTGGAGGGGAAGGGAGAGGGGGGCGACTAAACGTGTGTAGACTTGCACCCATGCATCTATTAAAAAATAAATAAAATAAAATAATTAATTGACACTTTTTTGTTAAAAATTCAAATTTACCACATGCCGAGCTTTGGTTGTATTTTTACAGTTTAGGTGAAATTAATCTCGAAAGATTGATTGTATTTTTTTATACTATTCCATACAGGGTAGATATGGTCAAGTATTGTAATAGTGCATGAAAAAAGTGTTTGTTTTTCAAATATCTCAAAAAACGGCTGAAACTATTTTGACAAAAAAATGATCGAAGCCATGGCGTTTTGGCCTACAAAAAATCCCTAATGAGTAAAGATCAAAAAATTGATATTTTACGAGATATTAAATATTTTGTCAAAATGTCTGTTATAGTAGGTTAGTTACCAAATTCTGTGTACTCTCTAGCTCAAAAACTCGTGTGAATATCAAAACGAAATTTCACATGTAGCTTTGGAGCATTGAGAGTAAGTCGAATTATATTTTGGTAGAAATCGAACCAAAAATTAAGGAGGGGGGGGGGGGTTAAACAATTAAAATTATAAGATTTTCAATCATAAAAAACCAGAAAAAATGAAATATACTAGTTGGTACTATAAAATAAAGCTATAATCGAAATGATAGTTATTATTTTTTTCGAGGGACAAAATTGGGGGGGGTTCAAAAAAGAACTATCACTATAAGTCTTAAGACCCTCTGATCGATTTGTACGAAATTTCGAATATGCACCCCATACAATCTTATGAAAATAACTCCCTCTGTGAAATTGATGGTCCCCAAAAGGAGGGGGATTATTTTATTAAATATTAAATATTAAAGTAGGGCCATTAATAATATGGTAAGGTCATGTGTATAACTGAAGGTTTTCTACATTTGATTCAATCGCGAATCTAATGTAGGGAATTTTTGTCAAATATTGAGTGAAATTTATTTGAACTTATATATTTCTAACTTGAAATAATGATATTAAATAAATTTTAATTTTCTCATTAATATATTAAAGAATAATTGATACAGATCGAATATATAACATCTGAGATTTCAAATTCACTTGGTGATCCATCCGAATGTCTAGCGGGCTATACGCGAAATGACGTTGGATTGTAGCTAAGTGGATCACATCTTTTTCTCTCTTGGTCCAGACTTAATACTCCGCAGACTCCAATAGCGTAATCCGCAGTAGTCTCGCGAGATAAAAATATATTTTTTCAAATCAGCGCGGTCAAAATAATTCTTGTTGACGTATCAATTATTCTTTGATATATTAATGAGAAAATTAAAATTTATAGTCATGTGTATAGCTTACTTTTTTTGAAATATATTCAAAAGATAAAAATAAAACCAAAAATGAAAGGATGCGCTTAATGGTAAAAATAAAATATATTTATTCAGTTTTTATTATTATTTTTTTTAAAAATAATTATCCCAATCACGGGAGGGGACAAAAATTTAAATATCATCACCTTTCATAAAGAGAAACAAAGAGGTTGTCCTCTGCTTAATGTATCAAGCAGAGGACAACAACTTTGTTTCTTTTTATGATTCAACTACAACAAACTATCAAACTTTAACTTTAAAATTAGTTTATGATTTAAAAGCATATACCTTTGAATATAATGTTAATCGTTAAATATTATCTCAAAAATACTTTAAATAAAAACCTATAAATGTACAAAAAATGTAAATATATATAATAAATTAATAAAAATTTGAAAGATTTTTCGCAGGCGATATCTTTGTCCTGATTAAGAATGGAAGCCATATTTAAATGATCCTAGTGTTGCTTTCTTTATTGTCGCTAACAATACAAATCTAATGTATTGTTGAAATTTTTCAAATTTAAATTTAATAAATGGGGGGTCAGATAGGCTAGGCGGTAGCATGACAGCGAGCTAACCAGGGGACCCGGGCTCGAATCCGACTCGAGGCATCCAGCTAAAATCTGACCCCGGGAGTAGAGACAAATTTGAAAAATAAATATATAGTATCGTAAAGTGGCTTATGGCTAAAAAGGCCGAAAAGCCCCAAAAAAAAAAAAAAAAATTGATAAATAACAGAATAGAATTAAATTATTCAATTGGAGGTAAAAGTGAAAATTTTCTCAAGTCTTAATAGTATATTTTTTGACCTAAATGAACTATCTACGAGTTCTCGAGCACAGAGACTAAAAAACACCAAGTACAACCTATAGTCCAGTCAAATTGTGTTCAAATGGGCCCCTTTGGGGAAAGTTTTGGGGGCAGTTCTGATTTTTAGAATATACATGTTTTTTGGTGCGCTGAATTCAAATCTGAGCTCTCCCACCAAAATTTCGTGATGCAACATAAAAAGGTGAAAATTTTCATTTTTTGCGGTTTTATGCTTATAACTAGAAAACTATCAACTTTACGTAAATAATGTTCCTATTCAAAATGAAAGGTCATAAAATTTCCTATAAATTTCATGGAAAATGCTTGATATCTATAAATCTAATAGTTTTATCAAAAAAGTGGTACAAGTAAACGTTCAAGTCAACAAAATTTCCTAGAGAATGGGAAAGAAATCAAGTTTATATGATGAGTGGTTTTCATTTTATGAAGGAAAAATTTCGATTCTTTGAAAAAAATTGCAGTTTTTCAAAACTTCAACCTCATTGCGCCACGGATTACCATTTATCCAATTAAGATAAAACCTTGTTTGAATTGTAGCAAATTTAATCCAGTTTAAAAATGTATAATGTGGTCTTTGTCTAAAACGTGCTCCTTCATGGTCAAAATGGAAAAATATCAAAAAAGTGCAAGGTGTGCCTGCCGAGATCGAAAATTTGGATTTTTCGCTTGAGCCCGAACGGTTGGTTAGAGAAAAATCTAAATAATTAAATCTGTATGAAATTTTATGAACTTTCATTATGAATAGGAAGGTTATTTACGAAAAGTTGATAGTTTTCGAGTTATAAGCGAAAAACCGCAAAAAAAATCCAAATTTTCACATTTTTTCTATTTTCTACAATGTTGTGTCACTAAATTTTGTTGAGAGATTTGGATCCAACGCCCCAAAACAGTTATGTATGCAAAAAATCAGATCTACTCCAAAAATTTTCTGATAAAAACACAATTTGACTGGTCTACTAAGGGAAACCTTATATAAAGTAAAAAAAAATTTTGAAAAAAATTTTTTGGAACTTTTTTTAAAAAAAAATTTTAATTTAAAATACTAGGTAGGTTTCACATAAATAAAATATCAGATGCTTGTTTAGCACGACTCAATATATATTTTGGGGTATAAGCCCATCTTCAGGAGTTCACAAAATTCCAAAAAAAAAAAAATTTCAAAAAATTTTCTTTACTTTATTTAATATGTTTCACCAAAAACCTAGACCATTCTCCCTTAACAAGAAACCTCATATTGTGAAAAAAATCGTGACTTTGTTCCACATATATTTACTACACATTTAAAATAAATTTGGAATGTTAATCAAGTTCTCAATATCCTAGATGATAGATATTACCTTTTAAAATGAATATTGGCAAGACACAGTACACACACACCTGCTTAATGAAATTTTATAATTGGATAATCTCCGGATGATTATTAATAGGTTCTTCATAAAAGCTCTCATGTATTCAATTAAATAATATAGATATTGGACCGTTATAATAGCTAGTTTTCTTGACAACACTTGTGTAATGAGATCCGAAATGCCCAGGCGAGATCGCTGACCCGGCTGCTTCCCGAAGGCATCTCACCTCGTTGAGACCAAGACTGATTGCTTATTCATTGGCCAGGCACGAGCATGAGGTCCACCGTCCACCAGCGCCAAAAGGAACCAACCCACGTGAACGCGTGGTTCACACTTGTGAAAATTAATTCGTTCACGTTTCGGGGGAAAAAGTTCGAGTTAAGATAGAGTAGGCGAGAGTTTGGAGGATAGAAAGAGACGGTAACGCATGGATGGAATGTTTTAATTTGAGTGTTGGGCTCGAAGTAGAGGAATCCTCCCTCCGGCGATCCGAACTTCATCTACCTGCTTCTCGATATCTTGCTGGTTTATTTGACTTGAGCCTGTGCAATTGGCAAGTTATGGTGCTCTAATATAAACAACGTGTTAAGATGAGATCAAGATAATGTTGATTAATTCAGAGAGCTTGATCCTCAAGAATTTAATATATGGTTAAATTATCCATTTATAGTCAAAAGACCTACCCCCGGTTATTCTAAATTGCGCGTAAATATATATTTTTCTAAATGTTATTTATAAATTACATGAATATAAATCAAAACATTTAGGACCGGTTTTTTCAACTCTCGGATAGCTTTAACTAGCAGCTAAACCAATTATTGGAGATTTATATAAAACTACTTAGAGTTAAAGCCAAAAATTGTCTCAAACTGAGGTTAAATTGTTAAATATTGAAATTTTGTTTAAATCACACATAATCAATAATATATATATAAGGATTTGTGAGAACTTACTTGCGGAGTTTAAGTGGATATATGGCTCTTTACTTTACCATACAGGGTATGGTCAAGTATTGTAATCGTGCATGAAAAAAGTGTTTTTTTTTGCTTCTTTTTTCGAAATATCTCAAAAACGGCTCAAACTATTTTGATTAAAAAAATTGGTCGAAACCATGGCATTTCGGTCTACAAAAAAGCTCTAATAAGTGAACATCGAAAAAATTATATTTTTTGAGATAATGACTGTTTTGTCAAAATGTCTGTTAGTTAGTTAGACTGTTATTCTGTTAGTCTGTGCGTTACCAACTTTTTGTGGAGGAGATAGCTCAAAAACTAGTGTGAATATCAAAACAAAATTTCTCATATAGTTTTGGTGCATTGAGATTAAGAGCTGATTAGATTTTGGATATGGATATCGACTCAAAATTAAGGGGGGGGGTCAAAAAATGAAAATCTAGGCCCTCGGACCAAACTCAATGAGTGTATGGTAAAGTCAAGTGGATGGCCACATCACAACGTTTCAATTTATTTAATAAAATTTTAAATATTTAACACTACATAAATTTAATCAATGTAATTTTGTTATATATATATATATTTGACACTGGTTCTAAATTCTTTTCAGGCCTTGACTTGTCTTAGCAGACCGAAACTTATTAACCATGGTTGTCGGCCAATAAAAAATATTCTACACAAAGATAGAAAATTATCTTCTTTATTAAAAAAGCCATACATCCGGTTAACCTCAACAAGAAAACTCTCACAAATCCTTATTTATTTAATATATCTTCCCTGGTTTTCAATATAACTGTTATAATTAATTATAACTATATTTATTGAACACAAACAGCAAATAATAGAATTTAGCTATGAAGCTTTGATTGGCTTTTCTTCGGTAGTTCCAAGGTATGAGCAGACGAGCACCTGCTCTGATTTAGGTGCTCTCATCTGCTCATTCTTTTGGAACGACCGAAGAAGAAGCCAATCAAAACTTCATAGCTATATTCTATTATTTGATGCCTGTGTTCAATAGATGATTATAATTATGTGTGATTTAAACTAAAATTCACCATTCAACAAAATTTAATTCAAGCGTTAACAGCTATATAACATTCTAAGGTTATGTTAACCTGGAGTCAAGTATTGAATACTATAATTTGTGAATTTAGTTGAGAACATGGGTTCCTTAGTCTTTATCTGAGGAACCTATGAAATCACGCTTCGCATGGATCAAGTAAAAATAATAATAATATATCTTAATGGGACAGACCCACTCAAAATATGCCCCCTTTAATTTAGCTTAACTCCAAGAAATCAGTGTATTAATGTCTCTAATGTTTTGCTTATAAAATAATAATTGAATGCAACAGCATCTCATGATTACAAAATAGCAATACTAATTTTGATAAAATTATATTAAAAAATAATTCAATCCATTTCCATAGGGTTATCAAATTCTATTACATGTTAATTGGAAACAGAGCAAATGATGATAAGCCGAGGGTATAATTAAAAATAAAATACAATACTTGGCCATACCATGTATGATAAAGTACAAATGAAAATATTATTTAATCTAATGGTTAGTTTAAAAAAATAAGTTAAAATTGAAGCTCACATTCGAAGAGGTTGGTCAGAGGCTTGCTAAGAGTATTCATTTTCATTGAGAATCGAAGGATGGATTGATCATTCACCATTTTCGACTGAAATAGAATATTAAGAAAATAAATTAATATAAGATATAAAAAAAGTAAAGCTAATAATAAGCTTAAGTTTAGAAATCACACTCACATATATGTACACACGGATTCATATCTTAGAAGCTGCCCTTCGATTGATTTTATAAAATTTCCCTACAAATTAACTAAATAGCTATAAATATTTATAAATAAAAGTTTTCCAAGATTGATTATCGAAAATTCGACTGGAAAATTAATAAAAATTTCATTGAAATTCATCCTAATAATCACATAGCGTGAAGATGGGCTTGTGTGTCAAAGAATACAGTCTCTCTGATCTCATGTTGCTAAGAGTCCAAAAGATCAGATTGTTTCGATAATAATTAAAAATTTAAATTTTCAAATTTAAAAATGTATAAATTTATTAATAAACTCATATAAAATCTACATATAATATATAGAGTGGCCAGATAACCCTCCTTGAATTGAAATATAAGCATATATTGTTTTAAATGATTAAAAATGTAAGATATTAATAAAATACTTCCTAGTAATACAGGACATATTAGCAAAATCGAGTCACCTACGAAAAAAGTTACATGAAACAATTTATAGGAATTTATATGTTCTACAAAAAATCTTATATAATTAATTTGTCTAGGACCAATAATTTAGAAGATGAACGAGAATTTTAAATTTAAATAGCGTATATCAGGGTTATTCTCAAACTTTTCCGAGTCGCGAGGCCTTTTATCAATTAAAATTTTTTCATGGCACCCTAGGTATAAGTTCATATATCAAAACAAATACCGTATTTAGTCTTTCTCAATACTCTAGTATTAGAATCGATAAAAATATCTCGGGATTAATAGTTTATTGTTCTATGAAAAATGTGTATATATTTCAGATTTTTTTCGAGGGTATCAAAATTATATTTTTTCGCTTTATATCAAAGCAAATACTGTATTTGGACTCTCTAATAAATACTCTTTGTATTAGAATCAATAAAAATATCTCGGGGATGAATCGTTTATTGTTCTATAAAAATCAAAAATTCAGACCACAGGGGGACCCTTTGTATTCATTTCAAATTTTTTCGAGAGTGTCAAAGTTAAATTTTTTCGCTTTATATCAAAACAAATACTGTAATTGGTCTCTCTAAATACTCTTGTATTAGAATCGATAAAAATATCTCTGAAATTAATAGTTTATTTTTCTATCAAAATTAAAAATTCACACCACAAGGGGGACCCTTTGTATTAATTTCAGATTTATTCGCGGGTGTCAAAGTTTAATTTTTTCGTTTTATATCAAAACAAATACTGTATTTGGACTTTCTAAATACTCTTCTATTAGAATCGATAAAAATATCTCCAAAATTAATAGTTTATTTTTCTATCAAAATCAAAAATTCACACCACAGGAGAGACCCTTTGTATACATTTCAGATTTTTTCGAGGGCATCAAAGTTAAATTTTTTCGCTTTATATCAAAACAAATACTGTATTTGATCTCTCTAAATACTTTTGTATTAGAATCGATAAAAAATAACTTGGGATTTATAATAGTTAATTTTTTTATGAAAATCAAAAATCCAGACCATAGGGGGACCCTTTGAAACAATAAGGGTTCGTCCATAAATTACGTCACACGAATTTCAAGATTTTTAGACCCCCCTGTGTCACATTCTGTCACTTTTTCATTGAGTCCCCTTGTATTGTGTCGTCACACTATCACTAATAATAACCTGAAATTTAAAAATATATTTGAAAATTTGTAAAAAAATGTATTTTGACTTTTGTGACATAACAATTTTTAAGATTCCCGGCCCCCTCTGTCACATTTTGTCACAAATCTGATAAGCCCCCTCCCTCCTTACTGTGTGACGTAATTTATGGACGGCCCCTAAGTAGAAATAGTATTTTTTTAAATAATAAAAAAGTTAATAATAATAATAGTTAATTTTAATCAAGAATCTATCTTTATAATAGTCGAAAATGCAGTTAGAGCAAGTTTGATTTAACAAGTCACCGCGGTTACTTTGGACCCCGGGTTCTTTACAGATAAAAATTGGACACGAATCACATCATAGTACGCTAGGTTTGTTTTCTATATCAGTTGGCAAAGATCGGAGACTATCAGGTGCATGCGCCGTTACATACTTTTATATGTTCGATAAAAAGAAACTGTGCATGTATGTATCTAATAGTTTCAAACAGTATGTGACTGCTGTAGAAACAAGCCTATTAAATATAATCCAGTATTTGATGTACTATCAAATCCAAAGTGTGAAAAATTGAAGAAAAAAATATTTTATTGCATTCCATCTCTCTCTTTTGTTTATATAACGAGCAAAGGCAAAAATTTATCCAGATTCGATAATTAAAATCTCTCAGCACGTGTGCAGCGGATAAGGTCTGCCTATTAAACGAATCTTGTTCGAAGATTTGTTATCAAATTAAGCGAACTAACTTTTAAAGACGGGTTAATTATATACTCGTGCAATCAAAAGTCATAAACACCTGGGATATGGGAAAGAACATTTTCTAACAAGCTCCTCATCAAATTATTCCCTTTTTTTAAGTATATTTTTATTCTCTCAACGTTAGATATATGTTTATATCTTATACATATATATCTTATAGATTATATTTCATAAAATACTTATTAATATGTATTTAAGTACCTACCTGCATATATTTAAAAATGATAGAGGGAATTATTTACTATAAATTATAAACATTAAATGTAATTTATTTTCAATTACACAATAAGTTGATCAATAAAAGGTGAGGAATTTTCATTACAGATTTATTAACTTGTTTTTCAAATGAAAATCAGTATATTTTTCATAATACATAAAAGTATAATAAAGATTTATCTATTGAGGGTAATGATTGTTTTAGGTACCTTTTTCTAGTATTTTCTTAGGTTCTGTTTAAAAGTAAATTGGGAATAAAAAATTAAGTAAAATACGAGGTGGGTTTCACATAAAATAAAATAAAATAAAAATGAGTTTTGATCCCGATATATCAACTCCCGAAGATGGGCTGACAACCAGAAATATATCGAGATCAAAACTCATTTTTGTTTTATTCTATTTTATGTGAAACCCACCTCGTAATTTTAATTAATTTTTTATTCCCAATTTACTTTTAAAAAGAAACCCTAAGAAAATACTAAATAAGGTACCCTAAAACAATAATTAACCTCAATAGATAAATCTCTATTATATATGTAGGAGCTTTTCGTGCGTGCCTTCGGCACGCCCTCGAAGCTCGGCCCTCCGGGCTGGTGCCCTAGCGGGCAACGTCTCGGTCCAAAAATTTTATTCCTTTTAAAAAACCACACTCCAAATGTATACTTGTAAACTCCCGAAAATACATAGTCTCTTAAAAGTTTCGCCTCATTTTAGTCCTGACACAGCTACAGAAATGAGACTCTAGATATGAATCTGGAAGTTTTTTTTTCTATAATCTACAGCATTGTGATATTATTTATGTGGAAATAGATTTATTTAAATAAGTGGGATCGTGTGAGGAGGGGAATTATATTATATCATTTTTTTTAAATTTGGGATCGATAATCGATATAAGGCTCCAAATATTTAAAACAGATTAGGTGTTGCTTGTATGACAGGCTGCTCCAGGATTGCCATCAGAAACTCGGGCATGCGTGTCTTAAGTCGTTCAATTTTGTAAAAATAAAAAAATAAAAATAACAAAATTTAGATTTTCAAAAAATTATAAAAAAGTGGCAAATTATTAAAAAATAATCAAATAAAATATAAAATATAAATCAAATAAGATGTGATTAATTTCTTCTTCTGTGCGCAAAGAAAAGCGAATTGAATATTTAAATTTTGAGTGTTGAGGGGGGGGGAGGAATAATTATCAATATATTTAATGTTTCTTAATTTAAAATCAATTGGAGTCTTTCATTTCGAAATTCGATTTCAAATTACCACCCCTCCACACAAGCTTTGCTTAATGAGGGGTGTTGCAAAATTGTTAATTTGATTTTTATTGTTATTTTGATTTTTATTGTTTTTATTTAACCTAATTTGATTTTTATTGTTTTTGTTTGGTTTAAATATTTCTTTTTATATATATAAATGTACTTATTTTTGCAAAATAAATAAATAAATAAAAAAAAAAAAAAAAAATATGGTAACTAGTAATTCGTGACATATTTAACAATGCGTAAAAGCCAAGTTTTATGAAAATAATTTCAACTAAAAATGTGAAATCAATAAAAAATATAGAGGGACATGTGAAATGAAATGAAATGAATGAAAAATTACAATTATATTTCAAATTTGCCGCAAATATACCGCAAATATATACCGAAGTCATCAGCGCTCCCTGTCGGCAGCATTAGGTTTGCGTTGCTGCAAATTAATCTAGGCTATTATGTGTATAATTATGAATATAAAGCATGTAAAAATATATTAAATTTCATTTGAAAGACAAGTTGATAAATCTGTAATGAAAATTCCTCACCTTTTCTTGATCAACTTATTGTGTAATTGAAAATAAATTACCTCCTTAAAAGTTAGTAAATAGGGACCTTATGAGTGCCTCTAAAAAAGCTCCCTGTTGGAGTATTATAGCTTGAAGCTGAATAAGATAAAAAACTTGAAATTTACAAGTTATATGAAATCAATCAAAAATCGTATTAAAATTTTAATCGAATGATTATTTCGGGGATGGTAGAAATTTTTGTGGAATCAAAAATAGAAAAATAAACATTTATCATGTCTTTGTCGTATCTCTGTAAATATATTTTTAAATAAAATAAAGCTCAATTTTTAAAAATTAATTTTGCTATAAATTGACTCTACCCGAGTACCAAAATGTCATTTTTAGGTAATTATTGTACATTTCGGTGTTTAAAAACGGTTTACCATAAACTTATTTAAAAATTGATGATATATCATATTATTATAATACAGGGTCAATTATTGTAATACAGGGTCAATTATTGTATAAATCGTGCATGAAAAAAAGGTTTTTTTTTGCTTCTTTTTTCGAAATATCTCAAAAACGGCTAAAACTATTTTGATAAAAAAAATTGGACATAACCATGGCATTTTGGTCTACAAAAAAGCCTTAATAAGTGAACATCGAAAAAATTAAATTTTTTGAGATATTAATTATTTTGTCAAAATGTCTGTTAGTACGTGCGTTACCAAATTTTTGTGGACGTACTAGCTCAAAAACCAGTGTGAATATCAAATCGAAATTTCACATGTAGTTTTGGTGCATTGAGATTAAGAACTACCTTATTAAATTTTGGTTGAAATCGTATCCAAAATTAAGGGGGGGGGTGGAGTTAAAAATATAAGATTTTCAAACTAAAAAAACAAAAATTAAATATACTATAAAATGAATCTATAATAAAAAAGAGAGTTATTATTTTCTTCGAGGGCTAAAATTGGGGGGCAGTTCAAAAAAATAAAACTATCACTATAAGTTGTATGGTAGACCCTTTTATCGATTTGTACGAAATTTCGCATATGCACCCTATGGAAATGAGTGACTCTGTGAAATTGATAGTGATCAACAAAAGTGTGTGTGTGTGTGGGGGGGGGGGGGGGTTAAAAATATGTTCAAACAAAAATCGAAGAAAGCTGATATTTCTAATTAAATAGTCCCGTAATTAAAAGGAGTTATTATTAATTGATAATGGACCTAAAATTAAGAGATTGGGGGGGAGATTCTTTCGTAAATAATTATAAATTAATTTAATTCAATTATCTATATATATAAAATTAAGGTTTTGTCTGTACATTGCTCCAAATCACGCCAAATTTTGGTTGCACGCGTTTCAAGCAAAGTTATGAACGAAAACACCTTCAACAAAATTCCTGTCTGTATATATGTCTGTATGTCTGTATGTATGTCTGTTTGTTTCAGTGGTTTCCGAAAAGTTGCTCAGCGATTCACGTAAAACGGCTGAAGGGATTATTATGAAATTTCATATTTACATCAGAGGTCTTCTAACTTACGTTTTTAGCTATATAACGTTTTGATATTTTGACCCCAGAAGGGGCTTGGGGGGGGGGGGGGCTTGAATGAAAATTATCAAATAACTCCTAAGCTATTAGCCCTACAGCAAATTTTGTGATAAACAAAGTTGTATGGGATGTGATTTCTGACAACTTTTGTTTAAAAAAATTTCCCCAAAAAGGGGGGGGAGGGTGAAAAAATGTAAATTCTTGGCCTTGGAACAAACTGAACCAAATTTTGTATACATAATCTCTGGGCCTCTAGAGAGTGGGTTAGGGTGCGGAATGGAGTGTTGGGGTGGTGGTGTGGAGGCGGGGGTTGGGCATGGTGCGGGGGGTGGGTGTGCTGGGTGGGTTTCGGGGGGGGGAAGAGAGTGAGGGTGGGCTTCGAGGGGCTGGGGGTCCAGGGGGCGTGCTCCCTGGCTAGCAAGAGGGCCGCCAAAGGCGGGCCTTCCAGCTAGTTAATAAATATAAGTGAGGACACAGGCTTATGGTAAAGTCATGTGGATGGCCACATCAGTTTATTTTCACAAAAACATGATTTCCAATATTTAATTGAGAATCATCGTTTTTATTTGTTGTAATGGAAATAACAAACGTCAAATAATATCGATGAATCGGACTGAAGTGTAATGGATGGTGTTTATTAACAGGCTGTCACATTTTCTGGTCACTTGATTAAGAAAAATACTTGTTCAAAAAATGTCAACTAATTAGATTCGAAAAAATAGACAAGCCTTCAGATGAGCCGAGCCTACGAGATCCAAATTGACAGTTGTCTTGGGAGAAAAAAATCACACTCGGGGAAAAAGTTAACATGCTTGTTTTATTGAATTATTAATCTCGTAAAACCGGTATTAATACTATTTATTAATTATAACCATCATCTTTTTCCTATTACCATTTTTCATATTTAATTATACTTCTATTAATTAATTTGGCAAGATTTATTTATAAATATAAGAAAATATTGAGATTCAAGAAAAAAAACTAATGAATTAAAATAATATTTATTTACCTATATATTACTTCGATAAAGTTATACTTGAAATACCAGTTGTTAACCCCAATTAAAACTGAACGAGATTGTCTAATATCTAGTAGATAAAAATTTTCCTTAATAAGCCTAAAGTAGTGATGTTTAGTTTTTACCAAGGGGTGAACCGCGATTGGAATAAGGTGTACACCATCTTTGGAATTATTTGGAATTATTTTGGAATTCATTAGAAAATCTATTGTCATCTAACAGGTCATTCAATAAGTCCGTAGGATAAGTAAGAAAAAAACAAAATTTTGACAAAACTCGATTTTATTATTCAACATAGTTGCCTTCGAGGGCGATACAACGAGTATAACGATTTTCCAACTTTTCGATACCTCTTTTATAGTACGATTTCTCTTTCTCGTCAAAATAGGTCTCAGTTTCAACGATCACTTCATCATTGGACTTCTTTTGGATTCTGGTGTGTAATAGTGAATGTCTCATCCATTGTCACATATCGACGATAGAATTCCATTTTATTACGGTTTAACAGCGCCAAACACTCCTCTGAAGCATCGATTCGTTGTTGTTTTTGGTCGACTGTGAGCTCACGCGGCAACCACTTTGCACAGAGCTTTCGTATACCCAACCAATTTGTGAATTTTTTTATGTTTTCTGGAATAACAGCCTCTTTTGGGCGTTCACTGCGCTCTGCATCATTTGTGCTGGTACGACAACGTTTAAATTCAGCAATCCACTTCTCTACCATTTGTCTCGATGGACCAGAGTTCGGATAATGTTTATCAAGCCATTGTTTGGTTTCCACTGTATTTTTTTTCCTCAAAAAGCAATGCTTTATTAAAACTCGAAATTCACTTTTTTCCATTTTTTTTTCAATAACAAAAGTTGCTTCACACAAAATGCTATAACTCACGAACCAATAGTCAGATTGCTGTCAAATTTATACACGTATCGTTTGAAGGTTAGTACTAAATAAAAATCAAATGGAAAAAATTATAGTAACGGCATCTATGTGTCATCCTACGGACTTATT
Organism: Forficula auricularia; assembly: GCA_024734495.1. Classification (NCBI taxonomy): domain Eukaryota; kingdom Metazoa; phylum Arthropoda; class Insecta; order Dermaptera; family Forficulidae; genus Forficula; species Forficula auricularia. Next base: position 29,953,110 of record JALMQS010000225.1, read on the forward strand.
GAATGACCTAATATTGTCTTCTACTTGGAATTGAAAGTGGAAGTGGAAGGAAGTAAGTGTACACGATTTTAGTTCGCGGTTCACCTCTCGGTTTTTACATTACCCTTAGCTCCTAGACTCTATGGCAATGCTTCCCAAACTACAGTTCGCGGTGCCCGAAGGCTCTCTGTTTTTTGGTAGCCTGAGTGTCTTGAGTCCGATATACATGATAATTCGAAAACAAAAGCTCGTTCCAGTGCCTAAGTATTATTATTATTTCCTTTACAATTAGAATATAAAGTTTCAGTAAAATTTTTGTCTTAAAAAGCTGGTCTATGTTAGCTTAGAAGTTTATATTTTGGAGAGAAAAAACCGTACAAGGTAAATCTTAATAATCGAGGGACAACAAAAGTTCTGATGAAAATAATACGAACGATGACACATTAACAAAATGAGTGATAACTCCGAGAATGAAGATGAACTGAATATTGATAGTACGAATTATCTTAAGATTAAATAAAAATGAGTAAGAATTTGAAAATATATATATATATATATATATTCAAATATTATTTTCTAGAAATCGTCCCATAAATTTGAGAGGCATCTTATCGTATTACATCTTATGGTCCGAAAAATACTCTACGTATTATTCCTAATTCATGAATCAAAGTTTTGTTTAAAATATTGTTCAATTGTCTTTTTTATTTAATTTAATTAAATAAATTTATTGCTTGAGTTGTTTAAAAATTTCCCAAAATTAAAATTAAAAAAAAATTGAAGAAATAATTAAAGACATTGTTTTAAATATGGACATTAGGGTGGTCCTTATTTTGGGTATTTTCGAATTTTTACGCTGACAGAGGCTCTTATGATTCAAAATAAATAAAAAAATATATCCCCTAAATTTCAAGACTCTATCTAAATTTGAACCTGTGCTGCACAGCGATACTAGTTTTTGGAGGGTTTTGGCATTGAACGATCAATTTTTATTCGGGCCAAAGTAATGGTTGAAAATGAGAATTTATCCTTATATTAAGTCATTCAATAAGTCCGTAGGATGATACATAGATGGCGTTACTAGAATTTTGCCATATGATTTTTATTTAGTACTAACCTTCAAACGATACGTTTATAAATTTGACAGCAATCTGACTATTGATTCGTGAGTTATGCATTTTGTGTTAAGCAACTTTTGTTATTGAAAAAAGTGAATTTCAAGTTTTAATAAAGCATTGCTTTTTTATGAAAAAAATACAGTGGAAACCAAACAATGGCTTGATTAACATTATCCGAACTCTGCTCCATCGAGACAAATAAGAGAAGTGGATTACTGAATTTAAATGTGGTCGTACCAGCACAAATGACGCAGAGCGCAGTGAACGCCCAAAAGAGGCTGTTATTCCAGAAAACATAAAAATCCACAAATTGGTTATGAACGATCGCCAATTGAAGGTGCACGAGCTAGCTGACATTGTAAGATATCAGATGGTACTGTTTTTACCATTTTAGACGAGCATTTGGGTATGCGAAAGCTCTGTGCAAAGTGGGTGCCGCGTGAGCTCACAGTCGACCAAAAACAACAACGAATCGATGCTTCAGAGGAGTGTTTGGCGCTGTTAAACCGCAATAAAATGGAATTCTATCGTCGATATGTGACAATGGATGAGACATGGCTTTACTATTACATACCAGAATCCAAAAGAAGTCCAATGATGAAGTAATCGCTGAAACTGAGGCCTATTCTGACGAGAAAGAGAAATTGTACTATAAAAGTGGTATCGAAAAAGTTGGAAAATCGCTATACTCGTTGTATCGCCCCTCGAAGGCAACTATGTTGAATAATAAAATCGAGTTTTGTTAAAATTTTGTTTTTTTCTTACTTATCTTACCGAGTTATTGAATGACCTGTTAATAGTAGCTATTCCTCAGAATTTTTACATATTTTTAGCTATTATAATTTTGGAGTGTATAACATACTAACTCTAAGATATAGCAGTATTTTATCTAGCTATAACTCCAAAATTATATTAGCTAAAAATCTGTAAAAATTCTGAAGGATAGCTACTATTATATGGATAAAGTTTACAGAGTTTCAAATTTTTGGAACTATTATTTTGGCCGGAATAAAAAATTGATCGTTCAATGTCAAAAGCCCCATGTTATTTAGATGGGAAATTTACATCGCTGTGCGGCACAGGTTAAAATTGAGATAGAGACTTGAAACTTGGGGGATATGTTTTTTATTTATTTCGAACCATATGAGCCTCTGTTAGTGAAAAAATTCGAAAAAATACCCAAAATAAGGACCACCTTTTATTTTTGCAGAGAGTGCGTATGATGACTCGATGCCAAAATTATTATAAAAATGTTTTTTGCTTATTTTTGAGTTAAACAAAAAAATAAAATTAGTATATTTCAGAGACAGCAAATGAAAAATTGTCTACTTAAAGGCGTAATTTGACCTTAAAATTTAAATTATTTTTCTTGGTAAATTTGTTTTATACCTTGAGTTGTATTTTTGAAAAGAATCCATCTAGTTTTAAAAAAAAGATACTCAAATCTTCGACTATAGTTTTGAAAATTTGACCATCATCATCATCAGTCTTTTTAATTAGAAATATTTTATCTGTTTTTTCCCATAGATTCAAATACAGATTCGATATAGAAAATTTGTTCTGTTGTTATAGATCAAGTTATACAGACACATAAAAGATTTATAAATTCCATAAGTAATTCAATTTTTAAAAAAGCTTTAAAATTTTATGGTATTATTCCCTTTACTATTACTATTATTATTAGTAATCTTTCACGGTGATGCATCTTTTTTATTTCTCTACCTTACAAATTTGTAATATTTTTTTCCAGACAACATCAAGATGAAACATAAAGATAGATCTCTTACCTCTTGATATAACAACACAAAAAACAAACAAAAAAACGATTGAATATTTTATTTGTCTCAATTAATTGATCAATGAATAAATTTCTAAAGGAATTTAATTACTGTCGTAACAATTTAATACTGAATGAATTCTCCTTATAATGATTTAATTGGCCAAAGCAGACTGACTTGAATTTAATTGGTCCTGTCATTATGAAGCGCTCCTCAAGCTTGTAAAAAGGTTGATCCTTAAGGCCTTAATGATCTTTTATTATACCTTTTTATTTATCTTTAGAATGGAGGGAGAAAAATCCTTTAACAATATAAAATTATCTCAAAGTTCAGGGGTTCCCAATATGGGGTACGCTCTTGATCACAAGTACCAGAAAATATTTAACAATGACTAAAAAGATTCATTTACTAACAGTTGAAAATTGAAACAAATCAAAATAAAGATGTAATACTTCATGTGTATGGTCTTAAAATATTAAAAACACAAAAAATTCTTTCTGAAACTAAAAATGTCAAAAAATGAAGGAAATCAAAAATTAAATTTTTCAAACGGTCCGATTTGGCGTGAATGCCCCGTATACAATTATACATGCATTCGCACGGACTGAATGGGAATAATACTTTTTGGATTCTGGGCAAGAACTTTTTGGATAAAATTATCTGAAAGAAAACGTGCTATATATATGTCTTCGAAATATTAGATTTTTAGTCATTAAAATTTTGTAATTTTTTTTGCAATTTTATTTTTTATATCTTCTAATCTAATATAGAATAATAAAATTAGAAGTCACAAAGAGAACACAAAGAGGTTGTCCTCTGCTTGATGGAAATAAATATACACACATATATATCGAGATGATATATCTGTATATATTATTTATTTGTTTGAATTTAAGTTTCGAAGACTTGGTCTTCATCATCAATCTTTTTTTAATCATAAATATTTTTCATGGAAAGTCAGTATCGTACGGATATTGAAAATTTGGTGTTTTCAGCTCACTATAAAATGTTTAGTCTAAAGAACAGATTTTTTTGTCCGTTCACATATCAACAATATGTTTCCTCTCTCTTGTAAAACAAGGAGAAAGGGAAACATATTGTTATATTTGAATGTGAACCAAAAGAATGTTCTTTAGTTCTAAGCTGACCACCAGTGACGAAGGAACACCAAATTTTCAATATCCATACGATATTGACTCCATGAAAAACATTTATAATTAAAAAAAGACTGATGATGAAGACCAAGTCTTCGAAACTATAGTCTCAAACAAATAAATAATATATATATACAGATATATCATCTCGATATATATGTGTGTATGTTTATTTGCATCAAGCAGAGGACAACCCTCTTTGTTTCTCTTTTTGTGAATCAACAACTCTGCTAATCTCGGCAAAACAAAAACTTTTCAACTAAAATTAGGAAGTTCCTAACTCTAATTTTACTTTAATATTTTAGAGTTGCTAGAGGCCTCCTCCTGCACGGCCAAAATAAATAATATATAATAGGCGCTATGGAAAAATTTTAATTGAAAAAATGCGCCACGACTCGGGAAAAGTTTGGGAACCCCTGGTTTACATCATCATAGTATACTGATATTATGAAACCATAAGTGCCTCAAAATAGCAAAAACGATCGCAGTGAATATTTTTAATAATACCTGCATAATAATATTATATAAGTTGGAAATAGCTTAAACAATATAAATTCTAATATTATTTTGATATGATAGGTACTATTTTGGAAAATGGTACACAAGTCAAAAAAGATTGAGAACCGCTGTTATATTTGATCAAAAAAATATATTTTCATGTTTTTTGAGCCCACTCGAGTGAATGATAGTTATTATTTTAATAATCGTGTATTTAATCCAAATATTTACATTGTAAATTGAATGTAGCTGGTTATTACCTGTGGGGAATGGAGGTTCGTGGGGACGTGAGGCAGCAAAGGCGAAGGCAGCCGTGAAAATAGAAAGGGAGAGAAGAAAAAGCGAGGAGGCGAGGTAACAAAAGGTTAACAAGGCCTTGATTCATGATTGCCCAGCCGCGAGGTGTCGTAGACAGAGACTAAACCCGGCCCGATTGCCCGAGAGCGAGTGGGACCGAGAACCGAGCAGCCGATGCCCCTATCTGCCTAACTAGTTGGGCCTTTCTAACCTAACGAATGTGTGGAGCGTGATAGAATGACACCCATTCTTGTTACAGCTCACTCGAGCCAATAAACACACACACACATACACATTACACACACATCCCCATCTATACTAACATCACTCTTACATATTAACATGAAATCAACTTGGTCTCTCCCTCTGTGTGTGTGTTGATAAATCAAAAATAATTTGACCACAAATTGACTAGGTTTTGATTTATGAGTTAAACGGTTCTCGTTCGTTGATGAGGTGGAAAGAAAAATTCCTAATAAGACAGACATATACCTTGGTACCACTTGCCTTCAAGTTCTATTTACTTATCAGAGATGGGCAAAATTAATAAGCCTTAAGTATTTGAAATACCAAAATATAAAATACAGTAGATCGTCGATAATCCGGATTAATTGTGACCGTATCCCATCCGGATTTTCGAAAAGAACCAAAAAAAGGTCGTTTGAGTTCATTACAAAAAGAAAACTTGCTAAAACCGTTAATTCACTGTGGTTAAATAATTTGAGAAGATAAATAAAACCATTGATTAATCTTCTTCTTCTTATTGTTAGGCTAAAAGCCTGTTTATTCCAGAGCGTATTTCCATCGTTTTCTTGGACGGTCCCGTCTTCTTTTTCCGGTAGGATTGTTGTCATTAGGAATCGACTTAAAATCAAAAATGGCGATTGATTCTGATCTAATATTTCAGGATTTTTGACGTTTCGGTTTTATTGGTAACCAGTGCTGAAGACATAGAGGAATCGAGTTACAATCAAAACTAGCTATTGATCCTTATCTAATACTTGAGGAATAATAATGTTGTGTGATAGAATGACACACATTCTTGTTACAGCTCACTCAGAGCCAATAAACACACATACACATACATCCTCATCTATACTAACATCACTCTTACATATTAACATGAAATAAACTTGGTCTCTCCCTCTGTGTGTGTGTTGATAAATCAAAAATATTTGACCACAAATTGACTAGGTTTTGATTTATGAGTTAAACGGTTTTCGTTCGTTGATGAGGCAGAAAGAAAATTCCTAATAAGACAGATATACACCTTGGTACCACTTGCCTTCTTCTATTTACTTAACAGTGATGGGCAAAATTAATAAACCTCAAATATTTAAAATACCAAAATATAAAATACAGTAGAGCGTCGATAATCCGGATTAATAGTGACTCTATCCGGATTATCAAAATGTCCGGATTTTCAAAAAAAATCAAAAAATGGCCGTTTGAGTTCATAACAAAAAGACAACCTGCTAAAACCGTTAATTCGCTTTAGGGGTTAAATATTTGGAGCAGATAAATAAAACCATTAATTAATATGAACTTATAATATATTTTAATGAAAGAATATACATATCGTCACTGATCTTACAAAACCTCGTAAGTCCTAAATTCAAATTTTGCCAGAAAACAAGAAAAACCATTTTAAACAGGAATACATACAAATACAATGCAATATTTATTATTTGTCCGTAGCGCGAAATTAAATTGGAATTGAATAATAAGGTTTCAATCGACAAACGGGTCGTGAAAAGTTGGTCGGTATAAACGTATAATAGGTATTTGACCAAAAACCGGACTTAAACGACGAAAATGCAAGCTTTGGGGGATTATTTATTAAACGTCCAAGACAAAGACTCGATGACGCCCCCCCTAGGCTCAGTGCACTCTTTTATCTATGATATATACTATAATAGAATATTTGCCCAAATTCCCCCAAATTATTTGAATAAATAAACACAAGAGAGCGCTGGCTCTATGTTTAACGAACGATCCCTATTAAGGCCTATTTTTTTGTTAATTTAACTTTTCGCAAATTTTACAAAATAGCAAGAATTGAAATAACCTAAAATGTCTTAAAATTAGCGAATCGTTAAAATTTGTATAATAGACCTGTTTGAATGTTACTCTGCACACACTTGGTTATATTTATTACTATGCAAGTCTGACCTTGACGAATGCAGAATTTTCCTCCTCCCAGAACAAGTATGCAAGACTGATTGAACACAATTATAACATGATCTAATTTGAGTAACAAACGCGCACCATTACAAGATTTTTATTGTAGATATGAAGCAAGCAAGTTACAAAGTAGCCGCGGCGAATGCAAAGAAATGATACCATTAAGTGACCATTCCCAGAGTATAACCTGAATAAGTAAGATGTTTCTTTCATTCAACTTTCCTATTCAGCCGGTGAGTCGGCAAAATTTAATGGCTACTTTTATTTTTATTTTTTTTTACCCCTTAAAATTCTTTTATGTAGAATAGATATTAATACAAGATTGATAGGAATTGCAACCAGGAATGATGACCGGAATCTTGTTTCTGGAGTTGTAGAGAATTAGAACTTCTAATTGGAGCAAGAATACTTTGGATTCCAGATTTTTTTCTTTCAGTTTGATGTTTCACTTATAATTATTATCTTTTACTAAAACCACATTTCTCGGGCTATATTTAGAGAATTCGATAAAAAGTTAATACTAAACCAGATATGTTGTTTTAGCACATTAAATAATTATTTTTCAATCGAAATACAAACAACACTAGTGATTGAGGACTGAACAAGAATAATCCTTCTGATGGTTCAGTTAAAAAAAAAAAAAAAAAAAACTAGATTCACATAAAGTTAAATTAATTTAGAAGAATATCAAGTTAAAATTATGTTTTGAATTAATTTGTTAAATTTAGTTGGTAGTAGTAGTATTAGTAATAGTAGTCTGACAAGAATTCAAGAACAGGTCCAAAAAGTATGTTCCTTTTTTACTTTCGCTTATATAGAATAAGTGAGGTATTGGAATAGGATACTCGCAAATTTCAATACAGTAAAACCTCGTTTATCCGGACCCCCAGATTATCCGGATTGGATTTGTAGACATTTTTATTTTAATAAATATTCACGTAGATAAATTTATTAAACCAATTATTTTACATGAATTAATGTATACATTGTATTTTAGCTTCGACTCCGGAGATTACTTCTCCACCATCGAGTGTCCTTGATCATCTTTTTAGTCCTTGTTTTTAATAAGAGGGAAAAACTAATTAAAGAAAAAACCTCTTTTCCGATAATTATTCCAATTCCATATTTCTCCTTCCTCATTCACATAGATAATAATTTTTTACTTTGATAGCAAAAATGTAATTATAATTTTACCAAAAATTTAACGTATGTATTATATTTTTTTAAACAATTCTATGTAATTTTGATATAAACATGTTTTTTTTATCCTTATAAATTCAAATTGGATTATTTGAGGATTTGTTTTGTTTTTATTACACATATATCCGTATTATTCGGATTTTCGATTATGCGGTTTGTATTTGGTCCCAGTTAGACCGGATATACGAGGTTCTACTGTTTTATGAAATTAGTTTTTTCAAGGCTCGCTTGACGAAATTTTTTTAAATTTTTTGTTAGCGGGTGATTAGAGCTAACAAACTTAAATTTGGCACAAAGAAGCAGCATATTATTGCAAACTTGGGAAGTTAGGTACTTAAATTTAGCTCACTTTGTTTTCATCATTAACTAATAATTTGATTTTTTTTCTAATTTTCTGTATTATTAAACCGGGATTTCTGATGGTGGAAAGGTCAAAATCATATCACTTTTTATAATCTTTCGCTCTTGAGATATCTTAGGCATCAGAATCTAGGCAGACACACAGACAGGAAGTTAGGAAAAAATTATACTTGAAGATATTTATTTACTTTAGTAAACATAAGTAAAAAAAAAAATATGTCTGAATCTCAATCACATAATCTCACGGGGAAGTGAAACTTCTTTAGCCGTGGATGTTATTGAAATAATTTAAATTTCCTAATTTTAATAAATTTTATTTGTCTTGAAATATTAGTGGGTTTTAAAATAATAATTTAAATTTCCTAATTTTAATAAATTTTATTTGTCATTAAATATTAGAGGGTTTAAAAAAATAGTTCCCTTTTATTGAAAAACAAAAAATCTAACAGATACGTCGCTAAAGAGGTTTCACTTCAAAAAAATAAATAAATTTTGGATTAGTATTTTAAAAAAAGCACAAGCAGCTCGTGTTAAATATTTTGATTTTGAATTTTCAATTCTATATGCTATAAATGGAAGTTTACCATAGAGCTTTTTTTTAGTTAGAATGTAGATTTTCATCAAAAATCCCTGCTTTGTGATCTTTAAAGCAAAATTGATTAAAAATCCATTGGTGGGTCTGTTTATTAATTTTTTTTTTTATATCGATCTTAATGAAATTTAATAGGAAGGAGTCTATTAGGTATATTGCGCATCGTGTGAAACGTATAATATATCGGGACAGTGGTAGAGCAATATTATTTTGAATATAAATTCGGTATTGGCTAGGAAGAACACAACATGGTTATGGTTAAAAATTGGTCCACAGAAAATACCTATTTACTTTTGGAATTTTTATTTCAGATGGGTCAATTTTAAAGGGAAAATTAATAAGAAATCACTAGAAATGGTCTTCTCCTAAATTTGAGCTGTCATTGATAATTTTTAATACAGCTCAGAACGGTTGTTTTCACCCACTTGGAAATTGATTTCAAGAGCTAAAAATGCTATCCACTATTAGCCTATTCGCCAAGACAAACCATTCTCACATATAAATCAAGTTGAATATTTTTCTCAGATTTAATCTTCATTTGTAAAATTTTAGTTTAATTCTAAATTTAAACATATAAACCATATTTTTTAGCAGGGTAGTTTTCTTTTACGAAAGACAAGTGGTTATTTCATCGGTTCTAAGAAAGAATGATAAATTTCAGAAAACAAAATTCACCCCTTTTCACCCCTTAGGGATCGATTCTTTCTATGTGCTCAGGCAGTAAGTAACTACAATATAAGGCCATTTGCCTATATTAGAAAGGTTAGTTATTATTCAGTCAGTCAGAGATCTGTATTTTCTAAAGTGTTAAAGTTAGGAACTTGAAATGTGGCATGTAGTTATAGTTTGATGATAGCAGATGTAAACATTCTTAAGAAATCACGAAATTATGTTCTAAATGATAAAAATTACACATAATAGTTGGGATTTAGTAGAAGACAATTTGTAGTGATTTCTTATTAATTATTTTACCCTTTCAAACCGGAAGCCAAAAACATCAAAAGTAAAAAGGTATTTCCGGTGGACCAAAAGAGGATCTCGTAATTTCGTACGAAATTTGTTTATCGGAAATGTGAACTTTTAATTGGAAAATTAATATATAATTTTAAAGGAAAGAAAGTCACGCAGACCAAGTGTTTTTTTTTATTTAATGGATCTAATTTGAAACGTCTACAAACATTATCAATAAATCATCATTATTAATAAGGTTTTCGATTAGAATCAGCAGGTACTTAGTAAAATCAAGAAACGTTTTCTTTTTCAGAAGAATGTTTTCCTCGTGAAAGTATTATTGACCAAAGGATTTTTTTTTAATATATATAGAGAGAACCATTTGGGAAAACATTATCCATCTCCGGTCCATTAAGGCTGGTCTACAATTACGTTGCTCCTTAGAAGTCGCCATGATTGATGGCGCTTCATAACCGTCTGCTAGGAGATAAGCGATAGTTTAATGATGTTTGATGAACTATCGTTATGTTCTCCGATGTTAGATGGATTCTGTTTCTAAATTATCTTTGATGTAAATACAACAAACGATGAACGATGCCAAGAGAATACTTTTCAAAGATCACTGTCACTTTATGGAACTAAACAGCTCGAAATTATCTTGTGGGTTTCGAAATTAAATACTACAATGACCGAGACACGAGGCATAGTTAAAATGGAGATTAATCTCAGGCTCGGGGGTATACAAGTTAAAAATAAGGAAGGAGGGCTCAATGTACCATATATATACACACCAGTGGCCGGCGGAGACTTTTCAACCAGGGGATGCTTTCCAAAAATTAGACCTTCATTTTTTTACTTTATCCAATGCGAAGCATGGGGGAAAGTATTGTAATCGGTCTGGCGGCAAGCGCGACTTCAAAGGGTCCTCAGGTAAAAACTACGGAACCCATGGACTCAATTAAGGTCACAAATTGAAGTATTCAATGAGATTGAATTTTAGCACGTGACGGTTTTGCCAAAAATTAACTGGAATCTCGCCGAGAGGCCAAAAAGTACCATTTTTTTTGGAAGCGCGTGGGGATGGATGGATGGATGGATGTGTGTTATCGTTTTTTTCGTCCACGATTTTTTCCACACCGTTGCACTGATTGAATTGAAATTGAAAACCTACCATTATTTTCGCTACTTTTTGTAAAATTTATCGATAACCAAATCATAACTTTCGAAGACTTTTTTTTAATTAACATTGGAATTTGAATACAAACAAAACAGACATGCTTGAAAATTATTAATCGAAGCAATTTAATACCTCATCTTTGTCATAAGCGTATCGAGTAAAAGTTTATTTATTTGCTTTTTGTTTTTGAAAGACGGAAATTTAAGGTTATTACCCAAGGACAGAAATCATCATAGGTTATAAAAAATTTTCAAAAAGAAATCAGAATCCAGACACACAGGCAAAAAATATGTAAATGACTAGTACAGCCACCACCCACAACCAGAGGTCTCTACTGTAGACTAGTGTTAGCTTAGGAACATATTTGAAAGGGAAGCGTCACTTGTGTTTACGCTTAGAGACGTGTAATTTAATTATCCCTTTCAGGTTTGTTCCCTTATTATAATAATTATCTTTATTGTTTGCAATATATATATATGTATATATTGTATTAACCCTTTCAGGAATATTAAAATCTGTTGTCAAAAAGAATTTAGAAATATAATAATAGAATATGGGTTTTATTCATAATATTATTATTTAAACGTTTCTAAACACAATAAGCAATTGAAAAAGTTGAGTGAATTCATTATTTAGGAATTCTCGGGCGTGCCGAATAATTTAAAATGAAAATTCACCAAGTTATCTGAGATGTGCTTGTTTGTATACCAGAAGGGCTGTCACTTCTTTAGGAATCAAACCCAAGTGCCGAAAACGCAATTGTGAAACAAGCTTGTCAACAGTCCTGACATTCAAACAAACTTATCCAGACAAGTAATTAGATAACCTTTGTAAATTCTCATTTTAAACTAGTTTATCAATGGCGGGCGGTGACTTTTCAGCCAGGGGATGCTGTCCAAAAATTAGACCTTTATTTTGTTTTTTAATTTTATTTTATTCTTCGGCCCTTTTTGCAAAATTTATCGATAACCGCATCATAGAATTTTTCATTATTTTTTTCAAATTTAACACAAGATTTTTTATTAATTTGATATTTAAACAGAGCAGATAATCTATATTCACTTCAGCTTTTTTGGTGATGTTTCAATTTTTTTCATAGTTCAAAATTGACTGTCGCGTTCTTAGAAGCCAAAATACAAAATTTCGCAAATTGTATAAAATTTAATAAAAAATCGGATAGGTAAAATTTGGTTAAAATATTTTATTCAAAAAGATAAAGAGTTCGATAGATAGAGGAACCAAGTTAAATAAAAGCATATAATAAATAGACTGTGATTTTTCCCGATGTTAAATATTCAATCGGGATGTTGGCCCCGGAGGTGTGAACCTTCGGAACCCTACCAGCAGGTTCTTGGCCAACTCAATTAATTCGTGACTCACTATTAAAGTGTAAATCACGGGGCATATCACAGCTGAACATCTCCAACTCGAAACTTGAGAGGCTCAGATAAAACAGGTGCGATAGGCCTCGCTGAAGAAGAGCTCTTCTTCTTGGTCTTTTCTTTCATACTGAGTGTCATCGACAACGGCAACGCGGTTCGCATTGCGAGAAACTTCCTTGGTAACCTACCCCGACATTCTTTTACTGTCCAATTAGTCGGACTCCGAACTACAGTAATTGGTCGAAACCTTTTCTTTTTTTGTACTCAATAAGGGATATCTAATAGATGCACATTAGTTGTCTATTTAACATTGTCTTCCCGGGAACTAATTGTTGTTGGTTTGGAACATTTAGCTATTATTTCCTGTTCATTCAACCACCTGCGATACAGTCACAAGGAAATGAGGTATCAATCAACGGAGCTGAACCTACCGGCACAAAAATTATCTCCTCTCAGACATTGCAGGAAGTTTCAATATCGACTAAAACAGAGACGGACGGATAGATAATTGATAAATGGTCAAGGTTGGTTAACCAAACAATTATCCAACGAAGCTCGATTCAAGGCTGGGATATTATCATTTGGAAATGCAAATAATAAAACATTTAATTATTTATGTTATAGTTTATATCAAATGATATCAAATGATAAAGTTATACGATATATTATATGTATCGCATATACAGTCAAACATCTATATATAACTTGAAGGCTTCTGAAAAAAATTGATATATAGAAATCTCGATATACACCACAAATACATAATGCAAATTAAATAAAGATAAGAGTAAATAAATATTATATTTAATATTGATTTACTATGAGTTAAGGATTCTTGGTCACTTATTTCACATTAAAATTAAAAAATTAAAGATATAAATTTTTTTTTCTTTTTCAATATATATATTTCGGGCTATCAACCCATTTTCAGGAAGTACAGAAAGTAACTAATTTAATTTAATAATAATTAATTAATTAATAAATTAATAAATTAATTTTAATGTGAAATAAGTGACCTAGAATCCTTAACTCATAGTAAATCAATATTAAATATAATATTTATTTACTCTTATCTTTATTAAAGATGTTTCACCTTGCACCAACACCACAATCTCTACTAATTATTAATGCAAATTTTTCATCATTTTCTTAATAAAAGCATTTATGTATAGTGAATTTTTTAGGATTATAGAAAAAGTATCAAATGAATTTAATTGAAAAGATTTTGTTTCTCCGAAAGGAGCAGAGTTATTGATTCATTAAAAAATCAGTAAGGTGCTTAATCCAAATATATATCTAAATTTTAGAGGAAGCAACATTTTTTCTTTTTTTTTTTGAAAAATTAGCATTGAGAAAGAGAGAAATTCTCACGAAACGTTTGGTTTTAAAATAAAAGTGTTCTGGATTGTTTTTATTAAAGATTTGTATTTTTTTTTTATATATACAAATCAATATCTGTTTTTCTTTTCTATATATATATATACTAGTATATATAACGAATATAATTTAAATATACATTATTTATTTATTAGGGAATATTTATTTTTTATTTATTTATTTATTTATTATTTTCAACGGCTAAATGCCTTATACATTAATATAATACAATAATTATTGAATAAAATAAAATTAACAATAATAGACAAAGTAATATTATTAAATTAATATAATAATGATAGAGTATATGTTAAATAACAATGGAGAAATAAAAATAATATAAGATAATAGTAATGTGATGAAATATAATGATAAAATAATTACTTGTAGACTAGGGTCAACATTTTGAACAAGACTGCGACTCTATTAATGTTCAATGAGAAATCCAAGGGGTTTTCTAGTTGTTTAGATAAATTGTTATAACAACTACTTAATCTGAATATTGGATTAGCCTCAGAGTGCCGGGTGGATGGTACTTCTGGATAAAAAGGTAGTCTATTTCTAAGTACATAATTTGAGTTATGAATTGGAAACAGGTTTTGAAGATCAGGACAATTCACCTTGTTGGACTTAATCTTGTACACAAATAAAACATCGGAGGCAATCATGGAAGATGTAACAGAAGCAAGACAGAAAGTTTCAGCAGTTGAAGTGTAATCATGGTCATATCTCGACAAAGGATTGCCCGAAAGGTATGCTAGATGTCTTAACACTTTGTGCTGAATTCTCTCCAGTCTGTCCATGTTATTCTTTCCGATTGGCCTCCAGACTGTTGATGCATACATTAGCAAAGATTTGATTAGAGTCAAATATAAATATTTAATTGTATTAGGATTTTTAAATGATTTCGTGTTTCGAAATACAAATCCCCAGCTCCGATTAGCTTTACCTACAATGTAGGCCAGGTGATCGCTGAATGTGAGTTTCGAGTCAAAAATGACTCCCAAGTCTTTAATAGTGTCGACTCTACCGCAGTTTATGTTAGTCGAGAGTAAATAATCAAAAGTAATTTGATTAATACCTCTTGAAAAGGTAATAGTGAGACATTTATCGAAGTTGAGGAACAGCAGGTTCATGTTACACCAATTCATAATTTTATTCAATTCGGATTGCATTTTTAGGCAATCTTCTTTCTTTGAAATTTCCAAAAACAGTTTAATGTCATCTGCAAATAATAGAATGTCACAAAATTCAATTATATGTGGTAAGTCGTTAATAAACAATAAAAATAGTAAAGGACCAAGGTGACTTCCTTGTGGGACTCCTGATGGAGCTATAAAATTACGGGATTTGGTTCCTTTTATTTGTACATAAGAATTTCTATTAGATAAATAGTTTTCAAGCCATTTAATCATACTGGATGAAAATTTATAATGTTTAAGTTTTAATAGTAGAATTTTGTGATTAATTAAATCGAAAGCCTTCTTGAAATCTAAGTATATTGCATCTAGTTGATTATTTCTATTAAAACTAGAAAAGATTGAGTTTGTGAATAAAGTTAAGTTGGTGATTGTCGAACGACCAGGAACAAAACCATGTTGTTTTTCTGAAATAAAATTTAAGCAAAATCTCAACATTCTGTTATAAATAAGTTTATCCAATAGTTTGGGTATCGCACTTATTATTGCCACAGGCCTGTAGTTGCTTACGTTGTTACGAGCACCACTCTTGAATATGGGAGTTATAAACGTTGTCTTCCATATTTCAGGTAAAACGCCATCTCTCAGAGAATGATTAAAAAGAATGCAGAGTGGTTTAAGAAACTGGGCAGAACAATTCTTTACGAGAAAAGCTGGAATTCCATCAGCGCCCAAGGAGAAAGTTGGTTTTAGATCTTTCATAGCTGCATCTATCTCATCCGTTGTTATAGGTTCAAGCATATTTACTGTACTGTTGCAGTGGAAGTTTTCATAAAAACCAGCTATACTATTCGAGTCGAATCTCGAATCGTTCGCATCGTTTTTATATATGCTTTCAAAGAAGTCTGCAAAAAGATTGGCAATCTGAACATCATCAGCACCGGTATTTTCATTCAAAAACATACTAGATGGATACCCCTTGGTACTTCTCTTGTCATCAATATAGTCCCAGAAAGCATTTATGTTAGAGACTATATTAGTTTCAATACATTCTATGTACTGAGAGTAACAAAGGGAAGCTTCGCATTTACAGGAGGTTCTCAGATTTTTAAAAGTATTATAATCTGTATTGCTTCTACTTGATTTATAATTTTTATGAGCTATTTTCTTTTTTATTAAAAGAGCAATGAGTTTCTTAGAAAACCAGCTTGGATATGTTGAATTAAAATAATGTTTTACTGGAGTGGAAGTGGAAATAGCTTTGTTAACAATATCATAAAAGCTATCGACCGCTGTTAACACTTTCGATGTATTTAGTTCATTTTCCCAATTAATCTCCCCTAATCCATTACTAAAAATTTCAAGATTACATTTTTTAAAATTATATCTATTTAAATTAAAACTTAAGGGAGAAAACGAAGACACACTATTTACATTGTTTATAGGAAGAATAGTTAAGTTCAAGATTGGGTGAAATTCATCTATATTTGACAAAATGTCGTTACTTATATATATATTATAAAACTTATTTGAGAAACATAAATCTAAGATGTTGTTTTTGATATTACTAATACAATTTAGTTGCCTTAACCCTAATTTTTTAAAACTATTAATTAACACAGAAGCACATGATCTGGTTAGAGCAGTTGCTCTTTTATCGAAGTCATGCAACATGTCACTAGGAGTTAAGTTCCATGAGATGGCAGGCAAATTGTAGTCACCCATCAGTACAATGTCATGATCCAAGAAAACATTTTTTAGATCTTCAGCGTGCATTATATGTTCTTCGTAGAGGGATATATCAGAGGCTGGAGGTATGTAAACGGTTCCAATGATGGTTTTTATATCGGGTAAAATGACAAATAGTTGATTGAAAGATGATGAATTATTCTCAATCATGTCGAAAGTTTTGCATTTATAGGATTTTTTCACTGCAATGAGAACACCTCCTCCTCGAGAACTGACCGAGTTAGATCTGTCATCTCTGTATATAATGAAAGGACCCAAATCAATTTCAGAATCATAAATTTCATCATTGAGCCAGGTCTCTGTTAAGATTATTATGTCATAATTATCAGAGAAAGTTGCCGCGGATATTCTAATTTGTTCTAATTTACCACGCATACTTCTAATGTTTTGATAATAAATTTTTATTACGTGTTGTTTCTTATTTCTGGAGTTGATCCGTTTTTTGAGTCACTTGAAATATGTTCTTCTTTCTTGGATTCAGTTGTTAGCTGATTAGATGATTGGTTTGCAGAGCGGTATTTTTGATCTTCCTTCAATTTTCCGAGAAAAGGAGATATTAATATACCCTCAGGCCATGCATCCGGATTTAGGGTTTTTTCCAGGTCCACCTCATTAAGTGAAATGTGAAAGGATGAGTAGGTATTGTATTTGGTTTTTAGCCTCGTAGATTCAGCAGTGACTTGAAGAACAGTTTTTAGATATTCGTCCAGATCTTGTACTGACGTTTCCTGTGCCAAACGAGTTATAAAAATGGATCTTTTTGGAATTCTTTTTGGTGCCGGTTGAAGAGCAGCTGTAGCGTTTCCTTTACAGATGGTCATTTGTCTTCTTTTTTTTTAGAAACTACTTCGGTAAACTCTTGTGGATTGTTAAAATTAACTACATTAAGAGAACCAGAAGATTCGATTGTTCCTGTTGTTATCGTTGATCTGTTGGGGGTAGCCGGTGATGGAGTCGTCTTTTTGGCTTTTGCTATCTGTGGCTGAGCCTGCGAATATACTTGGATATACTTGGATAAATTCTTTCTATTGTTATAGCAAACAGGCGTTTGTTGAGTGATCAGCTTACCAATGTTATAATCATAAAATCATCAGCAGAAGGTATAGGTACTCTATACGGTTCGTAAAAATCAGGGATTATATATATTAATGAAAAATAAAAATTTTTAGTAGGGTATTAAAAAAAAATCATTTTAAACGAAAGTTGAAAAAATTTAAAATATTTAGTGAAGATTCAAAAAAAGTTAATTTTTCAAAAAATTTTATATTTTCAACTTACACACGGTATACGCTATTTGCAAA
This sequence comes from Forficula auricularia, assembly GCA_024734495.1. Classification (NCBI taxonomy): domain Eukaryota; kingdom Metazoa; phylum Arthropoda; class Insecta; order Dermaptera; family Forficulidae; genus Forficula; species Forficula auricularia. The sequence goes on from JALMQS010000225.1 coordinate 29,971,346, forward strand.
CTCAGATCAAACCACAGGATATACGATATTTACCGTCGCTTACTATTTCAACAAAACAAACTTACCTACCTCCATTTGGGTATTTGAACCCTATAGAAATAGCAGAATAATATTAATAATTAAAAATACTGATGATCAAATAAAACCTTCGAAAATATAGTCTTTAACAAATAAATGATTTATTTACATAGATACATATTTATAATCGTTTATATATCTATAAAGTCAAGAAGAGAACATCCTAATTGATTTTTCTTTATACAGGGTGGGGCATAAAAATCTACCACATTTTGAAGTGATGTAAAAAAATGAAAAAATTTAACTAGAAAAAAACTGAGAACTTTGAAAAGAACGTAAAATAAATTATTTTTAGATGTGTTTTAAACATTATCAGACAAAAATAAAAGGGGGTAGGTAAAAAATGAAAATTCTATCCCTTTAGACCAAACTCAACCAAATTTTGTATACGTATAATGTGGGCCCCAAAAAGGATAGAAATGCAAAAACTAACCATCCAAAATGGGGGGAGGGTCAATAATGAAAATTCTAGCCCTTTTGGCCAAATTCAAACAAATTTTGTATAGGTACATATTCTGTGGACCCCCAGAAGGCTAGAAATGCAAAAACTAACCAAATTTTGTATACATAATTTGGTCGAAATGGTTAGAATTTTTATTTTTGACCCTCTCCCCATTTTGGGTGGTTGGTTTTTGCAATTCTAGCCTTCTGGGCGTCCACAAAATATGTATAAAAAATTTGGTTGAGTTTGGTCGAAAGGGCTAGAATTTTCATTTTTGACCCTTTCTCCCCCTTTTTTTTCGGCTGATATAATGTTTAAAACACATCTCAAAAAAAATTATTATATGTTCTTTTCAAAAATATATTCACTTTTTTTTCTACTTAAATTTTTTCATTTTTTTGTATCCCTTCAAAATGTGGTAGATCTTTATGTCCCACCCTGTATAATAAAACCGGCTTTCAGCTAAGTGCGTATGGAAATTTTTTTGTTACTGAAGAAAAATTTATTTTCTAAATTTTAGTGCATTTGTAAATCAAAACGTGCTTTTTAAAATATTTTGTCTTAGGGCCTGTTGTATGTCGCAAAATAAATGCTTTTTACCACTAACACAGGGTAGATGGTAAATGGAGGGACTGGGATGGCCAATCCCTCCATTTACCATTTACCCTGGGTTAATGGTAAAAAGCATTTAATTTGCGACAGACAACCGGCCCTTAGAATCAATCGAGTTAACCACGAAAGGCTCATCGAACACCTGCTGACCCGAAACACACACGGATCATCTTATTTCCTACTTCAAGCTCTCTAATCATCTGATTTGGATTCTTTTTTTCCATCCATGGTGAAACAATTAAAAATGATATAATTATTCCGGGCATTTGAACACCTGACTTAATCGAATTAGTCAATCAGACCACCTGACGTTTCGATTCGAACACGCTGAAGAAGGGTCGAAACATCCCGCAGCGATGCTTAACGGTTATCCATACCTGAAGGTGATACCGATCTGGAATTCTGGGAATGAAACAACTTTCGAGTGGACATATGGCTGTTGAAACATTCCTGTAAACTTGGTTATGATCCTTAAAAAACATCCTACGCACAGCAACACCAATCAATTCCTCCTATATATACATAATACAGGTATATATATAAATGTTGACACCTACATTTAAATATTTAAATATCCATTTAACTTGAGCGAGAAGTAAATAACATCAGGGAGGGGAAAAAAAATCAGAAATGAATTATAGTGTGCTAATAAATTTGAATACTAGGGGAGGGGGGGGGGGGGGTTAAACAACAAATCAATAGTAATTTTTTTCAAAAAAAAAAATTATCTGTGAAAATCGTTATCCAGATTAGTATTTACAATTGAAGAGCATCATGAATGAACATATTAAGTTATAATCTTAAAATTTATCTGTTATACTTATAGTATTCGCTTCGTGCGTAACCGCGTTTAGCGCCATCAGTGGCCAAAAAAACAACTTCAGGTACAATAATAGTGTATAAAAGCAATAGGCATTTACGAAAAATAATTAATTTCATAAAAAATACAATTTTTAAAAGCTAAAATAATCATAGATTTCCGTAATAAATAAATTTGTTAATATACAATTAAAATAATAGCTTGAAAAATATAATTTTTCAATTAAAAAAACCTTTAAATATCCTTATTGTGTGTTTTTTTTTATATTATTTATTGGCATCGGGCACACACCCATTTTGCCAGAAATCCTTATTGTGTTTAACCTTCATGAAATGTCATAATGGATAAAATTCTTAAAGCTGGCTTTGAAAAAATTACCCATTCAATCGATTTTAATAAACAAAAAGTTATAAACAATAAAATTCATAGCTGGAATTTAGTGAAGTGTTTTTACAGTTCGTCACAGAGCACTTGAAAACCCCTTTTTTACTTGAATTCATCATCAATGGATTTACTTTATAAGTTAAAGTAAAATAATTAAAAACTTTTTGATTCAGTAAAATACAGGTTAATATACACAGACAAATGATAAATAAGGAGGTAGATTGTACCTGAAGTTCTTAAAAGTGTCAACTATGGCGCTGCCTCTGTTGCGCACGGAGCGAATAACCCTGTATATAACATCTTAATCTTCTCAAAATATCCTATCAAAACTAAAGAACAAATAAAGGAGCATCTAACATGTTATTCCAGAAAAAATCTCAATTTTTTTAAAATAAAGTAAAATATGTAACTTTACATGTTACTCAAATTAGCATCTTCAATTGTAAGAGCATTGAAAGCAAGAAACAATAAAAGAAATTCACTTCAAGAAAATGATTACAAGCATAAAGAAAATTCAAATAAACATATTATAAATACCTACATATATATAACGAATATAAATATTCTTCTAAAACATAAGTGACTTGTAGAATTTATTTTTATAAATTAAAATTGCAAGTATTAATTTGAAATTTTATAGTTTTTATTTTGTGTGATTGTATCTATGAAAAAATGTTTGAATTTTCAGTAGTACTGAAGATGGTCTACCAGGGTTGACCGAAACTGTTTAGTAAATCTATCCTATAAATAATGATAATTGTCTAAAATTACTCTATATTTATTTATTTTATGTGACTAAACAAACCATTTAATTTATAAGAATATAAATTTATATGTATGAATATTAGGGTGGACCTTAAATAACTCTGTTTCTCGATGTACGCCTAGGAGATAGGCAAAATATTGAATTCACTTGAATTTTTTTTTATTTTGATCAATGTGTTTAATAATAATGGTTGAATGACGAAGGTAGGGGCGGGGTTTCCGAAAATAATGTTTATTAATTTCATGGTCATTAACTTTTTTATTCTTTGTTTCAATTTAACGACGTTTAACAAAATATAGTAACCAAATAGCGCAAAATTCTTAAAATTTCAAATTTTCAAATAAGATGCGCCACCTCTTTACTTTGTCCGATCGATCTCAAATTTCGTACAAATTATTTTCTTACCATACCTCATAATTTGAGCTTCTGTTCCGAAAAATTTAATGGTCGAAAAATACTTAAGGTCCACCCTAATGTATATACCTATATGTTGCAGTAAAACCCGTTTTTTAGTAAGAACGCGTTCTTACTAGTTAAAACGCGTTTCACTGAATACCTTTGTGGCAACTATAGAGCTTACTGATCTTGGTTGAGTTTGGTTCAAAGGTCTAGAATCTTCATTTTGGGTGTTTATTTTCAAAATTTTTTAAACAAAAATATCAAAAATTACATCCTCTACAACTTTGATTCGAATTTTTGACATTTTAGTTTAAAAATTTTTGAAAATAAACACGGAAGTTCAAAAATGAAGATTCTAGACCTTTGAACCAAACTCAACCAACATCATCAGTAAACTTTAGTTGCCATAAAGGTATTCAGTGAAACGTTTTAACTAGTAAGACCGTTCTTACTAAAAACGAGCTTTTACTGAAACATATATAATATATTTCTTATAGACTATAGTTTCGAAGATTTGACCTTTTGCATTAGTATTTTTAATTATAAATGGCATTTGTTTTTTATGTGACCAGCTTGCTATTATTACAAAGCGAAACATTCAATCAGGTATTTGAACCCATGAGGAATAACAGATTAAATATTTATAATTGAAACTGATGATGAAGGTCAAGCCTTCCAAACAATAGTCTCTAACAAATAAATTATATATAAATTTATATTCGTTATATAATTATATGTTTATTTGCATTAAGCAGAGAAATTTATTCTACTAATACTATATAATTCAACGATTCTTAACAAGAAGAAAGGGTCAATTTTTTGTTTATAGACACCTTTTTCGATGACCTTGTATATTATACTCAAATATAATTTATTTGAATTTTCAGAAAATAAAATATTGCTTGGGTATATATTGAAAAATTACGAAAAAAATTTTACCAAAATTTTTTTGAATTATAATGATTATTTTATTTCGTCTAATATACTTTTTTTTCTTATTTATTTATTTATTTGAAAAGAAGTATTTTATTAGGAGAGAAAAAAACATCAGTTATACCAATAAATTTTCTTTTCGATAGCTTAATATTATGTAGGTATATACATATATAAAATATCGATATTTTTTTTTAAGTTTAATTTATGATTTCTTTCGATATTTATTTAATATTCGAATAAATGTTCGATTAATCATAAATATATGATTATAGATCGTCTAATAAAATGTTAAATGATAAAATATTGATTTAGAAATATTATCATAGATTTTTATGTTTGTTTAATTAAAAACAAGATTTCTCGGATTGGAACGCAGCTGAGTGAGTGAAAGAGAATACGGAGAATTCCTGGTCAATGTTTATGGTTAACTACGGTTTGACACAGAACTAACTGGATTTGGGAATAAGTTGGCCCCGGGGGCAATCCAATTTGTGAAAACACCTCCCCGAAATCACACGTAATTCGGATCTTTCGCGGAATTTTTACTCAAATATAAAGCCATTTTCTAAAAAGGAATTTATGACATGGGTACATAAAAAAGGTGGTCCCCAACAAGGGATGAGTTTCCATTTTGGACGATTTATGATCTTAATTTGTTTATTTTGTGTAATAATCTTCTATAAAATTAATCAATATTAAAAGATAAAATAATATTCACAGTATTTATCATAATAAACATTTATAATTTCACTTATATCTATAGCGACCGTGCGTCATGACTAGCGGCAACTGGCGAGGAAATATAAGCTTTGGAGGATCATTTATTAAAGGTCTAAGACAAAGAGAGTAGCTCACGACCCCCTAGACTCCGTGCAATTTTTTATTTATGATATATACTAACATACAATATTTACCCCAATTCGCCCAAAATATTTGAATAATTAAACACAAGAGAGCCGCTACCTTCGGCATTAGTGCTGCCTCTATGTTTTGTGATATATACTAATATACAATATTTACCCCAATTCGCCCAAATTATTTGAATAAATAAACACAAGAGAGCGCTACCTTCGGCAGTAGTAGTGCCTCTATGTTTTGTGATATATACTAAAATACAATATTTACCTCAATTCACCCAAATTATTTGGATAAATAAACACAAGAGAGCGCTACCTTCGGCAGTAGTGGTGCCTCTATGTATAATAATAAAGCGGTTTGTTCTACAGCATGCGCCGTTTTCCGCATCCAACACGCCAATTCTCTCTAGCCAGAATGTCTTGCTCTTGTAGTTGCCTACTGGTCATTGCCTCATCTACTCCCTGCTTCCACGTTCGTATCGGTCTTCCTCTTCTCCTCCGTCTTTCCGTGGGCATCCAGGTCCATATTTTATGAGGCCACCTATCTTCCGGCATTCTTTTGAGGTGTCCATACCATATTAATCTCTTTCTTTCTATTCTATCTATTATGTCGTTTTCTATTTTCATTTTGTCCCTTATAGCTGTATTTGGGATATGCTCCAATCTCGACACTCTGCAACTCCTCATCGCATCCATTTCGAGCGCTTGAAATTTCTTTTCGTTTTTTTTATTCATTTCCCATGTTTCTGAATTGTATAGGGCTATGCCTTCCACTATGGACCGATATATATATATTTTTGCCTTTATGTTTTGTGATATATACTAAAATACAATATTTACCTTAATTCGTCCAAAATAAACAAATTATACCATTTTCAATAAATTTATACAGATCAATAAGTCAACTTTTATGATTCAAATTATACATTTTTCAATAAATTTGACAGTATAGTTAATTAGCTATTCGTAAATGTAAAAATAAAAAGTTATTTGCAGCCAACAAATATGACAAAAGGACTAGAACTCTATATGTTGACATCGTTTTTGTGTTAAATAAATGTTTTAGAAAAAATTATCTCAATATTATTTTTATTAATATTATCAAAACAAAGATTTTTATTCGAAATTAACCACATTATTAACAATTTTTTTATTAAAAAATTTGGTATGCAGACGTTGTCATTCTGGAGAAATACAAAAGATTTTTCGAAGATCAACTAGATAGATAAGCTGTCTCAAACTCCATTAAGCCAAAACTACCCTGCTAAAAAATACTACTTAAAAAATTGATTCTAAAAAAATTATTCGTATCTGGTGTTCAAAATCTTTAGCAAAGAATGAATGATATTTTGAAAATAAAATTTTCAATTAATATAGATAGCTTAATATATTTTTCCAAAGAAGATATGCTTCAAGTCAAGTTTTATTTTATCTTTTAAGATATAAAACAATTTTTTTTTTTTGTTTCCTCGTTTATGCGCTCGCTATAAAAATTTAAAGGTCATCAAATGGTCACTCCCATAAACAAGTATTAAGGCATACATTTATAAATAGTAGTTAATTATAATAAAATTGTAATAAATTCCTATCACTGTGTTATTAAATTAAATGTGAAATAAAAATAAATTAAAATGTCTTTAATCTTCTGCTGAATGGAATTCAACTTTGAGCGCGGGTGGGGCATTTGACCTGGCCTTCAAATCACATCTAAGAACGATCCATAATCAGCTATTTGATTTTCTTCTATGTTTTAAGACTTCCTAGTACATACGAATAATTTCAAGTAATTGGAATAAATATTTAAATCACACATTGTAATTTAAAACTTGAAACCAGTTACGTTTCTTGTATTCTTTTTCTTAGTGTTTAATAATTGGCAATTTAAGTCATAGATACTATTATTTAAAAAAAAGTCGAAAAATCAAAATTTCATTTTTGTAAACAAATTAATATACTAGTACATATTTTTTTTCTAAATAAGGGTCCTTTTTTTTGATTTTGTTTTTTTAATAATTAGATATTTATTATTTAGTAATATAATAATAAAAGTTATAACTAGGATTTTCCTGAGAAGTTTCCCAGATAAACACCATAAACCCCTGATATTTCACCTAATATTACAAGACTTAATTTCCCAAATTGGTTAATATATAAATAAATTAACGATTTGACATATTGGCGAATGCCCTTTGGGGGGCCAGTACGATTATTTTTCATTCCATTTTGTAACTAAAAATCCCACATGTCTTGGGATCAAACTGTATAATACATAGGTATGTATCATTATAATTAAAAAAGACATTTTCAAAAAATAATAATAATAATAATAAAAAGTTATTTTAAATTAAATAGACATTCATGGTATTTATATTTAGTGACAAATATATAAAATTCAGAGACTGTAACTGGTGCCTTATAACCGATTAAAGCACAAGTAAATAATTTATATTTCGTTACTTAATTTGTTAGTAATTACCACTATCCTTTAAATAGATAAAAATTAAAAAATCATAAAATCATTTTGGAAGTAAATTACAACACTTAAATGAAGCATGTAGATTTTTGCGAAAACTTGTAAATTGATGGTATAATCATTTAGACTTAGAGAAAGATGAGAATACAAAAAAAAATTGTCTTCGGCTTAAAAATTCACTGTTCTATAGAGATTTCATTCAGCCTTAGCTCAAACCCCAAATTATTCAAATTTGCTAAAAACAAACAAATAAAAAAATCTTGGAAAAATTCATTGCTAAAAATTACTAAAAGCAGACAAATAAGTCTTTAAAAATTCACTGATCTATCGAGATTTCAGCCTTTAGCTCAAACCGTTCGCGGACTCAAAACTATGACAAATTATTAAAAATGACTAAAAGCAGACAATTAAGTCATTAAAAATTCTATAGAGATTTCAGCCTTTAGATCAAACCGTTCGTTGACTCAAAACATTGACAAATTATTAAAAATTATCTACTAAAAGCAGACAAATAAGTCTTTAAAAATTCACTGTTTTATCGAGATTTCAGTGACTTTTAGCTCAAACCATTCGCTGACTTAAAACATTGACAGATTATTTATTAAACATTACTAAAAGCTTACAAATAAGTCTTTAAAAATTCACTGTTCTATAGAGATTTTATTTAGCTTAAGGGAGTTCGCGACAGCTTATCTATCTGGGTGATCTTCGAAAAAATATTTTGTACTTCTGCACAACGTCTGCCTACTAAATCTTTTAATTAAAAAAAATTGTTAATAATGAGGTTAATTTCGAATAATTTTTTTTTTATATATAAATAATAATAATAAATAATAATGATATTATTAATATTATTATAATAAAAAGAATATTCAGATAATTTTTTTCACATTAGAAAAACATTTTTACTAGTATAACACAAAAACGATTTCAAGAAATAGAGTTGGAATTCTACACTAGTGCTTTTGTTATATTCTGTTGGCTGAAAATTACTTTTTATTTTTACAATTATGAATAATTAATTAACTAGACTGTCTATCTATCATTCGATTCATATTATTGATCTGTGTAAATTTGTTGAAAATGGTATAATTTGTATAGAAGTTATAGCCCTTTTAAAAACTTGGTCTATTTACTTCCATGTTAAACGGACAATTTTCAATAATTTATTTCTCGGTAATGGGTCATACGATCAACTTCAAATTTCGGGAAAAAATATTTAATATATCTATGATTCGATGGAAAAAATTTGAGAACTTTCTTATAAAAATTATAAACACTCCCGAACCCTCTTAAGCTCAAACCGTTAATTATTAAAAATTGCTAAAAGGATACAAATATGTCTTAAAAAATTTTCATTTATTACACCAAATATAAATTTAAAAAAATAAAAATAAATAAATAATTAAAAAAGCAAACATGTTCTTCCATTTGCGACCGGGTGGCTGATATAATGGACATCGACTTAATGTGCGACCGTTTGCATTAGCGCTAATCGCAAAAGGCATTAAACTAATAGTTGGAAATTTGAAATCGCCCTCGGGGGAAACGATTGGGTGGTAAACAGACGCAAGACGCAAACAACGATCAGGCAAATTAATCTATATAATAAGTCTAAATTAACATTTGGCGCAGGACCTTGAGATGTCCGAGTGGTTTTCTATCGAGCGCAGGCATCTGACATGGCCGGTAATTCGCTAGCCGGATATTTATACATAGAATCTACATTTTATTAATGGCTTTTGCAAGTAATTTGTTCGCAATTCATTTAGAGATAGGGAATTAGAAAAAGATACATTTATACAATAATATGGTATTTAGGGTCAAGGCTGTGAAGGTGGTTCGGACATTGTTATGTCATCCTCAGTTCTAATATAATAACTATGAAAACATAAATTACAAATAGAATTTTAATATGTAATAAGTATAGGAAATGATTAAGATGATGGATGATTTTATTATGTTTGGCTCGAAGGGTTAGTTGGAAGGATATGAGCCGGGCTTGGTTGGGAGATAATCTTCAGAGATTAGAATCTCTATTGGTGGCGTTAAAGCCAGAAAAATGCTATTTTAAATAAGAATTTGCACTAGGCAGTTGAAACATGCTTTTCATAAAATAATGGCACAAGGCCCGCATTTATTGCTTCTTCGTTACAGAACGTGTATACAAATTACTTCTTAGACACAAGCCGTCTCTACCAAATCGTTCCAAGGTGATCAGTCACCCCGGAGAGCTGCCTCATTCAATGAGTTTCAACAAGTGACGACTCACACATGACAACTAAATGACAACAACTGAATTCGCTTCGTGGAGCTGGCTCTAATTAGCAATTAAGCTGATTGGTTAATCATTCCCGCCTTTTATGTGACGTATGCATAATTTTTCCCGCGCTTGATTCTTTATAAAAGGAGCGTGTCCTTGCTGTTCACCTGTCATTTCATCGAAGGATTCTGACCGGCAAAGAGCAAGCAACGCCTTTCACAAGGGGAAAACAAATCTTTATTTTCAAAAGCATTTTACATTGAAAGGAGTGGAGAGTAAAATCCCACATTCAAAAATATCTGTTAGCCTCACCCTCATAAGCTCATGGGGGAAGTGAAACTTGGTTATCCGTATACACAACTACATACCCAACACATGCTCTCTTCCCTTATTTCCCCTCTATTGAGTCATTTCCCCTTTATTGTAACAAAAATTTTCAAACAGAAACGTCGCTAAAGAAGTTTCACTTAAAATATATATTTTATTAGCTTTGGATTTGGATTTGGATTTTAAACTGTGGTTTTGGATTTGGATTTTAAATATTATTATAATTATTTCCCCAAGTTACTGTACTTTATTATCTTTGGATTTGGATTTTAAATATTATTATAATTATTTCCCCAAGTTACTGTATTCAGGTTCATATTTTCTTACAGCTTATCGTATTTTAGACGGAATTTTCTCAACTTCTGATTCTGAAGTAGAACACGGTGGATAAGGTTTTTCAGCAAAACATTTTTTGTCCGGTGTTTAAGCCACTTATACCTCTTTTATTTTTAGCATATAAAGCTAAAATGCAACAATTTTCAACCCCCCCCCAAAAAAAAAAAAAAAAAAATTTCAATGATCTACTCTGTGTCTTAAACCCTCCCCCTGTATTTTTTTATATATATATTACCCCAACTAAACTAAATTTATTTAAACACACTGCAATTATTTTATCTTATTGACAAAGTATTGAACAACCCTTAATATTTATTAAAATTATTATTATTAAATATTTATTAAATTTAAGAAGACATTAAACGAATGTGTCTTCTGATGAAAAAATAAATTTTTAAATTTATTTATAAGTTATTTATAGTTTCGAGGGCTTTTCCCCCTTCATCTAGTACAATATTGATTGACAGGAATTGAAAGCCCTCGAAAGTATAGTCTCGTTATAAATAAAGTTAAAAATTTATTTTTCCAGCAAAAGACACACTCTTTTATTGTCTCCTTTAATTTATAAAAATTCTGTTACTCTCGGCAAAAAGAAACTTTCAATTTAAATATGTAAATTATTCATTTCATACTTCAAGTTTAAAAATGTTCAAATCAATTTTTAATTTTTAACGATTAAAAATAACTTGTATACATGGTTTATGATCATGTCTGCTTGCGTACTACCTCCAGATATTACGCGTGCCTCAGTTTGAGAACGGCTGGTTTATACTATTTTCTTCCAGTGAAAATGTTCATCAGGATTTTTCAAATTAAAAAAAAAGTCTTAAAATAGTTTTTTGCTTTCCAAATGACAAAACACTTCTGTTTCTTAAATGAATGACTTTTCTCAAACCTCACAGGGTAGCCATTCGGCTCGGATTGCTAATTTTGACACTCGGGTTCTATTCTCGGGGGAGCAAATAAAAACAACCCTTCTGATATATAAATATATAATAATAAAAAAAATTCCATCTCGGATCTAATATATGACCGCATCTTGTGATTTTTACTTTACCATACAGGGTAAAGTGTTTTTTTTTTTTTTTTGCTTCTTTTTTTCAAAATATCTCAAAAACAGCTTAAACTATTTTGATTAAAAAAATTGGGCGAAACCAGGGCATTTCGGTCTACAAAAAAAACTTCAATAAGTGAACATCGAACAAATTATATTTTTCGAGATAATGTCAAAACTGTTTTGTCAAAATGTCGGTTAGTCTATGCGTTACCAAATTTTTGTGAACGAGCTAGGTCAAAAACTAGAATGAATTCCAAAACCGAATTTCACACATAGTTTTGGTGCATTGAGATTAAGAGTTGATTAAATTTTGGCGCATATCGACCCAAAATTATGGGGGGGGCAGTGGGTTAAAAATTGAAAATTATAATTTTTTCTAACTAAAAAAAAAAACAAGAAAAATGAAATACTAGTATACTATAAAATGAACCTATAATAACGAAAATATTTTTTTCTGGCTCCAAAATTAGGGGGGTGGGGTAAAAAATTAAAATCTAGGCCATTTGCGCAAACTCAACCAAATTTTTTAAACATAATCAGTGGGCCCCCAGAACACTAAAAATACAAAAACAAACCCCCCAAAGGGGGGGGGGGGGGGTCGGGAGTCAAAAATTAAAATCTAGGCCCTTGGACCAAACTCAACCAGAAAAGTATATGATAAAGTCAAGTGGACGGCCATGTCAATTTATTTTTAGAAATTTAAAGTCTTTTTCTATCGGCAATTTAAATACTTATATAGATTTGTTTCCTTTAAATTTTACTATTACGTATTTATTTTCATGATATTTAGATCGTGTAAAAACACATAATAAAGAACAGTGGAGTTAAGCACAATACAAGTAGTCTTGTGTAATTGTGAAGTCATCGACTACGTCACAGGCTCCAAAAATTATCCTCGACAGTAAAAAAACAATCTTTGATACTTGAATAATTATTTAATTTATAAAAAATAAAAAATTATCATTATCCATTTTTATATATAAATATCCAAGTAAACTAGGCCAGTTCTCTAAACTGCTATCTATTCAGGAAAATTAATTAAAAATAAGATTATTATATACCTAATCGGACGATAATGATTAAGTTAATGGATTCCACCCCCTTATCATATTAATTGAAGCAATAAATAATTTTCTAATTGGATTACGTATTTGTCTATTCCGATGGTTTGTGTTATCATTTAATTTATGTGTTTGTTAAGCTTTGGAATTTTGTTGATTCATAGCATTTAATTTTAAATAACTATATTTATATCTGTATCTGAAGAAATGTGTATGTCCGGAAATTAAAATTTCATTTTTCGATAGCTAGATGGCCAAAATTTGATATACTTATAGATATGGGTGGGGAAAAATCGAAAATTTTCAACGACTGAGTGGTCATTTGCTAGACGAATGGATAATTTTTAATTACATGTCAGAAGGGTTGTTTTTACTCCGTTTTTGCCACTGCAGGTGAACCCCTCTGACATATGTAACACCCTAATTTTAATCTTGATTTTGACACTTGAATATGTACCCTGATTTTTTTGATAATTTTTATTTTAAACATCTATTCATTCTACAAATTTTAACACCGGGTTGATAGTGGGCCTATGATATTTACTATTTTTTTCAATTTTCAATTTTTGATTTTGATTTTCTTTGAACAAAGTAAAATACTAATTATTTATTTTAAACACCTGTTAATGATAAAAATCAATTCAAAATAACTAAAAAAAGAACTCAATACCAAAAAGTGGATAATAAAATTTTCAAAAATCGAAAAAAAATAGTAATTATCGTAGACCCGGTCTTAAAATTTGTTGAATGAATAGAAGTTTAAAATAAAAAATCGAAGAGTAGGTGCGTACTTACAGTTTCATAAACAAGATTAAAATGTTCAAACTCAAAAATCGCACGTAAAAATACTTTAAATAATTTTTTGTATTTTTTCCTAAAAAGTATGTAAAACAACAACTATTTCAAATAAAACAATTGAATTTGGACCATTTTTGAAGAAGTTATGAGCGAAAAACCGAAATTTGATATCTTTTAAACCGGTCATTAAAAAAATTTCAAAATTTACCATGAAGGGATATTCGGTCTATTAATAAGAAATAATTTATATGTTATTTCTCATGGATTCAATTCCCCTATTGGATATAGAAAAATTATTTTTGTTATTATAGCAAGCTAACCAGATAGCAAACGAATCGATCGATATTACCTTGAGTTTAGTTAGAAATTTAAAATACTGTAACATATGTCATGATATAACTCAACTACTCTGTATATAATTACTTAGGTATATCTGATGCAGTACTAGTTAAAAAGCGTTTCACTGAATACCTTTGGGGCAACTAAAATTTACTGATGTTGGTTGAGTTTGGTCCAAAGGTCTAGAATCTTCATTTTTGACTTTCCGCCTCATTTTGTGTGTTTAAAAAATGAGACGTAATTTTTGATATTTTTGTTTAAAAATTTTTGAAAATAAACACCCAAAATGAAGATTCTAGACCTTTGAACCAAACTCAACCAAGATCAGTAAGCTCTATAGTTGCCACAAAAGTATTCAGTGAGACGCGTTTTAACTAGTTCTTACTAAAAACGGGTTTTTTCTGCAACATCTCTATAAAACTGTGTCCCAATGTCTCAAAATCTCAACACCAAAAAAATTATATTTAGGAAAAAATGTTTTAATTTTTAATTATTTTAGATAGATGATTATTTATTATTATTCTATTTTTCAAAGATAAGAACAAGTGTTGGGTCATTTAACTAGTTAATATATAATATAATTGGTGAAATTTTAGTGAAAGTTAAGTTTGAATGGTCGATAAACGAATCCAGTGAAAATGAAGAGAATTCCACCCTCGCGTGCACTTAAACAAATCGCGATTTCGCGATAACCGTGTAGAACAAGATAATTAACCACGAAGCCCCGAATGCTCGACAGGACCCCAACCAAAAGACCGGGCCAAAGATCCCATGCTAATTAGAACCACGCGAGCTGCTAAATGTCCCGGCAATATATAATTACCGTTTTTCCCAGATGAACAGACAAACCCTGAAAAAAGCAGATCTTTATAGGAAAGAATGCGTTGTTGTGAACCGGCATCTCTGTAATTAGGCTATATAAATCAAAAGAAGTTGAACGGATATCGCGAGAGGCGTCTTCTATCAGGTCCGAGTTAATTTCACGTTTAGGAGGCTTAAGGTAAACAAACGGGAGGTTTCGATCTCGGAAGAAATCATTCACTGGAAACCATTTAAGATAACAGTCGAGAGATAGAACCAAGCAAAAAATATAAACCAACTAACGAAAACAGGCACAATATAACATCGCTAGGTTATTAATCTCACTTTAATTTGGAGCAGTGCAGTTTCAAACATTTAGTACACACGATCTACTTTCTTATTTAAATCTAAATAGTCTTAAAATACCTATAACCAGAAAAACTAAAAGAAGACAATATCTGTTTGAGATCTAACCAGCTCTAAATTACAAACTCTATTTATCTTTGAAATACAGCGTAAGTTTCAAGAATTAATGTGCCTCTGCTGAAAAAAGAAACCCTATCGAACGAATATAGTTAGCTTTAAGAGACAGCTCTCTAAGATTCTCACCTGTACCAAGAGAATTAGGGCATTAGTCCTGTATCATCGGTTTCCACGGGAAAGACTTTATAAAATACATTGAATATCTTGCTGAATTATTATTTGAAGACAGGTAAGCAGACAACCAGAAATAATTGATTTATGCCTATTGTCGATATTTCGATTAAAAATTAAACACACACACACACACACACAATCTACTTTCTTATTTAAATCTAAATAGTCTTAAAATACCTATAATCAGAAAAACTAAAAGAAGAGAATATCTGTTTGAGATCTAACCAGCTCTAAACTTAAAACTCTATTGATCTTTGAAATACAGCGTAAGATTCAAGAATTAATATGCCACTGCTGAAAAAAAGAAACCCTATCGAACGAATATATTCAACCTTACGACACAGCTCTCTAAGATTCTCACTTGTGCTAAGTAGATCAGGGCATATGTCCTGTATCATCGGTTTTTATGAAATCGTCTAAAAACTATGACTACATTGAATATATTTCTGTATTATTATTTTAATACAGGTAAGCAGAGAAACAGAAATATTTGATTTATGTCAATTGTCGATATTTCGATTAAAATTTAAACACACATACTCACACACAATCTATTTTCTTATTTAATTCTAAATTGCCTTAAAATAGCTATAATCAGAAAAACTAAAAGAAGAGAATATCTGTTTGAGATCTAATCAGCTCTAAACTACAAACTCTATTTATCTTTGAAATACAACGTAAGATTCAAGAATTAATATACCTCTGCTGAAAAAAAGAAACCCTATCAAAGGAATATAGTTAGCTTTAAGACAAAGCTCTCTAAGATTCTCACCTGTGCCAAGAGAATTAGGGCATGTGTCCTGTATCATCGGTTTCCACGTGAAAGATTTTACAAAAATACATTGATTATCTTGCTGAATTATTATTTGAAGACAGGTAAGCAGACAACCAGAAATAATTGATTTATGCCTATTGTCGATATTTCGATTAGAATTTAAACACACACGCACGATCTACTTTCTTATTTAAATAATATCTGTTTGAGATCTAACCAGCTCTAAACTACAAAATCTATTTATCTTTGAAATACAGCGTAAGATTCAAAAATTAATGTCCCTCTGCTAAAAAAAGAAACCCTATCGAACGAATATAGGAGGCATCTCAGATTTGTGACAAAATATGTCAGGGGGGCCTGGGGATCTTAAAATTGTGATGTCACAATAGATAAATTTAACAAAATATCAAATTTTCAAATATATTTTTTCGATTTATTATTATGCAACCTGAAAATGTTGGCAAAATAAATCTAATAAGAAATTTAAAAGGCTTGGTGCGTAGTGGATATGTTAATTTTATAAAGGAGGAATCCACTTGTAAAAATAAAAATTACTGGAAAGAAGCAATTGAATTTCATTTATTCTCCTTTAAAAAAAAAAAAATTATTAATAAATCTAGACAACAAATTGTAAGCAAACAATTTGTAGCAAAAACACTTATTATTATATAATTATAGGGTATAAAAGTGATACTGTGACGTCACAATCCACGGATAGACTCAACTCTTTTATCACTATGACTTTGAAACCTGGAAAGCTATACTACCTAAATGAGGTTTAAATAATTTTTGTTTCTTACAAATTTATAAATTTTATTAAACCAATTATTTTACATTAATTAATGTATACATTGTATTTTTGCTTCGATTCCGGAGATTACTTCTCCACCATCGAGTGTCCTTATTCATCTTTAGTCCTTGTTTTTAATAAGAGGAAAAATCTAATTAGATAAAAAAACCTCTTTTCCGATAATTATTTCAATTCCATTTTTTAAAGCGAGATTTAATCGACTCAAAAAAAAATAATTATTTTTATTTCTTTTTGCTCTAATATTTTGGCTCGATCAAGCCATTAATTGAAAGTCTACTTCTATTGGCAATTTAAGCTCTTATATACAGTAATACCACGGACTTACGCGATAGGTAGGACCAAGCGATAGCAGTGTAAGTCGAATTCGCGTAAGTCGGGGTTCAACTTTGCATATAAATACATATAAAGTTTGTGTAATCGGGACGAGAGTCTAAAGAAAACAATAATTTAGAAGAAACATGTTTAATAAAATATTAGATAATGAAAGCAAATTACATTACTATGAATAAAACAACGTAAACCGAAGTTATTTTGATGTCGAAGGCTTCATATATTCTAACAATGTCGCCTGACGAGATAAGTTTTCCCCAGGTTCTTCTTTTAGTCTCTCAAAAATCTGTTTAGCTTGAAAGCAAACTGTGTTTTGATCAACAGGACAATTTTTAAGTCTTACTTGATTATCACATCATAATTGTAACATTGTTTCCATCTGAGCGATAATACCGTGACGTTTACGAATAATGTTGAATTCAAAGATTGATTGAGATCCTTTCACAGCTTCCGTAATTTTTTCTTTACTTTTTATTACCGTTCGGACTGTTGATTCCGGTAGGTCAAATTTCTTTGCCAATTCACAAATCTTTATTTTCGATTTAAAGTCTTTGATAATATTTAGTTTACACTGCAAAGACAGTGTTTTTTGTTTCTTATTAGATTCAAATGACCCATTTTTTGGTCTTTTTGATGACTTAATTAAAGAGAAATTAATAATGTGCACTGCGCTCGTAAAACAATTCCACGAGGAACACGATGGAACTTGTCGTAAGTCGATCACTGAGGGCCGGTTGAATGTCGCAAAGTAAATGCTTTTTATCACTAACAAAGGGTAGATGGTAAATGGAGGGACTGGGAAGTGCCTGTGATCTGATTGGCGATCCCAGTCCCTCCATTTACCATCTACCGGTTGTTAGTGGTAAAAAGCATTTACTTTGCGACATTCAACCGGCCCTCAGTGATCGACTTACAACAAGTTCCAACGTGTTCCTCGTGGACATACAACCGGCCCTAACAGGGCGGAGTGGGGAAGCCGATGCGCGCAACAATCAAAAACAAAAACCGCGTATCTCCGAATTCGCGTAAAACGGGGTAGCGTAAGTCGGAGTATTACTGTATAAGAATTAAATTAAATAAAAAAATAAAAAAATAAACTTACCAGACTGCTGAGAATCTCCGCTGAAAGTTCTCTTTTGATCCCCTCTCCCTGCTTCTCTGTCATCTGCAATAAGAAGAAAATACAGTATATAGATAATAGTATTTGTTATCGGCATACTCGAAAAAATTAATATGAAAAGTTAATTTATCACATTCTATGAATTGTTATTAAAAATAAGATTGGATTAATTTTTGGAGACGGGCTGATAAGTGAAATTGAGTGGATATTGATGAGGCAGTCCAAAAAAAGAAGATAATTTAAGAAGGAAGGAATAGCCTCCGAAACGTCGGTTTATGAATAAAAAGATAGTATAAATTATCTTCTTTTTTTTGTACTGCCTCATCAATATCCACTCAGTTATTAAAAGTATTTCAAAATATAATTGTTCAATTTCTCTTGTAATTTCAAACGTTTAATTGAATATCAATATATACCGTGTTGAAGTAAAAACCCGTTCTTACTATTTAAAAGGCGTTTCGCTGAATACCTTGATGGCTACTAGAGTTTACTGATGTTGGTAGAGTTTGGTTCATTTTTGACCTTCCGCTTCATTTCTTGTGTTTATTTTCAAAAAATTTTAAACGAAAATGTCAAAAATTAGAAGAAAAGTTGTAGAGGATGTAATTTTTGACATTTTCGTTTAAAAATTTTTGAAAATAAAGAAACGAAATGAGACGGAAGGTTAAAAATGAAGAATTTAGACCTTCGAACCAAACTCAACCAACATCAGTAAACTATAGTTGCCATAAAGGTATTCAACGAATAGTACTAGGACATCTCTAAGATTTGTACCAAAGCGCCTAAAAGCTAGGCAACATTACATTCTCTCAAAAGTTTTTAATTTTTTTCGCCTAAATGTCTGAAACATTGTGAAATATTATTTACATTTCTCTCATGTAGATATAGGCGACTGTGGGTCAGTGGATAGAGTGTTGGGTCGCTGACTCGAAGATCGCTGGTTCGAGACCGAGTCTCGGCAGATATATATTTGCAGTCACCTCCTCTTGGAAAGTAATGGCAACCTACCAAGAGTATAATTGCCTAGTAACCTCTCCAAATTAGCCGTTCGGAACCGGCGTTAAAAAGTAGGTCCCGTATATCTGTGTAAAACAACTAAACACACTCAGCACAGGTATATGTGGAGAGGAGCCGACACCCGTTTCGGGTATGGCACTCGAAGTAGAAGAAGATATGATATAGATAACTAAAGAAAAGAGGTAGAAAAAATCCATTCAGAAATTTTTATATTTTTAAAACTAAGAAAAGATAGATCGAATTTCTATACGTATTCTCACGATACACCTAAGATCTCTTTATACCAATGGGTATTCTTTTGAATGGAGAAAAATCGAATGTTTATACGCTAATCTCTTGAAGGGTTGTATTCAATAAGCTGTAATTTGTATCAATAATATGCACCTTTCTTCCAAGTTTAACCTCACTAGTTCTAACCGTTTGGTAACAAAAAATTATCAAACCACAAATATTTGCAAAGCCTATCGATTCATGGAAAAGTTTCCACTTTTCTTTCCAATTTGGAAATTGTCATTTTCAGACCCATAAAATTCTAGTCTTATACTATTATATTGTGTATTTATTTGTTTAGATAGATATAAAATATTTAAAATACAGCGCTCCTGGATCTGCTTCCATTTGTGGTCCGTGTAAAAAAACAATGGGTTCGATAGAGTTCTTGGATAGTTATCTGCTTTTGGAGCACAGTGGGGCTCATCCTAAGAAGGTGGCCCCCTGGGATGCCCCTCGTTAAGTCTGCCCAATAAATAAATCCATCTACACATCCTCACACACCTCTTTATTCAGGAACACGTGCATGGGATCTATCTTGATGCTCGGATAGAGATGTTTGCTTGAATACGAGGGCTTATGATGGATTTGTTGACCTGTCGAGTGTCAGATTCAGGAAATTGGCTTTTGATAAAGGAGAACCAACACAAGACCAAAACAACCAGGCTCGAAATTAATGGACAGACTAAGATTAAGATTCAATAAGAAGGCACTTTAATTATTCTAATACAAACAAAGTATCGAACCATTAAATAATCAACTGGTGAGTTCACCACACGACTTTCATATTTTCATTTTTTTGAAATCATCGCGACACTACTAATTTACACCCCCTTACTTTATTTCAATCGGATAAAAATTTGACACAACTATTAACTCATGACACTTGATAAATACACTAATTTTTTAAAAAATCGTTAGAGGCGTTTTTGAGAAAATCAAAACAAAAAATCTTTCATGTAAATGTTCACTTTCGGTTTTCCGATTTCAACCAAAAGCTTGCTGTACTCCTTATAGCCTAAATTAAGCTTAAGTTTCGAATTTCGTAGCTCTGAGAATTATGGTTGCGAAACGTAGGGTGGTACATACATACGCACTGACCAATGGATTGTTGGCCACTTTTTGGCCTCTGGGGACAACAATATCCGGTTTTATGTCCCAAATCCGGTTTTCAACTAATAAGGGCATCGATTCCTTCCACCTAGAAGTTACAAAATGAAATTAACTTTTTTCATCTCTGAGATACAAGCTCTCAAAGAGTCAGGACCCAGACAGGGCATCGCAATACTTTCACATTATATTGTATGAATATTAATGTGAAAGTAAAAATTGATTTTGTTTACCAAATTTATCTACCTATGATGGGAACAAAAGGTAAAAACTTTTTCAAGACTTGCCACACTCTGTAAAAACTTCGCGAATTAGCAACTTTTTTGCCAGTGATTGAACAAGAATGTTTAAACTTCAGAAAAAAGGGCAGGTTATTGATACTTTGTGTTTTATTTTTCTGCAAATTAGCCACGACCGTTCGAGAGTTCTCTATGTGACGATTAAATTGTATTCTGATTTTCTGAATTTTTCATCCGGAACTTCTTAAATCTATGTAGTTAGTTTATTTGTTTTGGAAAAAATAACATTCTGGCACTAAAACTGTACCAATATCTGGTAAAATTATTTAAAAAGACAACAAGTACATTAACACAAAATGTAAATAACATATAATATTAAAAGAACTCAATTTTACTTGTTTTATTATATTTTAATGTATCACCGTTTGATTGTATCACAAGTAACAGAGAACTCTAAAAATTGATACTGTGCCCCAGGTGGATACTACAATGTGTCTGAAACGTTAATTTTTGTTTTTGTTCTTGACTTCGGATAGTAAGTCCATTTCTCCAGTTTGGGTATGATAGTTTTTGTCTTAGGTTAGAAGTGTTAGTGAGGGAGCCGAGTTTTAGCCGGTCGAATTTTTAACACGAGGAAGGCCCAAACTCCGACAACGATTTAGAAACGGTCCGTGCTCTAGCGCGCGCGGCCACCTGACTCCCTCTTCTTTCTTATTTAAAAAATAATTTTTATAAAAAAAAAAAATAAAACCGACTTCAAAAAATTAAATGCAACAAATAAAATAATAATAACTTAAAAATAAAATAAAATACACTAAGAGGTATAAAATAATTATCTTATTTAGTTACAACTAAACGACGAAATATTAGTATGAAATTACTTTTTGAAGTCGGTGCCAAACAAACTATATAAGCCAGCGTACCCGCCAAACGTACTAAGTAAGATTCGTTGAGTGCGATTCATAAAATGTATGTTTGGCACCGACTTCAAAAAAGTAATTTCATGTTAACATTTCGTCGTTTAGTTGTAACTAAATATGATAATTATTTTATAACTTTTAGTGTATTTTATTTTATTTTTAAGTTATTATTATTTTATTTGTTGCATTTAATTTTTTGAAATCGGTTTTATTTTTTTATAAAAATTATTTTTATTTTTCTCTTTTTAGTGATGTTATTAATAGTGACTTAATATAATATCTCGCATGCATCTCGTAAGAGAAAGCGTCGGGTGAATGAATCAGAAAATGATAATAAAATTCAATTCATAAATATAGAAATTCTCTCGAAATGTATGCGGGTTTTAAATGAATTTTTTTAAGATTGTTTTTTATAAAAGATTTTATTTATTATAATTTCGATTATTTGCTCATAAGAATTGGAGATTTACGTTATTTTGTCATTGATCATATCATCAGAACTTGACCAAATTAATAAGGGATCACCCCTAAGGTACCACCTTTCCAACAAAAAAAGAATCATCGAAATCGGTCCACGTGGCAAAAAGTTCTCGCTGAACATATATAAAACTTAACCGACTTCAAAAAAGGAGGAGGTTCTCTATTCGACTGATTTTTTTTTTTTTTTTTTGTGCCTATGTTACCTCATATCTCCGCCAATTGTCAACCGATTTTGAAAAAAAAAATTGCATTGGGTCCAGTCTAGCTTCCGATTGGTCCCATTTTTTTTCGTTTTTTTTTCATAGGTATTAGACCTTTTTGGTTAGGTTTGTTCAGGACTAACTTCTTTGTTTATGAACCGATTTCGATGATTCTTTTTTTATCGGAAATGGGGTATCTTAGGGATGGTGCAATATTAATTTGGTCAAGTTCTGATAATAGGATCACTATTAATAACATCACTAAAAAGAGAAAAATAAAATTAATTTTTAAGAAAAAAATAAAACCGACTTCAAAAAAATTAAATGCAACAAATAAAATACACTAAAAGGTATAAAATAATTATCTTATTTAGTTACAACTAAACTACGAAATATTAACTTGAAATTACTTTTTTAAGTCGGTGCCAAACATATACCTTTTATGAATCGCACTCGACGGATCTTACTTAGTACGTTTGGCGGGTACGCTCGCTTATAGGTATAGTTTGTTTGGTACCGACTTCAAAAAGTAATTTCATGTTAATATTTCGTCGTTTAGTTGTAACTTAATAAGATAATAATTATTTTATACCTTTTAGTGTATTTTATTTCTTGCATTTAATTTTTTGAAGTCGGTTAAAAAAGGTCCAATACCAATGAAATAAAAACGGGACCAATCGGAAACTAGACTGAACCCAATGCAAATAAAATCATCAAAATCGGTTCACAATTGGCGAAGATATCAGCTAACATATACACACAAAAAAATTCAGTCTTTTTTGAAGTCGGTTAATTAATAAAAAGCAGGCTTACTCACCCGCAATATTTTATTTTGTTTCTATTTAGAAGTAAAATATTAAATATAATAGTCTTTTATTTTTAAATAATAATGGGTTCCATTCTGCTTTGACATCTGCAGGTAGATATCCCCCTCTCCCTCTTTCTCATTCATTTTAATGAAATTCTAATTTGAAATGACCGAATAACGGCTGAATTAAAAGTCCCCTGTGGTTTTATTGAAATTTGATTATCATCCTTATTACATGTTCCCGGGCATTATCTCTCCCTAATGACTGTCGACTGCACATCTTCATTGGTCCTTGGTTCGTGACCAAGAGTGTAATTGGATGTCTGTCCGTCCGTCCGTCTGTCTGTCGTGACCTGTGGCCATGACTTCACCACAGTGCTCTTGTGTGAACGTAAACTAAAAATCCCTCCAGGTCAATATTACAATCGAGAAAACCAACCAATATGATTGAAATTTGAATAGCAAAGTGTGGAATTATTGCTCTATTCTTAAACCACATTGTAACTGCCATAGAGCTTTTTTTCTTTTATCAACTAACGAATGTGCAATTAACTGAAAATGGAAATAATAATTTTTTAATGAAAGATTCATAATCGTGGGAGAATAAAAATTAATTAAACGGCGAGAGTTGACTTATCGATGGGGTAACTCACTGGTTCTATTATTATAAAACCAAGAATGATTAAATGGGCAAAGGTAAATTGCAATTGAATTTTTACTAATAAGTAGAGACCGGATTCCTATGCAATTGCATATTTTGTTTGCCTCCACATACGACCCATGGGATCAATTATCTATCCGAATCATGCATCTAGGATACTGTGGGTTAAATTTTATACTGTATATTTGAGGAATATTGCATAAAATTGCATATTTGAAGGATTTTTTGTCAAATATAGCCTATTTCGAGCCAAATACAGATTTTTTAAAAATAAATTTTCGGAGAAAGAATGAAAAAAATGAAGAAATATATAATATAAAGTTCCTTTAAATTTGCCCCTATTACATCTGAGGATATGGAGCGCTCCTTTTCATTGTAGAAATCAATTTTAAGTGACCGTAGATCGAGTGTTGAACCGCGATTTGTAATTAGGTGTGCACGTCTTTGAAATTATGTGGAATTATTTTGGAATTCATTAGATAATTCCCCTTCATCTATTGTCTTCTTCTACTTGGAAATGAAAGTGGAAGTGGAAGTAGGTGTACTCGATATTAGGTCGCGGTTCACCCCTCGCCGTAGACATTATAACCTGAAGATAATCTAGTACAATACTTGTAAACATAAATGTTGCAGGGAAAACCCGTTTTTAGTAAGAATGGGTCCTTATTAGTTAAAACGCGTTTCACTGAATACCTTTGTGGCAACTATAGTTTACTGATGTTGGTTGAGTTTGGTTGAGATGTCTAGAATCTTCATTTTTGACCTTCCGAATCATTTTGGATGTTTATTTTCAAAAAAATTTTAAACGAAAATGTCAAAAATTAGAAGCAAAGTTGTAGAGGGTGTAATTTTTTACATTTTCGTTAAAAAATTTTTGAAAAAAAACACCCAAAATGAGGCGGAAGGTCAAAAATGAAGATTATAGACCTTTGAACCAAACTCAACAAGCATAAGTAAACTCTAGTTGCCACATAGATATTCATTGAAACGAGGTTTTAACTAGTAAGAACCCGTTCTTACTAAAAAAACTGGTTTTTACTGCAACATATACATATCGAAAAGAAATTATTTATTGATTGTATAGATAATAAAAAAAATATAAATCTTTTCAAAACCAAACTTAGAAACGTTTATTAACTCAGACGTTTCGAGAGAATTTCTCCCTTTATGAAGGGAAATTTAAAATTTCAAAAAAAGAAAAAAATGTTTCTTTTTTAGAAAACAACCTTCAACTTTTTTTTCTTTTTTTTTTTTGAAATTTGAAATTTCCATTTGTAAAGGGAGAAATTGTCCCGAAACGTCTGAATTAATAAACGTTTCTAATATTAATAAGTTGTTGTAGGAAAAATATTTTCAATCTGTTCGATGACTGGCCTTATGTGTTTGCTAAGAATAAATATTGATAGAATGACAAATATGCAAAGAAGTTGATTTGTTTGAGCACTGAGGAAGTCAAAAAAGTTGACGAAACGTTGGCAAAAAATAAAAATTATCTGCATAAGGTATTGTCCTTATTTC
>JALMQS010000225.1:29997020-30062942 GCA_024734495.1 Forficula auricularia
GAAGTTTTAAAATAATTGAATTTTCGCTCTTTTCTTGATGGTTTGTTTTAAAAAAAAAAAAAAAAACAATGAATAATTTATAAAGGTATTGATGTGTCTTGATGCTCATGTCTTATTCATAGTTTAGCCTTTGGTGAAACCAAATAAGAACAAAAAATGGATTTTGTATATTTGTTCATCCAATAAGAATTTTATTTTTTATTAGCTTTAAACACTATAGCTGCAGAACAGAACATCATATAAAATGAGTAGAGAGTATACACGGGCTCAACTGTATAATTTTTTTTCTAAGGTAAAAGTTAAGAGTTGAAAATTCCTGAATCTCTTTATTTACGCCTCGTCAATCATTGAATACGAATAATCTTCAAAGTAACTGTCAATCAGTGGCGTAAATAAGCGGTACAGGTGAGGGGGTGTGAAAGAATTCCAAAATATAGTTCAAAAAATAAAGGTTTGAGTAGTGGTGGACCGCTGAAATTATATTTTATTTTTCTATGAAAATCTGAAAATTACCCATTCGGGGTGGGACTTGATAAAATTTTCTCTTTTGATGAAGGGTGCGAAAATATATTTTTAATAGATATTTTAACGAAATTTTCATTTTTACTTCTATTTTTATTTTTACCTAACCACCGAGGACTTGTGCCTCTAAGAAGGTAGAGCAATAAAGATTTATTTATTATAATATAAAATCGCCATTCATTTAAATAAATGTTAAATATTCGCAAAATAAAACAAATATATGTTTTGAGTTTTTATCTCGATATATATGGTAGGTATATTATGGGTTTTGAGACCATCATCAGTTTTCTATGTTAACTCCTGATGATGGCTCAAGACCCGAAATATATTGTATTATATATATATAATAGTACAGATTAATTTGTAGCAACGCTGACGTAATGCTGCCGCCAGGGAGTGCTGATGCCGTTTTTGCGGCAAATTTGAAATATAATTGTAATTGAAACTCGACTTTTGGAATGAAAGACCCCAATTGATTTTAAATTAAGAAACATTAAATATATTGATAATTATTCTGCCTCCCCGCCCCCCTCACCACTCAAAAATTAAATATTCAATTTGCTTTTCTTTGCTCACAGAAGAAGAAATTAATCACATCTTATTTGATTTATATTTTATATATTATTTGTTTATTTTTTAATAATTTGCCACTTTTTTATAATTTTTTAAAAATCTAAATTTTGTTATTCTTATAAATTGTGGTGTTTTTTGAGGCTCTTGAAAACCTTGAAAACAGATGTAATGTCTTCGTTAGGAAAAATGAGTTATTCTTATTTTTTGATTTTTACAAAATTGAATGACTTAAGACACACATGCCCGAGTTTCTCATGGCAATACTGGAGCAGCCTGTCATACAAACAACACCTGATCTCTTTTAAATATTTGGAGCCTAATATCGATTATCGATCCCAAATTTAAAAAAAATGATATAATATAATTCTCCTCCTCACACGATCCCACTTATTTAAATAAATCTACATATTTCCACACAAAAAATATAGAAAAAAAAATAGTCCCAGATTCATATCTAGAGCCTCATTTCTGTAGCTGTGTCAGGACGAAAATGAGGCGAAACTTTTAAGAGAGTATGTATTTTCGGGAGTTTACAGGTATACATTTGGAGTGTGGTTTTTTAAAAGGAATACAATTTTTGGACAGAGACGCCGCCCGTCAGGGCATCAGCCCGGAGGGCCGAGCTTCGAGGGCGTTCCGAAGGCACGCACGAAAAGCTCGTATAAAATAACCATTTAAATAAATGTAAAATGTTCGGGAAAATGAAATTTTATTTTCCGATAAGTAAATAAAATATTTTCATAATACCACACACACCCTTTATAAAATTTTCTCCTTTGACGAAAGGTTCAAAAATATTTTTTTTTTCTTGAGATAATTTACCAAAATTATGTTTTTTATGTACATATACTTAAATGACTCATTTAAATACAAGTTTAATATTTTAAAACATAGGTGTTTGATGGCGTAGACGTATTCAAAGTTTTAGCGGGGGGGGGGGGGGGAGGGGCAGAAATATTATATTTTTCAAAATTTTAAAAATAATTCGCTTGTCTTAAATCACATTTTTTGCTTTTTGTAATTTATATTATACCAGCTGCGAAGCCCGTTTTCGACGTGTATCTTGCTAGCCAGGGGGCTGACCCCTGGACTCCGTAGTGGATTTTGAAATAGTAATTAAAATTTCCTAATTTTAATAAATTTTATTAGATATGATAATAAATAAATTTATTGATCCAAATGCATTACATGAAATAAGGTAGGTATAGATTGAATTTGAGGCTTCGACTTTATTGGATAAAAACTATTAGAACTATTAAAACAAATCCTCGGTTTAGAGTGTAAACCTGCAAATCCATTTTTTGTCATATATGAAATATTAATACCGTTCGAAAGAAAAAGAAATGCAGCATCGTCCAAGTAAAACTGCTACTTAAAATTACGTTAGTAGTAGTAGTAGTAGTTGTAGAAAAAAAATGTGAAAAATAGTTTCTTTCCATAAGAACAATATTAAATTTTACTTAAAATTACGATAGTAAGTTGTAGAAAAAAAATGTGAAAAATAGTTTCATTCCATAACAAGAATATTAAATTTTTTTGGTTTTTCTCTACCCTGTAAAATTTCCTTGTGAGTTAGCAGGTTTACACTCTAAGTCGATGAAATTATTTTCAATTAACTATTAGTGGGTTTTGAAATTAAAAAAATACGTCTGAGTCGTCATGCAAGACTATTATAATAAGGATTCGAATTGGCATTGAACGATAAATTTTTTATTCCGGACAGAGTACACACCTTTCTATTCTATTCATTCCTAATTTCTAAACAGTGAAAACCTTTTTGAAGCCTTCTTGATTATCTATTGGACCCGACCATCGAGGGACATCGCTTCTTGATTATCATTTGGATAATCAGGGGGGGCGATGTCCCTCGGTGGTCGGGTAAGAATGGATGATGTGTGGGTTGGTTACCTGAATGAAAAGAGAGACGTCCTAACAGGAAAAGGGAGACCTGAGTGTTATATTATAATAAGGATACATAGATAAATAAATATATTAAGGTCTTAAGTATATGTACCATCTACTGTAATTCAGAATTTATTAATGTACTTTTAACTGTATATTGAAAATTTTTATTTATAATGAAGGATAAACCAAAAAAATTTAGCTTGTTTCCAGGGTACCGCGACATTTCAGCCCCCGACAAAATATCCCCGACAAAATATCCCCGACAAAATATCCCCGACAAAATATCCCCGACAAAATATCCCCGACAAAATATCCCCGACAAAATATTCCCGACAAAATATCCCCGACAAAATATCCCCGACAAAATATCCCCGACAAAACATCCCCCGACAAAATATCCCCCGACAAAATATCTTCTGACAAAATATTCCCCAGTATAAGATAAGAAGCTTATAATCATAGTTTTGAATAATATAAACAGACTTTCATATTTTGGCGGCTAATTTGCCGTTTGAAAGTGCTGGTGTCTGTCGTTAGATTTTCTAGCTAACAATTTATTATTTTTACTATCTATAATATAGTATTTATCATCTATATTTACTTATTTATCGTCTATGTTTACATCACACAATTATTGATTGTTTGTCAAAAGTGTTATTAATCATTATAGTTATTAATTATTATTATAATATTGGGCAATAATATAGCGCCCCAAACACACCCCGCCCGACGATTTACTGGTTTGGTTTTCAATGTATGTTTGATTAGAAAAAAATGGGAACCCGAAACACACCCCGCCCAACGATTGGCTGTTCGGTTTTCAATGTGTGTTTGATTAGGAAAAAATGGAAACCCCAAACACACCACGCCCGACGATTGGCTGGTTCGGTTTTCAATATGTGTTTGATTAGAAAAAAAATGGGAGCCCGAAACACACCCCGCCCGGACTAAACTTTCGGAGGTTCGGTTATATATATTAACCGAACCGGAGTCGATTTGCATTACTCATAAGATTCACGAGGGGGAGGGTTATTTTGTCATGAGATATTATGTCTGAAGGATAATTTGTCGGGGGATGTTTTCTCGGGGATATTTTGTCGGGGGCTGAAATGTCGCGGAATCGTTTCCGGTATTCCATTCTAAAGTATTCACTCTTTTATGCAATCTTGTTTACATGTAAAAATTAAAAAGGACTCTATTTCAACAAAAAAGTCATCAATAGAATACGTATTTTATTTAAGAAACATTCAGTCATGTCGAAAATAATCCAAAAGGAGATTATCCAAACGATAAAATATGAATGTGGATATTGTTTTGTTGCTTTTCATTCTCCAATCGACATTCTCACCAATTATCGCAAGCGATCTATTTAGTGGCGATTGATAAAACATGTCACTCAACATTTCGAGGAGGTGATTGTTGAATCGAAACGCTTTGACATGCCTTAAATAATGATTGGCCGATAATCGTTTCAATCTCCTACAGTCCACTCGTCTTAAAATAACTGATTAAATGATAAGTTTAATAATGATGACAATCATTATTAGCTCGGATTTTTAATCTGGTAATTTTCAATGTATTTATGAGTGTAAAAAATCAAGCAATTTTCAATTCGGATTTCAATTTTAAATCACGATTTTATAGACGAGCTCATTAAATGAATCAAGGAAGAATGAAGCCAATTTAGATGATTCTTTTAAAACATGCAGGCAGATTCGTTTATGTTTTTTTATTTGATGAAGATAAAGGTCGAAAAGTCAACTAAGTTAAAAAAAAAGCTGCCAAGTATGAGTGAGTTTATATACATTTATACATACCTATACTAGGAGTAGGTATGTTTAATTTTTGTTATATATAGGTAATAGGTATAAGAAATCCATTTTTAAAATTTTCATAATTTTAGAACAAACGTGTAAATACAAAAGTATTTATTTCATTATTCGTGTCCATGATTAATAATTAAAGGAATCGTAGGGAGTTGGGCATGACTTTAAATTAAATACAAAGTTTTTTCTTTAAATAGATAAACGTTTCGTTGCTGGTTAGCAACTTCTTCAGTGGCTCATTTATTAAACTTATTTGTCTGGAGTTTTGACTAAGAGAAAAACCACTTTTAAACAGTATCCTTACAAATAATAATAATAAAATTGAGTGATTTGTAATGATATTGTTTGAAAATGGTTTTTCTCTTAGTCAAAATTCCAGACAAATAAGTTTAATAAATGAGCCACTGAAGAAGTTGCGAACCAGCAACGAACGTTTGGCATTTTTAAATAAAAAACTTTTGATTTAATTTAAAGTCATGTCCAACTCGCTACGATTCCTAAAATTAATAACAAAAGTATTGTATATATTTAAAATTAATTAGATTTTCAGGCAAATAGATGGCATCGAAGATCCCCTGAATTTGCATGAAAATGCACAAACATTGAAATATATATTGAAAATTCAAATTCTAAATATCATTATAAATATCTCTCTAGTCATAATATAATAGATATATTATAACACACCTGTATTTGGGTTTATAAATTTGAAAAATCGTCGTTTGGAAGCAAAAATTCCTTAAGATATTAGACGGAGTAATTATAAGTATTTCATTCAGAATCGAAGGATGGATTAATTATTCACCACATTCGACTGAAATAGAATATTAAGAAAATAAATTAATATAAGATAAAATAAGCAAAGCTAAAAAATAAGCTTAGGTTTAGAGATCACAGACACACATATTTACACAAGGATTCATATCTTAGAAGGCATCTTCGATTTTTCATTTTCTGTTCGATTGTTTTATAAAATTTCGCTACAAATTATTAAATTGCTATATACATTCATAAATAAAAGTTTTCAAAGATTGACTATCGAAAACTCGACTGGAAAATTAATAAAATTTGTATTGAAATGTATCCTAATAATCAAATAGCGTAAAGATGGGTGTGTGTCAAAGAATACAGTCTCTCTGATCTCATGTTGCTAAGAGTCCAAAAAATCAGATTGTTTCAATAATAATTAAAAATTTAAATTTTCAAATTTAAAAATGTATAACTATATTATAAAACTCATCTAATACTATATAACATATAATACTCGTATAAAACTCCTTGAATTGATAATATAAGTATAATTTGTTTTTAATTATTAAAAATTTAAGATATCAAAAATAAATTTTCAATAAAATATATTTACTATAATGCAGAATATACTAGCAAAAGTGAGTCCACTTACCAAAAAAAGATACATATAACAATTTATGGGGATTTATATGTTCTACAAAAAAGCTTTTATAATTAATTCGTCTACGACCAATAATTTACGAAAGGCGTATTTTCATGATTTTTTTTGGTGAAAATAAAAATGATTTTTAAAGAAAAAGATTTGCGGATTCAGAAAAAGGGATGTTCCCTTTAATATCCCGAAAGATTTTATCGAAATCCATGACATCGTCCGAAATGTATTTTTTTTTTATAAATATCGGGTATTTCATAATGTTTAAATCGCATTACATTAATTAAAAGAAATAGGGATCTCTATAATTATACGAAGTATAACGTAATAAATATAAAATTAATGAACTTCAAGAAAAGAAATTGATTTAGAAAAATTGAATAGCCTAAAAGAAACTCAAATATCACACTGAAAGAAATAGCCATTCATATTTGTGTGTTATTTTAAAATAAGAACCGAAATATTGTTTGGTTTATGTGACTTAACAAATAATTCTGATTGTTAAAACTATTTTTATTTTATAGTTATTACCATACAAATACATACTTAATGTTGTTGGCTCAATGCATGTTTTCTTATGATATCTCTAGTTGTAATTTTTTTTTCATTTACACTAATTAAACACTTTCTGTGTACCTCTGCATTCAAATTAATCACTTATAATAAAAATTACTAAGTACGAAATCCGTTGAAAAGGCAGATCTCGAAAAAATATTGGAAAAAAATTAAAATTATTTTTGAGTGGATTTTAATGAGGCAAAGAGAGATAAACTATCATTTTTATTAAAAAACCGACGTTTCGGACGTTTATTTCCTTCTTCTTCAGGGGTTTGAAATCTCAGAGAAGAAGGAGGGAATAAACCTTAGAAACGTTGGTTTTTGAATAATAATGATAGCTTAAATTAGGGTTTTCGAAGGTTAGTGAAGAAGAAGGGAATAAACCTCCGAAACGTAGGTTTTTGAATAAAAAATATGGGTTCGCCCCAAAATCCCGAAACCCGAAATCCCAACAAAAAAATCCCAACAGCCAAAATATAAAGATAGTAGGTACATTTAGTTAGTATATAAATTTGTGCAAATATCAAAAACATTAATAAAAAATCATAATTAAGCCTGAATTTCACATATTGGGATTTTGGGTTATCGGGATTTTAAATTTTCGAGATTTTGTGGCGTCGGGATTTTGGGTGCCATCCAAAAAATATAGTTTAAATTATGTCTCTTTTTTGAATTTTGAACTGCTTCATCAAAATCCACTCAAGTCACTTATCAGTCGGTTTCCAAAAACTACTTCAATCTTTTAAAAATTATTCTTATTTATGTGTGGGTCTTGGAAATTTTTAGGTCATCAATGCAGCCCGTGCTGTAATTTGGGTTGACCAGGCCTAGTCTAGTAGTTACTTTTAGAGAAATGGTCTCTCTAATTACAATTAGAGAGTGTTCTGCACTGATTGATTGCAAAACCTTTCTAATTCGTTCATTTAATCAAGTTTTATTTGAAATTTGGCAGCCAGCAATCAGCCCATCTGACATCAATTATCCAAGAATGCCTGACTTCCAATATGGGCGTTAGCCACGGGGCAACTCACACATATAATCCCTGAATATGCCCCGCCTATTAAAATGCATTATGTTAATGAATTATGTCACTTGAAGGTATTTCTTTCTTTTGATAAATCGCTTGTAATAAACTCCAAGTCATCTAAAAAAATAATTCAACAGAAAAAAAAATCTAGATAAGTAGGGGGGGGGGGGGGGGGGGTTTTTTTTTAAAATTAATTATAACGATGTATCAATTCAACATTCAGAGTGCTTGTTAGATGATATTGTTCAACTGATAACAATTAACGTCTGGGATGAATGTGAAAAAAGATGATGGATGATCGATAGTTTGGATGAGAAGGCTCACCTTAAGTGACACGCGCCATTCTTATTAAGTAAATCTTAAAATAAAAATTAGAGCAGTGAAGCAAAATCATTTTTAAATATTAAGATAAGCTTTCCGAAAAACATAATAAGATCAAATCCAGACTGGAACGATTCTTGAAACATGAATATTTGCAGTGATTTATTTATTATGTATCTATTTAGATAAATGGTTAGATTACCAACAAGTAAGACAGGAATTTCAGGCGTACAAACGCATTGATAGACAGTTTGAGAGGGCCGTCTTTATGAGGTATGAAGCCCTAGGACCAGGTATCAATAGGGCCCTAGTAGAACTAACTCTGCACTAGTCAATTTTATTAGTCACTCGCTGTGTCTGTATGTGTGTGGAGTAGATGGGTTTAGAGTTTATGATAGGTTGCTAAATTTCATTTCAGCCTCTCACTGTGTATGGGGTTCTGAAGGTTTTGGGGGCTACGGTTAATTGTTGAAAATTTTTATCGGCAACTCATTAGGTGTGGACTTAGTAGGCTTAGTCTATTACGGGAGCCCCTAACATACCTGGGGCGCTAGGTCCCGGCCTTTTAGGCCTTTGCGTAAAGACGGCCCTGGTTTGAAGTTTTTTCTTGCCACGCTGTATGCAATTCAGAAATGAGTTATCAGCCTAATTCAGGACTCTTAGTGCCTCCCTCGACTCGCTAATTAATCTAAGAAGTGTTTCCGAGCTTTCCCTATTTAATAGATTCTATCACGACATTTCGTCTGATGAGCTAAGAACAGTAATTTCAGCGTAACAAGCGTTTTGCCAATTCCCAACACCCTTTTGCGGTTAAATTGGAAAAGTGCCGGACCACTTCATTTACCAATACGTTTGTCCCCATCACTTATAACCTTCAAACCTTCAAAACACGGGTGCACAAACACCTACGCCTTCATCATTGCTTAATCTTCCTGGTGCTCCTCTTGCATTAAAAAACAGAAAAATAATTTAAAATTTAAACACCAAACCGGCCAAGTGCGAATCGGAGTGGATAACGACGGGTTATGTATATATCTTATATATAACTTCGAAAATACTTTGAACTATCAAATCCGCTTTTGTTTGTCATTAATAAGTAAGAATGAGGAATCGAAAATTACGCACCCGAGTGCCCACATTTGGGGCAATCGCACGGGTCAACCCGTCCAAAGTGCAATGGAGAGGTCTCACCATGAGGAACCACCTTCATGATCATGGTAATTGATCTAATTGATTTAATTAGGGAGTGCGATTTAAAACAAAGATAGATGGAACAGAAAATGATTTCTGGATTAATGAAATAAAATCTGTAATATATGGACACCAAATCAGATAGGTAGGTATGTCATTAAAAACATAATTTTACTATACTATGTTTTTTCTCATTCTAAATAACTACCATCTAAAAATGCAAATCTTTTTTTGCTTGGTAAATATTATTCATCATGTATCGTATCTACCTACCCTTCAAATTAAACAAGGTGTTCCGTTAAAATTTCAGAATTTGTGAAGTGTTACGTAGGAGTAAAAGGTTAGGAAACCTTGGTCTAATGCATATTGCTTCATTTTAATGAATCATTTAAATATTAGTTCTAGTCAACTTAAACATACATTACACAGTCCCAGTACATTCTAATGGTACCTTTTAATTAATTATTTACCTTTAGGCTAAAAATTTCCGGATTTGTGAAGTGTTACGTAGGAGAAAAGGGTTAGGAAACCCTGGTCTAATGCATATTGCTGCATTTTAATGAATCATTTGAATATTAGTTCTAGTCAGCTTAAACATACATTACAAAGTCCCAGTACATTCTAATTGTACCTTTTAATTATTGACCTTTAGGCTATTTCAACATTTTTTTGTTCTAAAACAAATCAATCTGTTCCCGAATACGGTTGGAAAAAAAAAGGTAAAACGGGGGTCGTTTCACGCTCAATCATTTATTTATTTTTTTCGCTTTGTCATTAAATTTCCGTGTTAATTTGTTTTAAATACATCTAGAGAGAGAAAAAAAAATTAAATTTGAGGTTTGAAAAATAGCGGTAGATCCGTTTTTGTTGAATTTCCCACTCGGAAAACGATCAATCGGTGTGAACCGAGCGAGGAGGAGTAGGAGCAAAAAAGCCCCGAAGATGAAGGGCGTGCAGACGAGGCTGTGTGTTTAACCCCCCACCCTGGGCCCCCTTTTGGGGGCCTCACGTCCCGTTTAAACCTGTGTTTAAAACACAATAAATTAACGTTGTTTAATCTAGGCTCCTGACAGCTCGTTCTAATCACAACACGGTAATTATAAATTCTAAATTAAACCCGATGGGAATCTGCCTATTAGTTTATTTACTATCTATAAAGACCATTATTCATGACGCATGGCCAACTGCGAGAGATAACATGAGAATTACATCAGTGAAAAAACGAACATCTTTAATAGGCTAATGCTTTTTTTTTCATTTATTAATTAAGTAGGGGGCTTCTGACCAGAGGCGAGAGGGACCAGCACCTCCACGAGTAGGCGCGTTTAGCAACCAAGAAATTAATTAACGAATACAAATTGAAGCCATTCTATTTTGTAATGGGATGAACGATTAAATATGAAAAATCAGATCCATTATTAAAAACTTAATTAAAACCAAATTATATATAAGTAAATATTTCATTAATAATTGATTTCTAAAAGTGTTAGTGGAATGATCAAATACTGTTTGTCTACTCCCAATAGACACACCTTTAAGGGCATTTGCAATCCTATTGAAGATTTTCATTTTCCTTAGGACTAAAGATTTTTAAACTCTTATCCAATTAGCCAATTTAAGCAAATTCTAACCCAATTTTGGGTGTTAAATTTTAACTTCTGTGTTTACAGTATAGAGCTGTATTTTCTAAAGTGTTAAAGTTAGGGACTTGAAGTTTTAGTTTGATTACCCACCGCTAGTTAAATCATCAAAGTTGAGAAAAATTAATGATGAAACAAATTTAATTCATCCAAAGGTTTATTTTTTAAATGTTTTTAGATTGATTTCCATCTATTTAAGAAAGAGAAAGTGGAAATAGATTTTATAAGCTTTGCAATAGAAGCCCACAAAAGTGTCAAGACCACTATAGTGGAATAGAATTCTTCTATATTTATCTAATATCTTATAATTATATAGGGATCTTACGTTAAACAATAGAGACAGCACTACTGCTCTTTTGTTTATTTATTTAAATAATTTTGGGGAATTGGAGCAAATATTGTATTATAGTATATATCATAGATAAAAGAGTGCACGGAGCCTATTGGGCCATGAGCGAGTCTCTTATCCTTCGACGTTTAATATATCTTCCCCCAAAGCTTACATTTTCGTTGCCAGTTGGCGCTAAGTCGTGACACACGGTC
Source organism: Forficula auricularia (assembly GCA_024734495.1). Classification (NCBI taxonomy): domain Eukaryota; kingdom Metazoa; phylum Arthropoda; class Insecta; order Dermaptera; family Forficulidae; genus Forficula; species Forficula auricularia. The sequence continues at coordinate 30,008,529 of JALMQS010000225.1, forward strand.
CCTATAATAAAAATACCTACAAGTCTTTTTGAATTTTTGTTATTTAATATCATTTCTAAAATTAATGTTTTTTCTAAGATCTGTTCTTTATCTAAAATTTTTGGATTAGAAAAGTCAAAATTGTGTTGAAGTTTAATTGAGTGGCTATTCCTAGTTAGAATGGTAAATTTGAAATTTTTTGTTCTTATTGAATATTTATGTTCGTAAATTCTAGATTTTAAATATTGCTTATTCTCTGTTCTATACAGGGTGTCCCGTATCACAACGATAAACCGCGAAGAGGGGATAGGCCAGCTTGTAACGGTCCAGAACCTAAAAATTTTTTTTAATAAAAGTCTCATAGTGTTCGAGTTATAGGCATTTTTTTGAAAATGGTGAAAATCGCTACCCTGCCCTAAATATCGAGATGTTGTGGATACAAATTTACATATTTTATTATTCTAATTTTTGTTTCGCAATTCTTAATAATCATGCTATGGAGCAGAATTCAAAATAAAACCATAAGTACAATACTTTTAGAGAAGAAAATATTTTTTCCCGGACTTAAGTTTTAAAAAATTTGAAGAGGCTCAACCCAAACTTTCTGGGTTATTAAAATATAATGGCCTTTTTTTGTCCGGGTGGACAATTTTCGAAATGACGGGGACCAGAGGGAAGGTGAACAACACGTCTGGAGTCACCCAAAATGCAGAAACTGTCGAAGGAGGGTCAAGTTTGACCCTCAAGCGCCTAAATTTATTTAGGAGTTTTTTCCCTAGACGGGTAGCCGATCAAGGCCGAAGAGTCCCATCCACCCTTTCCCTATTAGTCGCCTCTTACGACAAGCAGGGAGTACTGCGGGTCTATTCTATGCCCAACCCGCAGGGCTGGCTTATTAGGCTGTTCTATTCGGAGTAATAATTTCTTGCATCATTATCATTAAAAAAAATATAAATAAATGAATTTTTTTCCCCTTGGCCTCGGGAACTTGATGCCCATTTAGACAGTCGTCACAGATTCACGTCGAATAAGTGTATAAAGAAATAAAATAAAACTAAATAAAACAAAATAAACTAACAAAACAAATAACTAAAGTCGTTGGATTATAGTTGGATACCAATGGAAACTAAATGTTTAATAAAGGAGTCTGAAGTTGGCCCTCCTTGGTCTAGAGATGCCAATAATAAATGAATTTAAGTAATATTAAAAATCGTGTAGTCATAAAACATTGTGTTGAAGCCTTTCGAAAAGTCTCACAACCTTCTTCAGCTTGATGCAATAGTTTAAAATGCTGTCTTATTAACTCTTCAACAGTAATGAAAGAATAATTTTCAATTCTCAAAAGATTCAAATCAAAATACTAAGTCTATTTTGCCTCCAAGAAATAAAATTAAATTAGTTTGACATTTATATCACATATTTTTATTTTTTTCAATAGGAAAGTTTCAATTCTTCCCTAATAATCTTCCTTTTGTCCTATTTAAATCTGCTTTCTTGGAAGATCAAAATATCTCCCCTTCAACTGGATAGATCTTATTCAATTTCCAATTATCTTTTTTTCTGACGCGGAATAATCTATCTATCTCTAATACAAATATTTATTTTCTACCCTCTGATATATTTTTTTAGGACCCTTAGATTTTTATCCACCCTCATTCTCTTCGCCCAGGCCACAAACAAAATTTATTAGTTTCTGGTTATTTAACTCGCTTATCTGATTCGAATACAATTTGATCGTTATTAGCTAGGTAGAATTGCATTGGAAACTGATTTTAAGCTTCACTTAATACATTCTTTGGATTTCGAGAAAAAGGACCAGGAGTCGATGAAAAATCTATTTCCAGGGTGAAAGAGAGAGCGCCGGGGAGTCAATATAGTAAGAAAGATATTGTATAGAAAATGTGTGAAACGTTTCGGTCATTTGTCCGAGTGTTTTGTGCAATCGAGAGGACACAATGGAGCTATTCTTAAGGGTGGGGGAGGGTGTCTCGACCCTCGAGGAACAATTCCCGTGGAAAAGACAAGAGTACCAGCAGATGTTCTCTTTATCAGCCACACGTCTTGTTAACACAATACCTACACAGACACAGCTACATCTTCACCTGGACTTGTTTTTGCTTCTCGATCTCCCACTCACCGGACTTTCTCAAATCAAAAGAGAAGTGTGCAGAGATAGTTGTTATTTGATTTTTAGTTTACTTCCTATCAATTTTAATAAATCCCACAGAAAATCCAAGAGACACTTCTTTTTGTGACTGTGATAACAGCCAAATGGGTGATGTCAATCTGTGTGCTCAAAAAATACTAAAGCGATTAACTTATTTTATACTAGATCTTCTCAAAAAATACCATTCCCTACATCAATAAAAATAATTCTTACTTATTCCAAACCTGACTGTCATGATTCCGGGATACAAGAGGCATCCAAACTATTTATATAAACAGGAATTATTTAACTGATTATAATGGTGTTTCACACCACTATATCCGTCAAATAATTCCTGTGTTTAATATGTTTCACTATAAACTTACACCGCTTTCCTTAAACTTTATTTATATAAATTCTAAAATTTTAAATTTTGATATATAATTGTAATTGTATATATGTATACTACTTCTTCAAGTGCCTTATAAAACAAGATTTTTTCCTGAAGCCATTTCCTTGTAAATTTTTTTTTTTTTTTTAATGTAATATTCCTATCTTGCCTAATCTAAGAAGGGAAAAAAACCCAAAATGTCGGTAAATAATTAAAAAAATTAAATTAATAACTACGAATACATTTAAAGTAATGTAGATTAAATTTAAAATAACATATATCCCGGGGTGTTAGGGATAATCCTGTAAAAATGTAAATAAAAAAAATTTATTTTGGCTAATAAACACTTTGAAAAAAAAAACTTTTTCAAGTGACATACTCGATTCCGAGTGTCGGCCATTACTCTTGGAGAGTATCCTCTTCATTGTAATTTTCCTGGGGAAATTTTTCACAGGGCTGGTTTCCCATTATATATGTATACTAGTATATATAAATGTAAATACTATAACTCTTTAAAAAACAAAAGAAACTGGGCAGTCTCCCCCTACAAAACTCATTCCCCCTCTAGAAAAATCGAAACTCCATAATTACTAGGCATCACCTATGTATTTCTCATTAAATTATTTCGTTACTTCCAAAATTTGTCAATTCTAAAAAAAAAGATAGTTAATTTCTAATCTTGTGGTGGCTAATCAGCTGCCCGGCTGCCCTCCTAAGAAAACTCCCTAACTACGCCTCTGGTTTCTTGTCCGACCACCTCAGTATTACCATAAAACGAAGAAAATCCAAAACAGATACTTATAACAATTGGATGTTGATGAAGGCAGTCCAAGGTGGTTGTAAAAAAATAAGACTATATCATTTTTACAATTTTACATTTATTCGGTAACCGACGTTTCGGAGATTTACTCTCTCCTTCTTCAGAGTAACGAAAAGTCAATGAAAGTATAACAATTCATAATTACTTCCTGTGTCCTTTGACAATACCAAGAAAACATTATAAAATTTCATCTCGATATAAAAAGCATTTGATTATTAATGTTGTTGCTTTTTCTATCGAGATGAAATGTTATAATGTTTTCTTGGAGTCAAAGGAGACAGGAAGTAATTATGAATTGATATAATTTCATTGACTTTTCGTTACCCTGAAGAAGGATAGAGTAAATCTCCGAAACGTCGGTTATCGAATAAATGTAAAATATACCAGTCCGTCTCTTAAAGAAAAACTCTATCAAAGATACTTATAATATTTCTAATTAAATAAACTGACTACTCGCTTCGGCGGTACATATACTACTGTGAAAACTTTTGATACTAGAGTCTCTAACAAATAAATTATACATTCAAAATAATAAAAAAACGGACACTTGATAATTTTTAGATAAAATGAAAAAGTACAATATTAAAAAAAAATATATACCTACATATTTTGACTAGATAGGTAATTAAAAAATTATTTCTAAAGCTAAAATGGAATTTTTTTTTTGGGCTAATAAATATGATTTTAAAAAACAGAAAATTGTAATGGCTATCTATTAAAATAAAAAAAAAAACATGATTATAATTAAAAAAATGTCTCTTTATGTCTCGTATATGAGTTTTTATACGATAAAAGCATGAACAGTTTCAAAGACAATGAATAAATGATCGATTTTCATTAAATTGATATTTTTCTTATTTTCGATATAATATTAAGTTTCCATAAATTAATCGAAAGTGTTAACATTTTAAATTATGGCTAATATATTTTGGTTCAGTTATTTTATGAGAAAATTTGTTTTAATTCATTTTATCAAAAAATAAAAAATAAAAATTAGTAAGAGATCAACTAAATTATATAAATATGTTTATTTGCATAGAGCAGACACCCCCAATGATTTCTCTTTATGAATCAACAACTCTGCTTCTCTCAGCAAAACAAAATATTTTCATTTAAATAATGGAAGGGTGGAAAATTAGAATCATGACAGAAATAAATATATTCAATTTATTTGCGCTAATTGATTCGCGGCTCGCTAATCCAGCAGGCATTAGTTTTTAATTGGATTCCCCGCAATGTTTAACAGATGTTGGGGTTTCAGTTGGAACCCAGCAAGCCCTGAAAGTGATCCGGAGGCGGGGTTTCATGTCATCCAGAGCCAATAGAAAGGGTCAGGGGGGGTTTTCACTCGAAGCTTAATCCATCATGGAAGAAAGGCAATTAAAAGCATGTCGTTGGAAAATGGTCTGTAGTTGTTAGTTGGTTTTTCAACCTGAGCAACAGGGAGTTAGTTCATTTCGAAATAGGCGGAGATAAGTGTCATAAGTCAGAGGATTATTAACTAAATGATTGCTCTAGCTGGTCTTCATTTTGATCAAATAAAATCAAAATAACTTTAATCTAAATAAGCTATTTTAATGAATTTTTACATATATATATGATTTTAAGAAGCTCACAATTAAACAGAAGACAGGATACAGTGCTAATAACATCGCTTACTATAATTTTAAAAGACCTGTTCAATAGTATCTCACTAGGAAGTAATTTTTTTTTTTTTTTTTATCAAGTGCTTAATTATTATATTTTTAAAAGTTCTAATTTTTTTTCTGTGGATTTCAACTACATGCCAAATTTCGAGTCTGTAGCTTTAAAACTTTTCAAACTACAGGCATTGTCGTAGGAGAGTTTTCCTCGTAAATTTCACTATCACTGCCTAACCCTTTGAGGTATACAAATTTATATAATGACCTTTATTAAAAACATTTAATTTAAAATTGAAAAGTTAATATGACTGAAATGTCTAAAATCAATAGTTTACGCATTAAAAAATATTCCAATATTTTAGAGTGAATCAATAACAAAATGTCTCGGATGGGGGGAGACTCATCCTTTCGATATAACATACCAAATGAATTATAAATGAGAACGAAGACGATCTTATTTTATCTATTTTATCTATCTGAAGGTTCAATCTATGTCTATTATACAAGAAAATAACATTTTGATTAAGAATTTTGTAGTTTAAAAGAAATTGTATGAAAAGATTCAATTTCTTCTCTCCGGGAGCAAATCAACTAGAAATGGCAATAAGTTTTATTATTTTCTCATTAGATATTTATTCAAATCTATTAAAATTTCATATCTGTCTGTTTTTTTATATGATCTTTTATAGCAAATAATTTTTATTTGAATATTTTTATTTTAAAGGGTAGTTTATTAGAAGTCCAATTTGAAAAAACGTTAATAACTTATTTGAAATAATTTTTAAAAAATATGAAATTAATAGATCTTATAAAACAATTAATTATTAATCATTTAATCCAATTTTGAACGAAATCGATTTAGTACTTTTTGAGAAAATGGTCAAAAACCATCTGAACCGTCTAAAAACGATGTTTTTTGAAGGCACGAGATGCTTTTAAAAAAAGTTTAAAAAGTTATATGAAACGAAATATTGACTTGTGACATGGAAGTGAATTTTAAAATGTTTCTAAAACGGCCTTTCATAGACGGTTTTCGGGGTTTTCGACAATTTTCTCAAAAAGTACTGATTCGATTTCGTTCAAAATTGAATTAAATTATTAATAATTAATTGTTTTATAAGATCTATTAATTTCATATTTTTAAAAATTATTTTAAATAAGTTATTAGCGTTTTTCAAATTAGTCTTCAAATAAACTACCCCTTAAAATGCAAATTTCTTAATAATAATAATTTGATATAAAAGATAAATAAAAATAACACACAGATATTAAAAATCAATAGATTTGAAAAAATATCTAATTAGAAAGAAAATAAAACTTTTTGCCATTTCTAGTTGATTCGGTCCCGGAGAGAAGAAATTGAATCTTTTCATACAATTTCTTTTAAACTACAAAATTCTTAATCAAAATGCTATTTTCTTCTTCTAAAAAGATACTCTGAACCTCCAGATAGATGAAATCGATAAAATATGATTGAATTCTTTTTTATTTATAATTCTTTTGGTCTATTATATCAAGAGAATGTCTCTTCATCAGAGACACATTATTTGTTATTAATTCATCCAGTCCATTCACTCTACAATATTTGAATATATTTTAACTCGTAAAATATTGATTTTAGAATTTTTACTCATATTAACTTTTCTGTTGAAAATTAAATTTTCTTTAATATACGTCATTATAAATTTGTGTATCTCAAAGGGTTAGGCAGTAATGGTGAAATTTATGTGGAAAGTTAGACCCGATGAGATATTAACTTGTTTTTTTCTTATAAAATAATCCAATTCGAATGGTTAGATAACTTATTCAAGATTCTACAATAATCAACCCTTATAGGGCCGAAGGGTCTAAATTATATATTTTATTTATATTAGATATTCATTTATTTTTCTTATTATTATTAACATTTATTTATCTAATGCTTCAAGAGTAGGGTCTTAATTAAAAGTAAACCTGAATATTCCCACAGGATTCCAAAATTATTGGAAAATTTTTTAAATTTTTAAAAAATATGAAATTTATTAGGGAAGTAGATACTTATATAAAAGTGTGTGTAAATATATCACTTGTGTTAAGAATCAGGTAACGCGGCTTGTTCTGGAATAGGTGACCCTGTTCTCAATGCTGTTGATATAATATTTACAGCATAAAGAGAAACAAAGAGGTTGTCCTCTGTTTGATGAGAAAAACTTTTCAATTAAATATTTACAGCGTTGCCAAACCCAGTCTTGTTTCTTGCATACCAATGGAATTGATATAAAGAGCCTATAACAAGATACTGCAAGTTGACACTGATCGTCTATCTTCACTAAAAATGCAACGTCTAGATTTTTAGATTATATTGTGTTGTCTGTTTATTGATCGCAAGTAACTGGTTAAAATTGAAGCAGTGGTATTTTTGTTTAGACATGCCGAAATCTTATTGTAAAGTTTCTACCCTATCTGTTCCATTATTAGAATACATTCCCACTAAAACCCCAAAAACCAATCGATTTGTTCATTCTAATATATTCGTGTTTATCTCGTATGCATATTATTGAAAGGTCTCTATCCCTTTGTATGATAAAGTTGTCGGAGTGTTTGGTTAATGGCCTGGCGTGCTGGCGTAGTTTCGACACCTCGCGACCCGGGAGATGGATGAAGTGGAGACTCCGCGGGGGTCTAATGGCCGACACTTCTTGCAGGACATGATGGCTCAATCAGCGGTAGCACGCCTCTTCTCTCTCGATTGAAACACCGTGAAAAATGATCAATCTCAACATTCTCAGTAACTAATACTTGAAATTGGTTTCATCTGAATTAATTTATTTCAAACAAAATATTTACTTTGGAAAATTATTTGATTAAAAAATTACTGGTTTTATTTATAGGACTTAAGGAGGCTCTTTCACGACAATCCATACAAAAGTTTTAGATTAAATTGGCCCTTCTGAATAAATTCAGTATTCTCAATAATCAATTGGACTTTGACAAAAATATAATCATTGATTCTAATTTGGCTAAAATTAATAAATTAAAAATCGGCTCCTAAATTCGATTACATATTTTGTGTTTGTATTTTGTTTTTTGTTTTTAATTTTATTTTAAATAAATTTTGTTTATATTGAAGAAAAAGATTGAAAGTATTTTCTGAACGTACTTTAACTTCTGGTTGTTATGAAACTTTCTGAATATACTCTTCTCTCTTAAAATTTTACTTGTTAAACGTTTTTACAAATTTGTATTCAGTTTTTATTGGAACTCCTGAAGATGGACTAATAACCCGAAATATATATCGATTGAATCAAACTCAAATAAACATACATTTGTTTTGATATTTCCTTTTTGTGAAACCTAACCTAGAAAATTCTCCTCATAAGTTATTTATGTTTCACCTAGAACCGACACCAAAATCCTTAAAAATTATCAAAAAGTTTTAGCCTAGTAACCACTCTATAAATATGAACAGTGCTAAAATTTTAGGTTATGTTTTTTAACGTGACTGTAATTTTTACACTACTATATTCTCTTTATGAATGGGTCGTTTCCAAACCATTGCAATTATATCCCCTCCACTAAAAATAAATATTTTTTTTATCAAAAATACGAGGTAAATAATTTCAATTTTTTTTTGAAGTTACTCCGAATAATTAATAAATTAAAGGGTGTGTAGTACTCCGAATATATTATTAAACAAATATTAGTTTTTCATCAAGATGGTGAAAGTCCTTCAATGAAAAAAAATAAAATAATGATCATTTTCCCACCCTTTCCTTATATACCATATGTAAAAAATTTCATTTTTAATTGCAATTATTTCATGTTTGGAGTAAATCGTCTTTAAATTTTAACAGTGTGTTTATTATGCTATTAATGACATATTCCAAGTTTCGAAGACTTCTTGAATTTTTGCATTTGTAAAAGAACTACCTTACGGGTAAAAGAACTACCTTATAAGTGATGTAAGACTAAAATTCTTACAACGTAGGTATAAAATTTTACATGGTAGGGTTGGTGTGCTTTGCTTTTGTGAAGAACCGGAGTTTTAGATTCACTAAATTTTTACTTTACCATACAGGGTGTGGTCAAGTATTGTAATCGTGCATGAAAAAAGTGTTTTTTTGCTTCGTTTTTTCGAAATATCTCAAAAACGGCTTAAAATATTTGGCGAAACCATGGCATTTCGGTCTACAAAAAAGCCCTTATAAGTGAAGATCGAAAAAATTATATTTTTCGAGATATTAATTACTTTGTCCAAATCTTTGTTTGTACGTTACCAAATTTTTATGGACGAGTTAGCTCAAAAACTAGTGAATATCAAAACCAAAGCTAACACGTAATTTTGGTCCAATGAGATTAAGAGCTGATTATATTATGGTGCATATCGACCCAAAATTAAGAGAGGAGGATTAAAATTATAATATTTTCAAACTAAAAAACCAATAAAAATGAAATATAGTATAAAATTAAACTATAATAACAAAAATATTTTTTTTTTCTGAGGCCAAAATTGGGGGGAGGCAAAAAATAAAAATTTAGGCCCTTTGAGCAAACTCAACCAAATTTTGTATACATAATCAGTGGGACCTGGAAAACTAAAAATACAAAAACTAACCACCTAAAATGGGAGGGGGGGGGTCAAAATTGCACTTTGACCAAATTATTAGTATTGAACCATTAATGAAGTTTTGGTGCTTTTAATCAGAGAAATTAGTAAAAGTTAAATACGTTTGTCAAATTAATATAACACCGTTTATTATGTAGCTTAAACGTGCATTGCTTTATAGTTATGTTGCTGTCTCTCAAGAGTCACATAAAAAAGTTTGAAGATAGGTATTAATGAATGGATGAATTTAATGCATATATATTTTTTACTCTATACTAATAATTGGTTGGGATATTAACATGAATCGAATATTCATTGAAAAGGAAACGATATCCCCTCCCCTGGCTTGTTTTTCTTGAAGAGGGTGGGGGCCGTTTAAGTGAAACACAATGTCCGGAAGTATTAGGAGAGAACGGGTTTTAATGATCCCCATTCTCTCGGACTTCTAGGGCGGTATTTCTCATCTATTCACAACGAAACCCGAGACACCGGGGGATTCTAATACATTCATAAGCCAACTACTATACAATATATACTATTATACTTTTACTTATTTCATTCAAGAGAGATGACTTTTATTGGATATTTAATTTGGTGGTTAAAAACGTATTTTGGTGGTCAATCTAGAAAACGTCCGAAATCTATATAATAAAAATGAATTTCTGTTTCTTTGTAAGCGCAGACTCTCAAATGCATCTCAAAAATTGTAAAAGTTGCCCGGAAAATTGGAAAATTCAGGAAAAACTAAAAAAATTCAGGTTAGCCAACATAGCTTGCCAAACAATAAAAGAACTAAACTAGCAAAAAAAAACAAGTGTTGGCGGCCCTGTTTATAAGATTTTTGAGTGTCATTAACTCTCAATAGTTCTAACCACATTATCGTTGAAGAAGAATTTAATACTGCAACAAAGATTTTAAAAAAAATAAAATTTTAAAAAAAATCGTCATGATAACTAAATTTTTAAAAAAGTTATGGCTATTTAAAAAAAGCTATTTTTTCAAAAATTCCTAACTTCTTTTGGGTTAGGTGAAAAAATTTGAAAAAATTTTGAAAACAGTCTTTAATAGGGTAGAAAAAAATAAAAAAATTCACCTAAGCTTTTGATTATATATATAGATGAAAAATATTCAATTTAAAATAACATATGTTATTTAAAAATCATTTTTCTTAAAAATACCCCTGGCTAGCAAAAGGCCCGCCGAAGGCGGGCCTTGAAGCTAGTTTATTATAAATATCAGAATTCAATAACGGATTGACGATTTAATACACTGGTGGTTGAGTTTTAGGTATGTAGAAAAGCTTCAGCTGAAACCACCTAAAGCGTCTTCTGTAAAATTTAAATTTTTAAAAATTTGAAATTTCTTAGGGAAGTGGATACTTATATAAAAGTGTGTGTAAATATATCAATTGAGTTAAGAATCAGGTGACGCGGCTTGTTCTGGGAAAGGTGACCCTCTTCTGATTGCGGATGACATAATATTTACAGGGTTGCCAAACCCAGTCGTGTTGCTTGCATCCCAAATAATACATTTCAGAATTCATTAACAGATTGACGATTTAATAAACTAGTGGTTGAGTATTAGATCAGTAGAAAAGTTTCAGTTGAACCCACCTAAATTAGACTCCTTTTCTCTAGAAGTGACTTCTGTAAACTAGCAATTAAGGGCCGGTCATAAATTACGTCAACGAATTTCAATACTTTTATATCCCCCCTGTATCACATTTTCATTGAGCCCCCCTGTATTGTGACGTCACACTATCACTTGTATACCCTATAATTTTTTAAATTGACTTTTGATACATCACAATTTTTAAGATCCCCGGGCCCCCTTGTCACAATTTTTCACAAATTTGAGATATCCCTCCTTAATGTGTTACGTAATTTATGGACGGGCCCTTATTTGAAATTGTCGTACTATTACAACGTTTTTCTCTTTGTTATTATTATTATTTTCAATTTTTTTTTTTTTTAATTTAAAATTTTTGTAAAGTACCTAATTAATATTTTAAAGGGAATAAAATATTTTTTTTTTAATACTCTTTATATAAATATATTTCCCATTGGTACTTGAAATTTTTTGCAAGTTTCTTCTCTGGACTAAATTGGTAGATAATTCTATGTATTTTGTTTTCTTGGTGTCTCCTTTAATTAAATTCAAAATAAGATCAAACGTCGAAGAGATCAATTTAAAATATTCTCGAAACATCCCATCAACTTTCCTCAAATCATTTTTATTTGGGGTCCAGAAACAACCCTCTATGTACATATTTATTTATTTTTTTGAGCTAAGAATTAGTTAAAAATATTTCTCGAGATATTATCTTCCTCTTTTTTTATCAGTAAATACACAAGAACAAGCTCATCTTAAATTATTTTGATGGATAAACTATCTGAGGATCTATAATTATAAAAATTGGGTAAAATTCTCTCTGACTCCTGAAGATGAGCTGACAACCCGAAATATATCGAATTCTAGACTCATTTTTGTTTTATTTTATTTTGTTGTGAAAACTACATCCCAATTTTTATTATTATATAAAGATGATTTACCTAGAACCAACACCTATCTCTTTAAAAGTTAAATCTGTGGATCATTCAATTCTGGCTACATGTCAAATTTCGAGTTCGTAACTTTAAAACTTTTGAAACTACAGGGCTGTCAGTGATAAATTAATAAATCTAATCTTAATAATTAAGTTATGACTCTTCTTGTAAGTGGATATTTTTAAATTCTCTGAAACACACAACATAACGCTTAATTTCAATCAATTTAAATTATACAACATATGGGTCATCAAAAAGTTGTCCCTTTTTCACTGAATGAAAAAAAAACGTTGTGAGATTTATGGATTCCAGATCTTCCAAATACCTAATAGACCCAACCAACTAAATCCAAGTTGGCTGGCCTTCTCCCTGGAATTTGATCTGGAATGTAATGAGCTGGTCAAACGTTAAAAAAAAGGTGTGACAAAAAATCACCAAAGATTTAGGATCCAGACGCAGTTGAAGGCCAGCTACTCGAAAACTAGGGGTGCTTCTCAATGACCTATTGCCTTGGATGATAAAATCTGACCAACTGTATTTGGAGGCCTCTTCCAGTCAAGGAGAAATATGTCCTTTATATCCCAACCATTGTTATATGAATTATATTCTTCTTAATTACCGTAAGAAAAAAAGAATTCTAAACGTAACAATGTTCAGTATCAAGATGGGTTTTTGATTGTTCACATTCAGTTGGAAGTCTTTTTACAGACTAAAAATAATAATTATCGATAGATCAAAGAAAATTTTCTTTGACAATATTCTAGAAATGAAAGTACAAAAAGCTCTCATTAAAAATATAGATATTGAGCATCTAATTCAAATAATTAATATTGCTAAATTTAGGTGTCATTTGAACTATTTTTTAAATGAAAAAAATAATTTACTGCGAAAATGCCCTGTTAAGTTATTTTAATTAACATTGATGAATATGAAAAGAAAATAATAGTATTTTTTGAAGGTAGTAGATTTTATGGAATGAGTGTTCGAAAATGTTTGCGTTTCTTAAAAGTAAGAGATTCAGGGGAAATTTATTTATTTATTTATCGTATGACTGTTTACAGTTAAGTTTAATTATAATGAGGGTGTCTACTGATTTTGACATATTATGGGTAAATTCGACTATATATCAGAATGATTGGAAGTGAACCCAAGTGCCAAAAAGCCTGCCCAACGAGATTAATAGAAAATAATAATATTTTTTGAGTGTAGGAGAATAAGATTTTTTGGAAAATCACGAGAGTGTCTCTACTGATTTTGACATATAGTATTGTGGGTAAATTCGATTACATATCAGAATGATGGGAAGTGAACCCAAGTGCCAAAAACGCTGCTTATTGATATTAATAGAAAATAATAATATTTTTTGATTGTAGTAGAATTAGATTTTTTGGAAAACCACGAGGGTGTCTCTACTGATCTTGACATATGATATTGTGGGTAAATTCGATTACATATCAGAATGATGGAAAGTGAACCCAAGTGCTAAAAATCCTGCCAATCGATATTAATAGAAAATAATAATAATTTTTGATTGTAGTAGAATTAGATTTTTTGGAAAATCACGTGGGTGTCTCTACTCATCTTGACATATGGTATTGTGGGTAAATTCGATTACATATCAGAATAATGGGAGGTGCACCCAAGTGCCAAAAAGCCTGCCCATCGATACTAATATAAAATAATAATATTCTTTGACTGTAGTAGAATTAGATTTTTTTGAAAAAATCACGAGGGTGTCTCTACGGATTTTGACTTATATTATGAGCAAATTCGATTACATATCAGAATGATGGGAAGTGAACCCAAGTGCCAAAAAGAATACCCATCGAGATTGAACCAAATTGATATATATATCACGGTTAAAAACTAGCTAGCCCTCCTGACATAAAATAATAAATATCCGTAAACAATATTAATACAAGACACCCTTTGTCAAGAAGTATAATCTGAAAAAATAATCAATTCTTTAAAAAATTTTATTTCTTTTGAAAATTTCCTGTTAATTTGAATAAATACATATATATTAATAGTCAATGTTAAGTTGCCTAGAAGACGGAATCAAAGATTGGGTTACCTGTCCAAAAGGCAGTTTAGAATGAATAGAAAGAAGCCGTTGATTGCGTCTAATGTTCACCATCGGGAAGGAATATTTTATAATTGTATTACAAGTGACCAATTGAACTTATGTTAATTTTCATTTGTGTGTTTTTATAACGACGAAGGGAGTAGATCGGATCATATTAAAAGCTCTTTCTGTTCGAAATTGAATTCTTTATGTATCCTTAACTGATATTTAAGGGGAGCTTTACTTACCAAAATGAATATTAATGAATCATTCAAAAAGTCAACTTGGACTTTTACTTTTCTATTCTACTATTAAATCATAAAAAGGGCTTATTTTTTCACAATATCTTTTTCAATAATCTGTTCTTTGATTATATTTTAAAACAAGACACATTTTGAATAAATAAATAAATTTATGAATGATTTTGAAATGAAGTTTATTCGGTTTTAGTTGGTCATTGTGTATAAGGAAATGATTCAAATTTCCTTCGTTCATTATTTACATATTTAAGGGCGGTTTATCTTCTTTAGTTAAATGTTTGTATATCTTTAATTGGCAGTTAAATTAACTAACTGTCAGATGTGCGCAGATCATCTGGGCAAAAAATGGTCATATTCTGACAGATAATCAATAAAGTTGTCCTCTACTTAATGCAAATAAGTATAAAAATGTATATATTTAAATCGAATATGAATATGTATATATAAATCATTTGATAGTTACTATAGTTTCTAAAGTTCGACCCTCATCATTCTGATATGTAATCGAATTTGCCCACAATATGTCAAAATCAATAGAGATACCCTCATGATTTTTCAAAAAATTCTAATTCTAATACATTCAATAAAATATTATTATTTTGTATTCATATTCATCAATATCAATATAGAAAAATTTGTTCTGTTGTTATTGGTATTTGTCCGTTGGTAAACAGCGCTGACTGGTGTTCAAAATAATAACTAATACATTCGGGTCATATTTATTTTTATTATATAAAGAAACTTGTTAAAAAAACAAACAAGATAGTTTATTGAAGGAGACAATAAAAGAGTGTGTCTTCTGCTGGAATTATAAATTTTATTTATTTATAACGAGACTATAGTTTCGAGGGCTTTGCCCTCTTCATCAGTCTATTACAATGGATTCACAGGAATTAATTTATGAATCTTTTATGAAACTTTCAATTTAAGATAGTTTATTAGTTTATTGTTTACTACTTTATGCAATATTGAGTGCTTTATTTAAATATTCTTCGGCATCACAATTTTGAAAAATTATCCTCATCATGATTGATAGTTGTGCAGCTGACCCGAGTAATTTAGTTATATTTTTGGCCACGAGACTGCGTAGTGCCAAGAACCACTTACCAATAGCAAGCTAACTAACTATACAAACGAGGACAATCTCATTGATTTCTCTTCAAGGTCGTTTTCCTTAATAAATCTATTTTGTGGCAATCATTTTAAAACTTTAAATACACATATTTATAAGTGCCCTTTATACGTAGAAATTGTTTTCAATAGTCCTTGCGGCACTAAATTTGTAAATATCGACCATTGAAATTTGCATATTTAATACCGAAACCCTATCCCGATTGATGTTAAAGCTGCTGTTTCATTAAATAACAATCTTAATTTTCTTGAAATTATTTTGAAAAATTGAGAATCATTAACAGAAGATATAACAAATATTTTTCGCTAAAATAATTGTAACAAGCGGTATTCGTTTTGTCTGAAAAATGTTAAAATTTAGGTACTTTTGATGGTTTTCATTTTTTCTCTCATGGCATGACATGTGAGAGATGGCGATTTGACAACGTCGCACTAAAATCACTCAATTTTTCCATATCTAAAAAACTTCTGCAACCTGTGCATTTGAGATTTTTAGCTAATTCTCTCAACCTAACTATACTGTTCTCATCTGGAATTTCCCATTGAGCTGTTTCCTGAAGTGTTTTTTTTTTTATTCTTTGTCTTTTATCGTCGCGTCGGTTAAAATGCAATGTTTCTAGATCCGAGAAACGACGCACTGAAAATATGTTTGCCTTTCTGCGCATGGGAGCGCAGGGGAAAGAGCGAAGTGCATCTGAGCTATATTAAGGAACGTCCTTAAGAATCAACATTTCTCCTACTCAATATTTTCATTTATTATTATTATTTTTATTCGTTTACCCATGCCTGGTGTCAACAGAACAAAAAAAAATATTAATCGAATTTTCATTTTCTATGTTGAGGTGATAGAAAATTTAATAATCTCCTAAACACGAAACAAACAAAAGAACCAAGTAACAACCGGTGTGTGAATCCTTACCACTCACGAGCGTAATAAAATATTCTTTTATCAAACATCATAAACGTTTCAAAGATTTTCCAGACATTCTATTAAGCGGTGAATAAATCATACATCATTCAATGTTGGTTAAACAAGTTAAGCTCTATGAAATATTTATATTAAAATAATATTAAAAGTTTCTCTCATTGCATGGTGACTTGACAACGTCGCACTAAAATCACTCGATTTTTCCATATCTAAAAAACTTCTGCAGCTAGTGCATTTGAGATTTTTAATTCTCTCAACCTAACTATACTTTTCTCATCTGGAATTTCGCATTGAGCTGTTTCATGAAGTATTTTTTTTGTCTATAAGCGTCGGTAAAAATGCCATGTTGCCAGATCCGAGAAACGACGCAGTAAAAATATTTTTGCCTTACTGCGGATGTGAGTGTAGGGGAAAGAGCGAACTACATCTGAGCTATATTAGGGAACGTCCTTAAGAATCAACATTTCTTCTACTCAATCTTTTCATTTATTATTATTATTTTTATTCGTTTACTCATGCCTTGTGTCAACAGAACAAAAAAAAACATTAATCGAATTTTCATTTTCTATGTTGAGGTGATAGAAAATTTAATAATCTCCTAAACACGAAACAAACAAAAGAACCAAGTAACAACCGGTGTGTGAATCCTTACCACTCACGAGCGTAATAAAATATTCTTTTATCAAACATCATAAACGTTTCATAAGATTTTCCAGACATTCTATTAAGCGGTGAATAAATCATACACCATTCAATGTTGGTTAAACAAGTTAAGCTCTATGAAATATTTATCAAAGTAGAATTTGATTAACGACTTTTTGATTGGCGTTTTCGTACCTTTCCCTGACACTTTCCGAATACAATCCTCGGCTGGTGACCGCCGTTTAGTTTCTTTATGGCGCGGCTCATTCTTTCTTCAATTTTTTCTTCTTCTTCTCCTGTCCCTTGAAGAAAGAAAAAAAAAGGTTCTGACGCGGGTTTTATCGCTTGACCATGAACACTGAACTACTTGTTTGGTTACTTTATAACAAGAGAGGGCTTTGTCCACGGGACAATAAAAAAAAAGAAACATCAGATGCCGGTGTGTCTCGCCTTTTTAATCGATCATCAGTCTTTATTAAACGATTGTTGTAGAAATTGGAGGCAAGCTCGACCTCTCGACTTAAATAAATTATACAAATCTTTGAGGAAGAGAAAATTAGGTCGATTTGCATTTGAATAGGATTAACTAGAAGATATCACGAACAGATTATTATAGAGGTATTTATATATAAATTTAGATGACATTTCAGATGAGGAAAAAAAATCTCAATCGAATGAGATAATTAAAAAATTCTATTGCTGAAAATTTTACTACAAGTTGTATTATCTTAGAAAATCATAAGATCATCATGGAATGGAATATTTTTAATTATATGGCAGAGGGGTTGTTTTTCACTCCCTCGGAAATCGAACCCGAGTGCCAGTAACAGCAATCCGGGCCATCTGCGAGGTGCGAACCTCTCTGAAATATGTTAACGCGTTAAATATTTTACACAAAGATTGTTATCTTAATTTGTAAAATTTCGCGATCGAGTGATTCTAAATTTAAACATATAGCCATATAATTTAAATAAAGGTCGTTGAGTGTTTCGAATTTTGAAGAAATTCAAAATTCGAAGGCTTTTCCTAATTGAATATGAAAGATTTCAATTTGCCGATGGTAATAAATTCAAATTTGTATTATTTTACCATACATTGCTATGAATTGAACTATCAAACCAAGAATAATATACATTTATTTAATATATAGGCAGCCAGGGACGTAACTACGAGGGGGGGGGGGTCTCCCCCCCATTTTAAGCGGTTAGTTTGTGCATTTTTAGACTTCTGGGGGCCTACTAATTATGTATACAAAATTTGCCTGAGTTTGGTCCAAGAGCCTAGATTTTCATTATTTGACCCTATACCCCCCATGCCCCATTTTGGGAGCTTAGTTTTTGAATTTTTAGACTTCTGGGCCCCCACTAATTATGTATACAAATTTTATTTATTTTCTTAGAAAGACGGACTTGAAAGCGAAATAAGTAGATTAAAATTAATGACAGTAAATAAATTATTTCTATTTTATTCAAATTCCGACGTTTCGGAGACTTTTTCTCTCCTTCTTTAGGGTATTTAATAGTCGGAATTTGAATAAAATTTAAATAATTTATGGACTGCCCTTCATTATAACCTACTTATGTATACAAAATTTGGTAAAGTTTAATCCAAGAGCCTAGATTGTCATTTTTTGACGCCCCCCCCCCCCCGCCAAATGACAAGCTGCACGAAAAAAAATTTCGTCAGTCGATTCTACTTGACTTGTGAAGCCCCTGTAGCTAAATTTTCACCTCATTTAAACAACTATTGATGGAACTAGAGGTTTCGATCACGTTTTTCGGATTCTAAACCACCGTGGGTCATTGCCAATCTCTATATAGGCTGTGAGTACAATCCAATCGAAAACTTAGGACACGACTCAAGCCAAGCGGCATCTATGTCGGATTGCACATTACATGTTTTGAAACCATGAAGTGAAAAATTATTATAATTTGTCAATACATGTAATGCTCAATACGACATAGATGACGCTGGGCTAGTGTCCTGAGTTTTTGACTGAACTGTACTCACAGTCTATAAAGAGCTGGACGAGGGATGAACCGCGACCTAAAATCCTGTACACCTACTTCCACTTCAACTTTCATTTCCAAGTAGAAGACAATAGAATACAATAGATTATCTAATGAATTCCAAAATAATTCCAATCGCCCAGGTGTACACCTAATTCCAATCGCGGTTCACCCCTCGGAGCTGGATAATAACGTGGCCATGATGCTGAGATTCAGCAGTCTATACACACACCGACCATTAAATTTTCCGGTTAGTTTTGGCCATGACGCTCACAAAACTCGTTTTAACTTACATTCTTCGCTCTATAAGTGAAGTAAAAGCCATTTTTCAGAATATAGTGAAAAACCCGAGGGGTGAACCGCGATTGGAACTAGGTGTACACTGTCTTTGGAATTATTTGGAATTACTTTGGAATTCATTAGATAATCTATTGTCATCTATTGTCTTCTGATTGGAAATGAAAGTGGAAGTGGAAGTAGTTGTACACGATTTTAGGTCGCGGTTCACCCCTCGGAAAAACCGAAAAGAATGCAATTATAATGGAACTTCCGATGATATCTTGAGCGGATAACTTAGGTTTTTATTTCAATTTTTCTGAATATTTTTGTTTTTGGGCTATCACTACTACAAACAAATGTATGATCTTGGAGGCTTATTTTGGGCACATAACCCGTATTTTTGGAGGAAAACTCGCGCTTTAACTAATTATCTGTAATGGCTAGTATAAACTTCCTATTAATATTAAAAAATTGAAGGTCAATTATAACAGTGAAATTAAAAGACTTTGAAATGTCTTTTTCCGGAGATGCCATTCCGATACTTCTAGTTGCCTTGACATTTTTAAAGCATAGCAAACCAGAGAATCACCGAGTTTACTTTTTTTTGTTTAGAATACGTAAATCCAGCTCTTTATTTTTTTCTCAAAAACGATTAAACTGGCCACAAACTAACTATATTTAATATTAATACTAAGTAGAAAAAACTTCATACAAGGTGTTTATTGGCAATATCATTTTTCTCAATTATTACATGAGTTTTTTTTTATCAAAAACAGGTGCTGATGATGCAGTCTTAGGCGAAACAAAATGTACATAATGTCCACCGAGAGGTGAACCGCGACCTAAAATCGTGTACACCTACATCCACTTCCACTTTCATTTCCAAGTAGAAGATAATAAATGACAATAGATTATCGAATGAATTCCAAAGTAATTCCAAATAATTCCAAAGATGGTGTACACCTAATTCCAATCGTGGCTCACACCTCGGTGTCCACCCATTAACTGCAAACACAATAAAAATAATAAAACTCAAAAATAAAATAAAATACACTAAAAGGTATAAAATAATGATCTAATTTATTTACAACTAAACGACGAAATATTTACTTGAAATCACTTTTTGAAGTCGGTGCCAAACATATACGTTTTATGAATCAAACTCGACGGATTTTACTTAGTTCTATTGGCGGGTACACTTGCTTATATAGTTTGTTTAGCACCGACTTCAAAAAGTGATTTCATTTAAATATTTCGTCGTTTAGTTGAAACTAAATTAGATTATTATTTTATACCCTTTAGTGTATTTTATTTTATTTTTGAGTTTTATTATTTTATTTGTTGCATTTAATTTTTTTGAAGCCGGTTTTATTTTTTTTTTTTTTTATAAAAAATATTTATATTTTTCTCTTTTTAGTGATGTTATTAATAGTGACTTAATAAAATACCTTGCATGCATCTCTTAAAAGAAAGGGTCGGGCGAATTAATCAGAAAATGATAATAAAATTAAATTCATAAATACAGAAATTCTCTAGAAACGTTTGCGGGTTTTAAATGAACGTTTTAAGATTGATTTTTTGTAAAAAATTTTATTTATTATAATTTCGATTATTTGCTCATAAGAATTGGATATTTACGTTAATTCGTCATTGATCATATTATCAGAGCTTGACTAAATTAATATGGGACCATCCCTAAGGTACCCTCTTTCCAATATAAAAAGAATCATCGAAATCGGTTCATAAACAAAGAAGTTATGCCTAAACAAACATAGCAAAAAAGGTCCAATATCAATGAAAAAAAACGGGACCAATCAGAAACTAGACTGAACCCAATGTAAAAAAAAACATCAAAATTGGTTTACAATTGGCGAAGATATCAGGTAACATAGACAAAAAAAATTCAGTCGAATTGAGAACCTCCTCCTTTTTTGAAGTCGGTTAAAAATACTAAAATCAATTTAGGGTTTCATTTCATTATTGAACAATCAAAGTGTTTCCCAAGACCTCAGAAAATTTTCCCCACAAGACCTTCTATAAATATATTTAATTTAAAATAAGTATTTTGCGGAAAACATTTTGTGATTGAAAATAGTCCCTGGTATGAGGAAGGATCATTTTTTTTCTTTCAGATCCGATTCTTAATCGTCATTAGAAATGTCCCTAACATAAATGCTAATCTGCCATTGCGTGGTACTTTATAAAAGAGTAGAACGTGAGGGGAATGATGTGTGGGCTCCCAGATCCATCTCAGCGTTGATACTGTGCCTGATAAGCAAATTACGGAATTAAAATGGCGATCAGGGGATTGTATTATATTTATCCGTTCGTTTGTAAGTGGCATCTGATAGGATCGGTTATATTGGGTTATTGGTCTGCCCCTGGGGAGGCTCCACGCCCTTTTGCCGCCCTTTGCTTGTCGTGGTCGTAGATCGCCTTTTCATTAAAACGAGGGGTGGCTGCTTTTGAGACCCTTCGGGGACCATCACAATAAGTGTTCTCTAAATAATCGGGTATGAATTGAGTTACCAGCAAAAAAAGACGCCCTCGTGTTTAGAAATTAAATGGGACATCTAATTTAACGATAGACGCTGACGATTGCATCTGGATTAGTGAAAGGACGTGGGGGAAGATCCTCACTCTCGTCACTGATTGGATAAAGAAATCGCATTACAATTAGGGTAGGCTAGAACTCTTATAGGAGTGTCCAAAGTACTAAGTTTTGATATAGGAATACATCTAACGATTTTATCATTAGCATAAGGGAAACTCTTTAAGGATTCCTCCATGACACTTTGGAATTCCTAAAATCAATCTGTTTTGAGTAATCGAATTGCGTGTGATTGGCGATACCTTGCTTGCGGTCTGTCAATGCTAAAATTCCGTGATGTCTTGTTTTGTACTTGTAATTGTTGTTATTGTGTTTTTACTTTACCACACAGAGTATGGTCAAGTATTGTAATCGTGCATGAAAAAAGTGGTTTTTTCCTTCTTTTTTTCAAAATTTCTCAAAAACGGCTCAAACTATTTTGATTAAAAAAATTGAGCGAACCAGGGCATTTTGCTCTACAAAAAAGCTCTAAAAAGTGAACATCGAAAAAATTATATTTCGGGATAATAATTGTTTTGTCCAAATGTCTGTTAGTTAGTTAGTCCGTGCGTTACCAAGTTTGTAGACGAGCTAGCTCAAAAACTAGTCAGAATATCGAAACCAAATTTCACACGTAGTTTTGGTCCATTGAGATTAAGAGCTGATTAGATTTTGGTGCATAACGACCCAAAATTAAGGGGGGTGGAGGGTTAAAAATTAAAAATCTAGGCCGTTTGAGCAACCTCAACCAAATTTTGTATATATAATCAGTGGGTCCCCAGAAGACTAAAAATGCAAAAACTAACCGCCCAAAATGGGGGGGGGGGTCAAAAAATGAAAATCTTGGCCATTTACCAAACTCAACCAAATTTTGTATACATAATCAGTGGGACACCAGAAGTATAAAAATGTAAAAACTAACCCCTCCCCCCCTACATGATTATAAATAATTTTAGGGGCCATGTTGTATGGTAAAGTCAAGTGGATGGACACATCTGAACACGTCAGCTTATTTCACTCTCTTTTTGGATCTTGTGTGTGTTTGTATTGTGATTGGTGTGTCACCTTATATTTTCGAAATTTGTGTATGTTTATATTATGACTAATGTATCACCTTATATTTTGTATTTCTTGTATGTTTATATTATTATTAATTTGTATTTCTTGTATGTTTATATTATGATTAACGTATCACCTTATATTGTTGTAAATTTACTTTGTACTTGTATTGTTATGTATAAGGACACTTTTGTCCGTCTACTGATTTAAAATAAAAATAAAATAAAAAATAATAAAAATTCGCCTTAACACGCTATTCACAAGAAAGACATCAAAATTTATAATTTACTACAAAATCACACTTTTTACTTTCCCTAATATAATTAGTATTGAAATGTTTGCCTTGTTTATTGATATTCTGGCAATGTACTCTTAAGGAGTCCTTGCGTTTCTAGTGAAGAAAGGGGTTCAAACGCGACTCCATTTAGGCCTTCCCAAACCTTGGGATGCAAGCAACATGACTAAGATTGTTAATTCTGTAAATATGCCAACAGTACATAAAGCCTACGGCCTCAGAACAAACTCTAATATGTTTATTAACTTCGGTAATTTATTCACACACACTTTTAAATATATAGGTATATACGAGGGGTGAACCGCGATTGGAATTAGGTGTACACGTCTTTGTAATTATTTTGGAATTCATTAGATAATGCCCCTTCATCTATTGTCTTCTACTTGGAAATGAAAGTGGAAGTGGAAGTAGGTGTACGCGATATTAGGTCGCGGTTCACCCCTCAGGTATATCTATCTACTATCCTAAAGAACTTATATTTTCTGGACTTTAATAATTTTAATAGTAAATGAACCATTACTTTGGCCGAAAAAAAAAATTGATTGTTCAATGCCAAAAACCTCATGTTATTTAGATGGGAAACTTAATCGGTGTGTAGCACTAGATTTAAATTGAGATAGGGGCTTCAATCTTAGCGGATATTTTTTTTATTTATTTATAACCATATGAGCCCCTGTCAGCGTAAATATTCGGAAATTTCCAAAATAAGGAGCACCTAATAGGCTTGTAAACAATTTTAGAGTAAAATTTTGAAAAAAAATGGAAAAAATTTATTTCGATTCAATACTTTTTCTTGAGTATGATGAACATTAACTGAAAAAAGAATTTAAACTTTTTTCTGTAAAATTATTTTGAATGTCCTATTTTAAATATGATCTAATCAAGAAAAGGCATCAAATTGGTCACAAAAAATAAAATAAAAAAATACATAAAACAAAACATTCAAATGCATGTTAAGCAGATTCCAAAAAATGTTTTGAAATTCGAGAAGTGTCTCTCCATGTTGGATTCTATAAATCACCCTAAACTTTTATAGATGACAAATAAATAATTAAAATTCCAATTCCACCCTCATCTTCTCTTCAGATTAGAATGCAACACCAATGCTTGCCACAGGTTTCTTAGATTTAACTCATAATTTGTTGGCTCTTAAAATGTTTAATGGAAGGTAACAACACGAGATTTTTTTTTTATGTTGAAACCTTAGAATTTGAGCAAACGAGCGGAGGCCTAGGATGCCCGGTTGTCTGATTTAAGGTTCCTGGAATCAGTCGCGAGTGATAAATAGCCGAAAAAAAGGGGCAGGAAAGGAATCGTTAGTGGAAATCCCTCAAAAGGGATCCTCGTTTAGCACCCCATAAAACAGGCCTTCAATTAGTAGCTATATTAATATATTGGCTGTCGAGAGAAAAAAAACTTTTTTCTTTTCACTAATAGCTTAATTTAAATACCAATAAATTTTTTCGACTAAAGGGTCAAATTTATTAAAATTATTGAAGTAAAAAATCACATTTTACTAATTACAAAAGGTCATCGTGTAGCCAATTATTTCACACAAGATTCACAGTGTTGGGTCTTCGAGACAGACTTCTAAAAACTTCAATCCAGTACGAAAGATTTTATTTAAGGGAGTTCGGGACAGCTTATCTATTTGGTTGATCTTCGGAAAAAATCCTTTGTATTTCTGCAGAGTGACAACATCTGCCTACTAAATTTTTTAATAAAAAAAAAAATTGTGAAACTATAGTCTCGTTATAAATAAAATTTATAATTCCAGCAGAAGACACTCTTTTATTGCCTCCTTCAAAAAAAATTGTTAATGATGAGGTTAATTTCGAATAAAAATCTTTGTTTTGATAATATTAATAAAAATTCAGATAATTTTTTTCTCATTATAAAAACATTTATTTAACACAAAAACGATTTCAAAAAATAGAGTTGGAATTCTACAATAGTGCTTTTGTTATATTCTGTTGGCTACAAATAACTTTTTATTTTTACATTTGTGAATAACTAATTAACTAGACTGTCAAATCTATTGAAAAATATATCATTCGATTCATAAAAGTTGAATTAGTGATCTGTATAAATTTTTTGAAAATGGTTTAATTTGTATAGAAGTTATACACCTTTTAAAAGCTCGGTCTATTTACTTCCATGTTAAAATGACAATTTTCAATAATTTATTTCTCTGTAATGAGACAGACGATCAACTTCAAATTTCGGGAATAAATATTTAACACATCAATGATTCGATGGTAAAAATTTGAGAATTTTCTTATAAAAATGATAAACAGTCCCGAACCACCTTAAGTGAGTGGAATTGTAATACAGGTGTGCCCATAGGGGTACGTTTTTCATAGATTTTACTGATTTGACAATTTTTAATCAGAGAATGATTGAAAGATAAAAAGTTGAAATTAGGCAAAGTGCCAAACTTGTACGCTAAATTTCAGCTCATTAGCTACAACCGTGTTAGACATCTACATGATAATTAATTGTATTGTGATCTTTTTCAACTGGAAGTTATAAAAGTAAAAAAAAAAATTTAGAATCTGACTTTGAACTTTTGAGTTATTGTGGGAATCGCAATCCAAATATGGTAGACACACAGACAGAGTGAAAAAAATATTGTCCCCACATTTTATATACCTATTCATAAACACAAGTAAGCAAAAATTAATAAATTCTGTGAGCAGTAAAAATTACAGTATTTAGGCCAAGGTGTATGGATCATTCAAAAAACAATATGAAATAAAAAGCAAAAACACAATTCAAAAGATTACTGAAAGTGAAGGGCGATGGGTTCATCTCTAGTACATATTTCAATTGAATATGCAATTTCGAAAAAGGCACATTTCGCATATTTTGACAAATACACTTTTTCATATAAATGTGTACTAAAAGCATCCCTGAGCCTACTATTCTCGAAAAATGCACAACTCTGGTATTTATTTTATTGTCCCCAACATTTTTCATTCCTAAACATTTTAAATTTTCAGACATGTGCCCTTTTCGAAATTGCATATTTAGGGCCGGTTATATGTCGCAAAGTAAATGCTTTTTACCACAAACCAAGGGTAGATAGTAAATGGAGGGACTGGGATGGCCAATCAGATGACAGGCACTGTCCATTTACCATCTACCCTTGGTTAGTGGTAAAAAGCATTTACTTTGCGACATACAACCGGCCCTTAATCCTACATATATTATAAAATAGAATGTTCACATGTTTGTGTGTCCATTTTAAAAGTCAGAGAGGTGGCGTTATGAGAGCTTTTTTTTAACATTTGCCATTTTTTTTTTTTATTTATTAATTATTAAATTTGGACTAACATTATTTCTTTAAAAAAAAGAATCATCGAAATCGATCCACGTGGTAAAAAGTTCTCACTAAACATACATAAAATAAATAAATAAATAAATAGTTAGATATCTTGACTATCTTGGAGCTATACTGATCCAAACGCAGAAAGAATAATTAAAATCGGTTCATAAACAAAGTTATGCCTGAACAAACAAAAGGTCCAATACCAAATGAAATTTATATTTTTACCAATCGGAAACTAGACTGAACCCAATGCAAAAAAATCGGTTTATATCAGGTAACATAGACACACAAAAATCAGTCGAATTGAGAACCTCCTCCTTTTTTGAAGTCGGTTAAAAAATAGCATTTGTTTATTAAACAGAGCTTTTGACAACTCTCTTAGAGGGAGAAAATTCAAGTGTTGGCTATCCTTGGTTCATCTATTTTTTAAGATAAATTTTTTGGGTGAAAATCAATCATTCATATGTGGTACAATAAAATAAAATCTCGAGACGCTACCCGCCAAGGCAACCCGCCCGAAGATATATATTTTGATTAAAATTCAAAGAAACAAATCATTATATACAGCATAACGAGTCTAGATTAAGACCACTATACTCGAGGAGTGAGCCGCGATTGGAATTTCGTGTACACCGTCTTTGTAATTATTTGGAATTACTTTGGAATTCATTAGATAATCTATTGTCATCTATTGTCTTCTACTTGGAAATGAAAGTTGAAGTGGAAGTAGGTGTACACAATTTAAGGTCGCGGTTCACCCCTCGGCTATACTTATAAGTCAAATAAATTAAAATAAAAACATATTTCAAAAAAATTTTGTATTAATTTACTATTTTTCATGGATAAATTAAGAAGAAATTATGTCATCGTTAAAAAAAAGAAAGTAAATTATTTATATATATATTAGAAAACTAGAAAGTATTAATATTAAGATGTATTTACCTTTAATAAAGTAGGAGGTGTTGGTCTGAGTCTTTCTCGACGACAACTGAAGCGAGAATTTTGAATGGAAAGAATCCCGTTTTTCGATAAGATAAAAGAGTCGGCGAAAATTCGCTGAATTTTGATAAATATTTTTTCAACAGATTGATAAATTTTATATTATTTATAATAATAAAATGTTATATACTCCCCATATGACTATAACTTACCCCGCATTAATAAGAAACCGCAACTTTATAATACAATAGTCAAAAATCTTAATAAAAATAAATTAATTATAAGAGAATTTACTATGTAGATTTTTTTTTCTGTTAAAAAATGTCTGAAAATTTGAGAAAATAAATTTTCAAATATGTTTTTTCTGTCTGTTTGTTTGTGTGTTTTTAAATTCAGATTACATATACTTATACTATAACTCAAAAACGAGATAAGTAGAGAGCTGGTAATTTTAAAACAAATCAGAAATTAAATTTTAGAGATCTATAAGTTCACTTCTTCTAGTTGAAAAATAAAAAAAATTAAATTAAAATTAAAAAAAGGGCTGTCGAAAAAGTGTAGCTTGACCACTCACTTACTCACTCACTGACAGATCATCAAATCCTAAAGGGTAATTTGGCCTAGTAGTAGAGTTTGGGACACAAACAAAGGAAAAATTCCAAAAATTCAAACTTTTTATTTTTAACACCTTCAAAATGGGGGAGGATCAAAAATGAAAATTCTAGCCAGTTGGACCAAACTCAACCAAATTTTGTATAAATATTCTGTGGGCCCACTGAAGGCTAGAAATGCAAAAACTAACCACCCCAAATGGGGAGGGGGGTCAAAAACGAAAATTCTATAACTTTCAAGGAGATAGGTGTTGGTTCTAGGTGAAACATTTTCATATAATAATAAAACTTGAGCAAGATGCGAGGTAGGTTTCACAAAAACTACTAATATAGTATCTTAAATTTAATACAATAAAAAAAGAAAAGGGCCATTTTAAATAGATCCCAGTAGATTTTTTTTTTACATAATATAGTTTTTTTTAAATTTTAATTTTACAACAAGTTTTTTTTGTAATTTTTATTTACATTTGTATAATTAAATTTTTAAATTTTTGCACGCGAAAAGGCTTTGAAAAACCCGGCCATGATGCGGCAACTCTACCTTCTGCTCTACTGAGAGAATATCTTTTTTTTCTTGGGCCCCGAAGAAGGGAAAGTTTCAGTTTTTCAATTTTCTCCTTTATTAATGTGCCAAGCTTTATCAGTATGCCAAATTTCAGAATTCTAGCTTGATTCTATTTTTATTATACCTATGTTAATTAAGGCTATACTGAATTCCACTCCTTCCTTTTAGGTCCTGAAAAAGGGAAAGTTTCACTTTTTCGATTTTTTCCTTTAATTGTAGCCGAAAATCTACCAGTATGCCAAATTTCAGCATTCTAGGACCAGCGGAAGTACTTTAGGTTTTTGATATGTCAGTCAGTCAGTCATTCAGTCAGTCAGTCAGTCAGTGTTAAAAACGGGCCTTTTCAGAGCTTAATAATTCTCTCAACTTAACTATTCTTGGAGAATTTAACTTGCCTACACACTAGATTTCACTACTTTTTCGAACTTGACCCGTTTTTTCACAGAATGTTTTGGTTGAGATATATACTTCCCTAATAAAGCTAGCGCTTTTACAGAAGATAATTTTCATGTTTTAAGTTTTAATTAATTTACAAAAATAAAAACAGGTAGACATTTTAGAAAATTATTTTAAAGTATTTTCTTTATCTTAGTTTTAATCTCAGGAAAAAGCTTGTTTTCGAAATCTTTTTTTCTGTTTGTTTGTTTGTTCTTCAAAAAAAATGTCGAAAGAAACCATCGAAGAATTTAGTTTTGAATATTTTTTAAGAAATTTAAATGTGAGCAATAAAACGTTTGCTTATAAAACGTCCCTTCTTGGATGGGAAAATTAAATATTTTTCTTGAAAATTCCATCCACGATCATGTTAATGGCCATTATATAGTTTTCATGCGTTAAGAACTTCCGAGCCCAAGCAGACGTGGCCGCCATTTCGAACAGTCCAAGACAGTGGAAATCTCCTTCTATGATCTTTTCTTGAAGAAGAAGTAGAAAAAAAAATATTTTATTCATATTCAATCGTAAGGGGTGGTAAATGTTTTCATAATCGAAAAGAAAGAAAAATGATTTTCGATTATTTACATCGGTTTGATTGCTCTCTGGTGGCCGGTGATAGATTCTCACCAAATGATCCATTGACATGTCTTTTGGTGAGGTGGTGAATAAGAAACCGGGAGAAACTTCGTGGGAGCGGGCCTGGTGTTCAAAATAAATCATCAAAACTCTTCATCGGTGGTCTTGGAATTTCGGAAAAGAATCGTCTGTAAGAGTACAAGGCATACATCATAAGCGGGAAGAAACAACTCTCCCATTGATCAAATTGAAACATTTGGATTCAATGAAAGTTACTGAAATTATTCTTCATATTTTAAGATTTGTGATTCAAAGAAGATGATTAATATAAGAGAAAAATCGAGCAACGAAGAAAAATTTAAAATTTATAAATACAAATAAGCTGAAGAGTTCTGATGTGGCCATCCACTTGACTTAACCATACAACCTGGCCCCTCACTTAAATTAATATTTAATAAAATTATTTATAATCATGTAGGGGAGGGGGTTAGTTTTTGCATTTTTAGACTCCTAGGGGCACACTGATTATGTATACAAAATTTGGTTGAGTTTGGTAAATGCCCAAGATTATGATTTTTTGACCCCCCCCCCCCTTTGGGCGGTTAGTTTTTGCATTTTTAGACTTCTGGGGACCCACTGATTATCTATACAAAAATTGGTTGAGTTTGGTAAATGGCCAAGATTTTTATTTTTTGACCCTCCACCCCCCCTTTTTTGGCGGTTAGATTTTGCATTTTTAGACTTCTGGGGGTCCCCTGATTATGTATACAAAATTTGGTTGAGTTTGCTCAAACGACCTAGATTTTTAATTTTTAAACCCCCTCTCGACCCCCCTTAATTTTGGGTCGAAATGCACCAAAATCTAATCAGCTCTTAAGCTTAATGGACCAAAACTACGTGTAAAATTTATTTTCGATATTCACACTAGTTTTTGAGCTAGCTCGTACACAAATTTGATAAAGCACAGACTAACTAACTAACAGACATTTTGACAAAACAATTCTTATCTCAAAAAAATTAATTTTTTCGATGTTCACTTATTAGAGCTTTTTTGTAGACCGAAATGCTATGGTTTCGCTCAATTTTTTCAATCGAAATAGTTTGAGCCGTTTTTTAAATATTTTGCAAAAAAGAAGGAAAAACCCCAATTTTTCATGCACCATTACAATACTTGACCATATCCTGTATGGTAAAGTAAAAAATATGACATTGAAAAACAAATGGGTTAAAAATAACGAATCATCAAAGAGAAATGTGAGGGTGCGGGCAAATTTTTTCTGCACTAATTTTCAAAAATTTTAAAAATAGAAAGAAAAAGTATTCACTTTTTATGATTCTTACTCTTTTCGAAAAATTTTGTGACTTAGAAATGTTTATGTCAGTGTACGTTTAGAGCTCGAAAACTGAAACTTGGCTTCTGCCAAAGGTATAATTATTTATACTATTTTTTGTGGCTAATTTCAGCCACCACTATTTGAGACCAATAGAAATTATTTGAAATAAGATTTATCTAAAGAAAATCAAGTTGTTTGGATATTATACTAAAGCACTGATTCACAAATCGAATTTGTGAAACGGCTGTATAAAAGACGACTCAAAATCACATCCAGTGTTTTACATATTGACACTGATAAACAGGTGAATTTTCGAAATATAGAGATAATCCATCTATTTTCATTGGATCTAAACAATGTTCAGTCAATTACACTGCTCGACAAAAATTAAACAAACATTTCTGCCCGTAAACCTAACAATGGATTCCAGTAGAGTTTTATACGCTGGTTATCATGCAATTTTTCGATTTTCTTTTTGAGTATTTTTTTTTTTTTTTTTTTTTTTTAAACTGCCCGGTAGGAAAGTTAACGCTTGGGTTCAATTCCTAAGGTGACGAAACCCTCTCTGATGTGCAGTATTTCTTAGAATTTAACCTTAAAATTAAATTATTTTTGATATCATTGTCCTTGATTGCTTATCGGCATTAGACTTAAATTCCCGAGGGGGTGAATACAACCATCCTGAGACATTATAAAAATTATCCATAATAGCTCGAATTCAGTAGATATCAGAACCTTTATGATTTAATATAGAAGTCTATCTCTGCTTCAATTAGAGATATAATAAACTTTTATAAGTACCTAGATAGCACACTCGGTTTAGAAGCTGTCTTATTCAGTTTTTATTGTCATTAAGATGTCTAGAAAATATCTGAAACAAGTCTGCTAACAAGGCAATAATCTAGTCAAAATTATGAAAATATAATGAAGATATGGAATAAGTTTATATATTTCCAAAAAAATCCATGACG
Source organism: Forficula auricularia (assembly GCA_024734495.1). Taxonomy (NCBI): domain Eukaryota; kingdom Metazoa; phylum Arthropoda; class Insecta; order Dermaptera; family Forficulidae; genus Forficula; species Forficula auricularia. The sequence continues at coordinate 30,040,659 of JALMQS010000225.1, forward strand.
TCTCTTTGATCACAAATCTCAAAATATGAAGAATAACACTGATTATCAAAAAGTCTCCCCGTAAAACTAACATTGCCTTCCAGAAGAGTATTATCCACTGATTATAATGCAATTTTCCGATTTTTTACAACCCGCCAGAGTTTTGAGATATTATCGGTCAAAACGACGAAAAATGCCATTTTGACCTATATTAGAGTCACATTAGATATTAAACAGCAATATTTGAAATCAAAGTATTTTTTGACGTAATAGAAAACAGCTTCCTCTTTGATTTTCAAATTACCACTTGTTTTTAGCTCAATTAGAACTCGAGTTATAACTAAAAAACTAAGATATTATGTTTTTATCTATGTTTATTATCCTTTATAATTACATAGTTTTAGTTTTTTAGTTATAACTCGAGTTCTAATTGAGCTAAAAACAAATAGTAATTTGAAAATCAAAGAGGAAGCTGTTTTCTATTACGTCAAAAAATATTTTGATTACAAATATTTCTGTTTAATATCTAATAGGTCAAAATGGTCTTTTTCGTCGTTTTGACCGATAATATCTGAAAACTCTGACGTGTTGTAAAAAATCGGAAAATTGCATGATAATCACCGTATAAAACCCTACTGGAATCCATTGTTAAGTTTAAGGGGGAAATTTTGGTTTAATAGTGTTATTGGTTATAAAAGTTCCAATCGCCGATAGTGGCAGAGTTAAGATTTCTAAACAAAATCACGAGATTTCGATGTATATTGATTGAATTCGAGTTGATATGGATAACTTATATAATGTCTCAGATGGTTTCTATTCACCTCCTAAGGAATTGAATCCAAATTTCAAAAATCAATCAAGGACAATGATGTTCTTCGAGGCAAAAGCAATAATACATAATATGCTAAAACCACGGATGTGTAAATTTTCCAATATTTCACTAATGCAGTGTGTATTAATGATGTTTATTTTTAAATCAAAGATAAGTATTTATTACTCTTGAATAGCATGAGAAACTCATTAGAATAAATGTACAAACAGATTTTTAGGGGGCAATTCAATTTTCTAATAACAAGTATTTGCACATTCCTGATTTTTTGGAAAAAGGATAAAAATATAAAAGAAGAAATTTTCCTAAAAGATTTAATCTTCAACTTTGAAAAATTTGGCGATCAAATTTAAAATCTAACATGGGCATAGATAAACCATATACTAGTATATGTCAACCGATGTTACAGGTGTATACTTAAATTTTGACACTATTACAGGATCCTTGATTTCCGCAACTTGAAAATGTGAATGAATCTTTTAAAATAAGAGACGAAGCAGTCAGCCAGGTCATTTAATAGCCACACCTCGTATAATGGGAGCGCCTGATATTTAGACAACCAAATCGGCAGATCAGTTAAGGGTACTACCCTGGAAAAAAAGGCGTAAACCATTTTGACCATAATAAAATTTATATCCCTGTCAAATTTCAATTTTCTTCTCAAACGGTTTGCTAACAAATTTACGAAAAGCCTAGTGTTTTACTTGAATTTTGTTTTTTAGACAACCAAATCGGCAGATCAGATAAAGGTACTACTCTGGAAAAAAGTGTAAACCATTTTTTCTTTATCCAATGCGAAGCAGATAAAATATTGGTTCGATATCATATAAATAAGCCACACCTCGTATAATGGGACCGCCTAATATTTAGACAACTGAATTGCCAGATCAGTTAAGGGTACCCTGAAAAAAAATGCGTAAGCCATTTTTACTTTATCCAATACGAAGCAGATAAAATATTGGTTCGATATCATATAAATAAGCCACACCTCGTATAATGGGAGCGCCTGATATTTAGACAACCAAATCGGCAGATCAGTTAAGGGTACTACCCTTCAAAAAATGGCATAAACCATTTTTACTTTATCCAATGCGAAGAAGATAAAATATTGGATCGAAATCATATAAATATAGTAAGCATTAATAAATGTTAATGTGATTTATATAAATAAGCTATACAATAATAAAAAGTAATTAAGTTGAAATAGAAAATAATCTCTATAAATTAAGTCATTTAGTAATCGCTTATGATTCGTGAACGCGGTTTCTTCTTTCATACTCAATTATATATTATAATTTCAAAAAAGTTGTTTATTTAAGAAAACAAGGCAAGTGGTAAAAAAAATTATTTACAGGTGCCCTTTTATTGGGGAACCAATTAAAGTAGACAACTTTTATGAGTAGGAATAGTAGAAAAGCAACCACTGGCACGGGATTGAGATTATCTGTGTAGAATATTGTTCCAAGCAAGCCGTAACCGATTAAATCAGATTCATTTTCAGACAGGTGAGGTAACAATCATAAAATGGAAAATCACACACACACACATAGACATGTAAACATTTTTCAATCATTAACCGATTCGCTTCTATTTGAATAAGCGGCTGAGATTGGATTTTTTTTATTAATAAAATCATTAGAGACCTTTCTTCTTCCTTCGGGGACATTTGGAAGAAATTTATTTATGAAGAAATTAGATAGAGAATGGGACTAGTTAGAGGCTGTTGGGCACGTTTCTCTCAAAAGGAATAATTTTATAAATTATTAAGTCATTTGTTAATATTTTTAATTTTATTCACTTTTTTTTTTTATTAACAACTAAAAAATAATTTTTTCTACAGGCTTATTTAATTTAAGGGGAACCTACTGTTTTTGTTATAATTAAAAAAAAATACTATATTGAAATTAATTTAAAATTATTGGGACATTAATAAAGTATCCAAAAAACTTACTATAAAGCTTAGACATAATATTAAATAAAGTTTTTCACAGATATAAATAAAGTCAAGTTTTGACCAAAAGGTAAGTCTCGTGACGTGGCGTTTGTCGCCTTTATTATATAGTATAGATATATATATATACATTATGTCGGGATAATGTATACTTACATTTTCCGGCGAATGTATACACTTTTCACTCCATTCAATACACATTTGCCTTTGGAAATTAGAGGAAAGTACATTGTACTCACTTTGACCATAGAATTGGCGAATGTGTGAACAAAGCTATAAATAAGGTTATGTATTTTTTTTGTAAGATAATTTTTTTCCAGAAATTTAACCATAATTAATTTAACCATACCACAAATTAGGGAAGATTATGGGTTGATAGTCCAGTCAAATTAAAGGTCGGATTACAGCTGAAGTATTAGGGATAGAAAAAATATAAATACACTTTGACCATAGAGTTGGCGAATGTGTGAATGAAGCTATAAATAAGGTTATGTATTTTTTTTGTAAGATAATTTTTTTCCAGAAATTTAACCATAATTAATTTAACCATACCGCAAAGTAGGGAAGATTATGGGTTGATAGTCCAGTCAAATTAGAGGTCGGATTACAGCTAAAGTATTAGAGATAGAAAAAATATAAATACACTTTTTATAGAAAATTTAATAAACTATATTTTTTATCTTAACAATTTTTTGGTATCAGTTTTAGTTGCCGAGATATAGGAAAAAACTGAAAAAGTGTACCTTTTTTCCTACATTGCGGCTCGAGATTTTGACGGGGACTTTTAGGAAGTCATAATAAACATTTATACCAAAATTCAGATCTTTACTGATTATTTTTTTTTTTCTAATTTAACTGGACTATAAGATTAATATATAAGGTCAGGTGGGGTAACTGGGCCCGGGGGCAACTGGGTCAGGGGTCGTGTAACCCCAGAGCTTTTTAATTTTACCGCATTTTTTTAGCGCAATTCACTTTTTCATATTGGTGGGAAATTTTCAGTGTTCCTGAATTAGAGAAATTTCTTTAAGTTTATTTTATACTTAAGTACTTAGTTAAGTTAATTACTTATTTACTTATTTACCTATTTATGTGCTTACTGGACGTGGGTTCATGAAAAGATGGGAATTGGAATAATTATCGGAAAAGAGGATCGGATTGCAAATTGGAATTGGAATACTTATCGGAAAAGAGGTTTTTTTTATCTAATTAGTTTTTTCCTCTTATTAGATTATTATTATTTTTCCTATTATGTGCTTACTTCTTACCTAGTTGCCTTACCCAGTTTCTTGAAAATATTAAGACTTGAGTAAGTACTTAATTAAGGCTTTCTTAAACATAAGGAACTTATTTAACTTTATTTCAATGGGTAAAATAAAATTATTTTGTTTAGATGTTTGATTTATGATACTTTTTTTTTTGTATTTTCTGTAATAAAAATCGATTTTAAAAATTATACTTGGCGTTTAAACTTATCTACCTTAAAAAATTCAATAGAATAAAAAAAAATAGAGGTCTCGGTGCAACGGGGCCAGCCTAGTCAGGGCCCAATTACCCCGAATCGCTTACATCTTTGATTATTTTTAATCCATATACAAAAGTTGAAAGTATCATGGATCTATAAATTGTGAGGAAGCTTAGTTATAGCCAAAAATATGGAGTACTAACCTTGGGAAAACAAAAGAAGCTGGCCCAATTACCCCACCTGACCTTAAAAGGAACATATTTCTTTATATCCTTTTAACTAACTAGTAGAACCCCCAGAACAAAGTTCTGACTACGCCCCTGCATCAACAGACTGCAATTTCATCACAGCCACGATTTCCAACAACATTAATGTATACATTTCCCGGATAATGTGGATACAGTTTATATTTTATTATTTACAATCCAATTCACCTCAGTTTTGGACGAATGTTCCCGGACAATGTGAACATCATCCGACTATGCACATTTACCGTAACATGTATATGTTTATTTGCATTAAGCAGAAGACAACATCATTGTTTTCTCCTTAAGAGTATTTATTGTTTACGATGCGTTTCTGTTTAATTGTTGAATTCTCAATGGTAAGATGGCGTCGGTTTTTGATGGCTTGGCCGTTTTTTCGTGTCCCGGCCATGACACTTGCATGGAAATCAGGGAATTAAACCTTTTATCTGATGTATGCTGATCACGGTGTCGGCCAGTCGGAATTTTATCTCCAGGTACAGTGAAATGTGAACACTCCCGGATAGATTGGTCCCGCTTACCCCTCGCCCTCTCATCCACACTCAATATAGATAAATAATCGCCTTTTTGAATTAAACATTATGAATATGACATGGCGGTAATAAAAATTAATCATTGGCCTTTTCTTGATTTGAACTTCACCACTTACTTCCCCTCTCTCTCGATTTCTATCCCAGAGGAAAGAACTGGAGGTAATTAAAATACTAATCCCAATTCGAGTAAATTTATATTTATTATTTTATAAAATAAATTAGGGTGATATTTTTTAAACCACCGCATGCTGGTTTCCAGGTTTTCAGCAAGGATATTATGTTAATGAAATAGTACATGAAACACGGAGCGATGCTCGGTAATTTTTTGCTTCAGTTAAAGGTAGATTTTTATTCGAAGCCAAAATAAAATAAAATTTAATTTATATTTTTGCCAACGTTTACACTCACCATGGCATCATCAAGATGTATCACTGGGCACAAAGTTTTGAATTTAATTGCAAATATAAATAATATATTAATATATACGGAGGTTCTTTCGTTGACCCTTTTAAATCCCGAAAAAGGAGTGTCAGATTTTTTAAGAGAATGAAATTAATATTCTAATTGATTTATTTTATAGAAAAATACCTTTAATCAATTAAATTGACAAATTCTAATATATAATAATATTTGTAATGATCGATTTGTGAGATTTAAAATTAAAAAACCAATTAATTATTAAAAGGAAATTGAATAAAAATCTAATTATAGATGTGAATAATTATTTCAATTAACAAAAAACCCATCAAAAACAACTTAGCCGAAGATGAGAATGTGAGAGATCGAATTGCCAACACAAATAGCTCCTAACACGTGAATTTCATCCAAATCGTTAGAGCCGTTTTCGAGAAACCGATTCTATATATGTATGTATTTTTTTTATGATAATGATGAGAGAAGGAGTTACACCAAAAAGGTGCAACCCCTAGAGGCCTGGGTCGTGAAAAGAAGAAGAAAGAATTTTATGGGTTGGGCGGGGGTCGAAGGTATCTGTGGATACGGGTCTTAAATAGCTGAAGGTTATAAGTCTCGGGAAAGATGGTGGCAGGGATACAAGAATTGCTCGTTTAATATAATAAGAATTATTTTATTCTAAAAACCTACAATCTTTTCAGATTTAATCTGTTATTTTTGTTTAATTTCAAAATACCCCATCACATCCTAAAACGTAGGTACACCTATAGGTATTATTAAGGTAATTTAAATTTGAAAATATATAGTATAAGCAAGTTTCATTTAATTTAATTAATTATTTTTAATTCCTTAGTATTGTTTTTTAAATCTTAGAAAAACCAACTTTTTTATTCTTTTTTTTTTTTTTAATTTAAGAATTTTATCGATAGACGGAGAAATTCTCCAAAAACGTCTTGATTTGAAATAAACGTTTGGAAGATTGTTTTTTAAAAGATTTGTAATTTTTCTTTAACAAAAAATAAATATTTTTTCTAAGCAAGTGTAATCATTAAAAATATTTTCTTCTGGAGACAGACTGGGGTAAAATTTAATGGAGAATTGATTGAAAATTCATTTAAATTAATAAGTTGTTGTAGGGAAATACGGACAATAGCTTATGCAAGTATTTTTCATTTTATGCCAACGTTTCGTCAACTTTTTTGACTTCCTCAGGGCTCAAACAAATAAATTTCTTTGCATATTTATAAAATGACAGATTGTACCTATATGTGTTTGCTAAGAATGAATATTTATAAAATGACAAATATGCAAAGAAATTTATTTGTTTGAGCACTGAGGAAGTCAACAAAGTTGATAAAATAAAAAATACTTGCATAAGCTATTTCCCTACAACAACTCATTAATTTAATCAATGGACATAAATATTCAAAATAATTCATTTAAACGTTCAAAAGACAATTGTGTGCTGTCTGAATAATTAGATAACTATTTTACTTACAAGTCAAAGAAACAAATCATACCTAATAACAAATATTCAAAGATTAAAATTATTATAAATTGATTCTTTTAATTATTATTAAATGAAGAAGCTCAAGTAAGTTGATATATCAAAATATATGTAAAATATCTTCATATTTAACCGGGTACAACTTTGGGCCTATCAAGTTGGTCCCACTGCTATCCATGTCAAATATAAAAACTTATTAAAAGAGGTTAATGGCTGACGGCTTGAAAACTAGTTTAAAATATTAAAGTTATAAAATTTGTTTTAAAATATAAAAAGATAAAAATTGAATACCAGAAAACAAACTATAAAAACCAATTTGTTTTTAGGTAATTATATTATGTTTGCTTTTTTATTATATTAAATATAATCTCTGTATATAGAAAACTAATATCAAAGCTGTAAATAATTTTTAAAATAAATAATATTGTTTTTAGGAATACATTGGCTTATAGTCATTTATCATTCAACCCGAATTAACTACATTATATATATTTCAAAAAAACTTTAATTAAAAATCAATTTTCATGGATAAATCAGTATAGATTCTGTAGACATGAAAACAAGCAAAAAGAAGGTATCTAATATATGTTTGTTTAGTGTAATCATTAAAAGTATCGATAAAAAAATTAATTTACCTTTAGTGGACTAGAAGACGTTGCTTTGAGTCTCTCTCGACACAAACTAAAGCGAGAAATTTGGAATGAAAGAATCCCGTTCGTCGATTAGATTAAGGAGTTGGCAAAAATTCTTTTAATTTTGATAACCAAATTTCAAAGAATTCTCATTATATTCAAGTGCTAAGTGCACACGACACACCACATGACTTTCACTAGCCACATTAATAACAAACAGTACTACCAGCAATAAAATAAAATAATCCTGTTGTTGAAAACATTTGTTGTTGTTGTTTTTAAACTGTTAAATTTTGTTAAGCTTGTAAAATTTGTTAAAAAAAAGTTGTTTTTTTCCTTTTTATATATATATATATATATATATAAGGGTGCTCCTTATTTTGGATATTTTCGAATATTTACTAGGACGGGCTCTCATATGGTTCTAAATAAATAAATAAAAAAATATCTCCCAAGTTTCAAGTCTCTATCTCAATTTTAACCTAGTGCTACACAGCGATTAAATTTCCCATCTAAATAACATGGGGTTTTTGGCATTGAACGATCAATTTTTTATTCCAGCCAAAGTAATGGTTCAAAAATTTTTAAACTCTGTAGACTTTATTCTTATAATAGTACCTATCTTTCAGAATTTTTTACAGATTTTTAACTATTACAATTTTGGAGTTACTTACATCTAGATAAAATACTGCTATATCTTAGTATTAGTAAGTTATAGACTCCAAAATAATAAATGCTAAAAATCTGTAAAGATTCTGAGCGATAGCTACTATTATAAGAATAAAGTCTACAGAGTTTCAAATTTTTTCGACCATTACTTTGACCGGAATAAAAAATTGATCGTTCAATGCCCAAAACCCCATGTTATTTAGATGGGAAACTTAAATCACTGCACTTGGTTAAAATTGAGATAGAGACTTGAAACTTGGGGGATATTTTTTATTTATTTATTTAGAACCATATGAGCTCTTGTCAGGGTAAAAATTCGAAAATACTCAAAATAAGAAGAACCCTATTATATATGTATAAATGTATATATTAATCGCGCACATAAGTTCTTAGGAGTCAGGTTGGCAGAGTAGTATTTGAGCATAGCTTCTAATCAAACTAGCGCGAGTACAAGCCCGACTTGCTGCAAATTTCGACCGTCTATAATCTGCTCAATTCAGAGGAAGGCAATGGGAAACCGGTACTGTTAAAAATTTCCCCAGGAAAATTACAGTGGAGAGGATACTTTCCACATTAATCGACGGAGCTCGGAATCGAGTATAGCGCTTGAAGAAGAAGAATTCTTAGGGACTTGGACTCGAAAATAAATCGAAAAAAAAACAATAAATTAATTTGAAAGCTCGTCTCTTTTTAAAGAGCTTGAGAAGTCTCAATAAAGAAACGAAATATTGTTATCAAATTATTTGTTGTTTTCGATTTTTCCTGATGTCCAAGTCCTCAAGTACCCTCGAGGGGTGTACCGCGACCTAATATCGTGTACACTTACTTCCACTTTGATTTCTAAGTAGAAGAAAATAGATGAAGGACATTATCTAATGAATTCCAAAATAATTCCAAAGACGTGTACACCTAATTCCAATCGCGGTACCCTCATTTAAGATTATTCGTATTTTCTACGGTATGTGTCTGTCGTTTTTTATTTAAGACACATTAAAGAAACATACGAGGGTTTTTGGATTTTTAACTTGGTTCACATACTATAAGAAAGGACGACATCTCTTTATTAAAAATTTCATTACATCTATTTACATTAAAATGCATTCCTTCGAAACTATAGTCTCAGACAAATAAATAATTTATATGGTATACATATCTATTTTTGATATATAGGTGTGTATGCTTATTTGCATCAAGCAGAGGACAACCTCTTTGTTTCTATTTATGGTTTAAAACAGTGTTATATTTTTCCTTTCTTGTTCGATATCATTCGTTTTAATGGTGATCTTACCCATAAATTTTACAATTTTGCTACTGGGAGAGCTGGACCTTTCTGGCAAGTTTCAACAGTCTAGCTCAAAATCTTCTCTGATAAATATTGACAAATTACTAAAATTTGTGACAGTGTATTGAGTTAATTGAAAAGTTTTTGTTTTGCCGAGAGTAGCAGAGTTGTTGATTCACAAAGAGGAACAAAGAGGTTGTCCTCTGCTTGATGCAAATAAACATACACACATATATATCTGTATATATATATTATTTATTTGTTTGATACTATACAGATATATAATTTCGATATATATGTGTATGTTTATTTGCATCAAGCAGAGGATATATATGTGTGTATGTTTATTTGCATCAAGCAGAGGACAACCTCGTTGTTTCTCATAGGGCCAGTTGTATGTCGGTTGGTAAACTCTTTTTAAACGTTGATAAAGGGTAAAACCTTAAAATTCACCTTGAGCGCGGTGGGATGACCAATCAGATGATAGGCACTATCTGATTGGCCATCCCACCGGGCACAAGGGGAATTTTACTGTTTTACCCTTTGTCAACGTTTAAAAATAGTTTACCAACCGGCATATAACTGGCCCTTAGTATATTGAGTATTGAAAAAAGTTCTCACTTTATCCTCTAATAATCTTCTAATTCCCTCACTTTCATCTCTTCATTTGGGTCATCTATTTAACAACCATTTTTAATTTCTCTTATATATATATTAAAAAAAAAATAATCATTACATGATTCATCTACATTTTTTCTTTGACTCTTTCAAGATGTTTATCCATTGAATGGGTTATTATTAGTTATTTTTTTGGTAAAATAATGGATTTGTTCTTCATCTCTGAAACTTTCTCATATTAATTGGCTTGTTTAACGTATCTTCTTGAAAGATTATTTTTTTTCTAACCTCTCTATAATGATCCTCAATCGAGGAATATTTCTCTCCTTTAACTTCCAATTTTGATAGACCAATTTAGGTCGATTTCGCGGTAATTACACGCTATGGGTCCTCCTGATGTTTGTACAAGAAGGATAATTATTTTAAATAATCGCCAAACTGTTTGGTTGAGTCTCGATTATGCTTTATTTACATTTAATCCCACCACCCAGTAATTTACTATCATTTTCTTTTGGAGAGGAGCCTATAAAGCAAGTCAGGAATTAATTCACCCGACATTACAGACTCATTTTTTCCTCTTTTATTCACTTGTTCTGTGTTTTTTTTTCTTTTTTATTCGGAGATTCTCTTAAGGATGAGAGACCCTAAGCTTGATCAATATTATCATATTGATGACCTCTCATTTAAAATAATAGGATATTAATTTTTTTTCTTGTTTTTGATGTTGTTCCCATCAAATTTTCTATCTAATATTTTTTTTTCTCATTTATTTAATAAGAATATTCTGTTTGTTTGTTTTTTTTTATACCAATTTATAATAATTTCCTAAATTAGAATAAATAAAGGGTATTTTGAAAGTTTTTACGAGGGATGATGGTGTTTTTATTCAATTTCGATAGAATCGATTAAGAAAAAATCTATAAAGGCTTTGTATAGAATAACAAAGGCACTTAAATCTTCTGAAAGGGGAGTCGGGTTGGCAGAGCTGGCTAAGGCGCTGGCTCCGCCTCAGCATCGTTGATGACGATGTTCAAGCGAGAGGCCCGAGATCGAGCCTGACTAGCATATAAAATTACATACGGCTAAAACTCGGCTCCCTCACTAACACTACTAACACTTTACTGATGTACTGTCTAATATCCCTAGTAACACAATGTTTCAAACTATATAGTAACTATATTGTCCCTATATAGATTTTGAGAATCTATATACCTAGGCACTATATAGTTTGAAACATTGTGCTACTAGGAAGGCTTTGTTCCCGATGACAATAAATAAATAAAAATAAAAAAGTCTTCTGATACATTAAGGTGACGTGTCGGTCGAAACTTCGCAGACTCACGCAACATAATTCATAAAAGCAAAACTATGAATATATAAAGTAAAGAAAATTTTGAAAAATTTAAGAAAATTTTTAAAATTTAAAATATAAAATACTAGGTAGGTTTCAGAAAAATATGATTATATGAAACTCTAGTCACGTGAAATGAGTTTCCTCGTTTGACAGCAGACTAAGTTTCCAAACTATTTTAAGTAAAGGCTGGTACACAGGAGGATTTTTCTGCTACTTGTTCCTAACTTGTTCGCCCTATTTGCAATTTGAAGCTAGTTCAGTCAGGCTGATTTTTCGCCTGTTGGGTTCACACGGAGCTTTTTCAGAAATTAATTCAAGTTGGCGCGGCTAGGTTGCGCGAGCAAGTGTCAGTCCAGACAATGAATGCATATAAGCACTGCTCATCTTTAAAGGCATCAATTATTATTTCAATTTGTTCTTGAATCCACTTTTGGAATTTGGAAGGCATATTTTCTTTATTCATTTCAGTAATGAGTTGAACATTGAGAAACAAAATATCAGCTGTTCTGTGATATCAGCTGATGTATTCTGCCAATGTCCATGTCACTCATGTGATAAAATAATGCTTTCCGATTGGGTGCTACTAAAAGAATCAAATAGTTTAACTTTTTTTTAGAACATGGTCTATCTTTTGAATCAAGCAAGCATGCTAGTAAGACAGTCCGGAGTTAGGTCATTTCAATAATGGTAAGTACAGTGTTGCTGCAATGTGGTAGAAATTCAAACTAACGCAATCGGGTCGCTGTCACAAATGTCGTATGCATAATCAAAGAATATTAAACTTTTATTCGATTATTTAAAGCTTATTTAGATATTATACCTATGTAGTTATTTTTATTTTTGTTTATATGTCATTTAGAAAAAATAAAATAAATAAATTGGATGTTAAAAGACACCAAGAGCTAGTTCAAACTTCCACCACCAGTTGGCTTATCTGCAAAAATTTCCAGTTACCAATATCTCCTATCTCCATTTATTTTTATTTACAACAGTGGTTCTCAATATATTAATTACGAGAGGGAGCAGGTGCATTTTAAAGACACGCGGTGTACTTAAGACCCCAGATTTTTATTATTTAAGCTTTATAATTATAAGTATTATTATAATTTTTTAATTACCTAAAATCAATCATATAACCATAAAAGTAAAAAAAAAAAAGTAGGTAATAAAATATTTTTCAAGATCTAAATCATTAATTATTTTTACCCTCTCTTCTTTTATAATTTCTTAATATATTTTTCTATATGAAGATAGTAAATCTGAATTGATATCATAATATTATAATTTAAATTTTCCGGTGTTCAGTCTAATTACTAGAAGAAGAAAAAATTGTTATGGAAAACAAAACCACCTGCGTTATAAATCGAAAGGGTTCCTCGGGGATGAAATTGTGGATTATTAAACACCAATTTTTAGATTAAAATAATAGCGGTAGCTTAATTGGTAATAAAAGCATTGTCTAAAAACAAACAACCCCGACCAGAGAAGATTAGAAAATAAGTACAATAAAAAAAAAAAATATTTTATATATATATTATATGAAAAATTGAATTTAATTGGAAATTAACCGAAATTTTCTTTAGAAAAAATTTAAGAAACAGAAGAAAAAAATAATAAGATTCCATATAAAGTGATTAGCTGCTTGCGGTAGGTAAGAGGCCATCTGTCTGTTCTATGATCACAATGTCTCGTTTTATAGTGGAACTAATTCCTAGAAATATTCACTGATAAAAAATAAATAGAATTTTTTAATGTTGCAGGTCTCAAAATTTCGGATTGATTAATATATTCATCATCAGCATCAAGTATACGCAGATAGACATGAGATTCTCAGAATATTCATTAAATTTATTAAAAGTAAATATATGTTGCAGTAAAACCCCGATTTTTAGTAAGAACGCGTTCTAAAAGGCGTCCTAAAACGCGTTTCCCTTAATACCTTTCTGGCAACTAGAGTTTACTAATGTTGGTTGAGTTTGGTTCAAAGGTCTAGAAACTTCATTTTTTTACCTTCCGCCTCATTTTGGGTGTTTATTTTAAAAAACTTTCGAACGAAAATGTCAAAAATTACATCCTCTACAACTAAAATTCTAATTTTTGACATTTTCGTTTAAAAATTTAGAAAATAAACACCAAAATGAGGCTGAAGGTCAAAAGTGGAGATTCTAGAACTTTGAACCAAACTCAACCAACATCAGTAAAATCTAGTTGCCATTAAGGTATTCAGTGAAACGCTTCTTAACTAGTAAGAACCCGTTCCCATGTGGCAAGACTGAGACTAAACCGACATGAGCGTATCGCTCCGATATCCGACTGTTACCAATTATGAGACACATGGGTTTTACGATCAGTCGTAGACTGGCATTAATTTCAGGTTGGTGTCGGAATGGTCTGCTAACCGAGTATCGGTATTTAGACGGACATGTTTGATGTAGTGAAGGGAGTAACAAAGAGAATTCTCATTGTTACTCAAAACGGCTGCAATAACCTCCAAGTTTGTCACAGATGTCATTTTAAAAATAGTCAGTAAAAATTACTGAGTGTGTTCTATCCATTACTATAATATCTCTGTATAAATACAATAATTTTCGTAAGTGAACCGAGTCCCGGTATTTAGACGGACATGTTTGATGTAGTAAAGGGAGTAACAAAGAGAATTCTCATTGTTACTCAAATTGGCTCCAATAACCTCCAAGTTTGTCACAGATGCTTATTAAAATAGTCAGTAAAGAGTACTGAGTGTGTTCTACATTACTATAATATTCCTGTATAAATACAATAATTTTCGTAAGTGATATATAAATTTCGTTATAGTGTAAAAATGTAGTCTTATCAATATAGAAAAAAAGTATCGAAATTTCAAACACGAACGAGACGAAGATATTCCAATAAAGTTGATAATTTAGAAATAAAAACTTTATTATTTTTTTATCATAGTGAATTTATTCATAATTTTATTATTGAAAATAGCTTCTCGTATATGTAAATACATACCTACATACTTACAAAAAGTGATATAATGTATTAGTATTTGTTTATATGTTTTCCTGGATAGATAATTAATATAAAATTCTTAATAAAGAGACATAATATTAAATTTTTCTTTCAGATCGGTATCTATTTGTTGTTCTAGAACATTCAACCAGAAAGTTTGCAAGTAGAAACTTATTTCTAATGAAAATGGAGTCGAAAATAGACCAATGATTATTTTCTGAAATCTTGAAATCTAGTTCCAGATTTAAAATTTAAGGAGGTCCTTTCGCTCTAGTTAAGTCAAAAGAAGTGTTGTATCTAATATTTAATAAAATAAGTTAAAATACAAATGAAAATAATAGAATTAAAAAATAAATAGTATGAAAGGCGTAAATGTTTGAAATAAAACATTTGAAAAAGTGCCAATTAAATACAAAAGTAGTTTGATTTATTCTAATCAGCTGATATCAATAAACGTTTTATAATTGCTTTTATAAAGAACTTTATTTATTTAATAGAATAAAAATAATCAAGAATTTATTTTAAAATATATTTCTCGTATAAGCAAGTCTCAAATTTTCTGAAAAAACAACACATTTTGATAGGTTTTATTTATTAATTGGATGAATAAAAATGAATCATATGGTTGAATCAAAAACAGGTGCAGGAGGTGGGGTGCAGTGCTGGGGGATCCGGGGATAGGGCGAGGTTTCGGGGGTGGGGTCAAGCGGGGTGGGGGTATAGTGGGCGATTACTATATATATTTGTATTTTTTAATTTGAAACGGCTCTCAAATAAAAATCGATCTTTTTATCAGAATTTTAAATTAAAAATAATATTAAAATAAAGGTTTTAACTGAAGGAAGAAGTTACCGAGCATCGCTCGGTGCCTCCAGGTACTCTTAGATTAAGCACAGAACAATCTCATTGATGTTTGAAATTTATGCTATGCAATAAATTTAAGAGAGGAAAAATTTAATTTTTTAAGGACAAAATCTAGGATTTTAGTAGAAATATTTTTATATTGCGATATCAGAGGGTATTCGTCTTGTATGAACAATGCGCCTTACATTGTCTTAAAAGGCCTTTTTTAAGAAGTATTGTGATTGTGGATTTTAACATATTTTGTTCTCCATAAACGTTAGAAATATTAATAAACGTTTTATAATTGTTTTTATAAAGAACTTTATTTATTTAATAGAATAAAAATAAACAAGAATTTATTTAAAAAGATTTCTGTATAAGCAAGTCTAAAATTTTCTGAAAACAACACATTTTGATAGGTTTTATTTATTAATTGGATGAATAAAAATGAATGAGTAGTGGTTGAATCAAAACAGGTGCAGAAGGTGGGGCGCAGTGGTGGGGAATCCGGGGGTAGTGGAGATTTGGGGGTTGGGGGTTGAGTGGGGGTGGAGGTGGGGGGGGGGCTACATTGAGCGACTATTATATTTTTGTATTTTAATTGAAACGGCTCTCAAATAAAATCAACCTTTTTAAATTAAAAATAATATTAAAATAAAGCTTTTAACTGAAGGAAGAAGTTACCGAGCATCGCTCGGTGCCTCCAGGTACTATAAATAATTGTGTTTTATTTGCATCGCTAGAGGACTACTCCCCATTGATTTCTCTTTATGAATCAACAACTTGCCGTTTAAAAAAAAAAGGAAAAATGATCTAGCTTCTACCACATTCTAATATTTTTAAGGCTTATTGTATTGAGCTCATACACATTTAGGCTAATTTGAAAATATTCTCAAACAGTCTGGTTTTATCTTTAAATGATAATTTTGTTTCGAAATTCTACGTAAATAACCCATAGTAATACGTAATTAACGCGAATTTTTTGTTTTATCTCTAATGAAATTAAAAATCTCAAAAGTAACTTCGTCTAAGAATATTTATAACCTGGTGAAGTTTATCGCATTTGCGTCAGACTTAATAATTTATTAATTTTAAAATAATGTATTTATATACATTATACAATCCTTAAAAATTAAGTAAATTCAAATTGAATTACTAATTTATATATTTTTTACACAAATATCTATTTTTTAAAGAAAAATACGTCAATTAAATATCGCTAAGTTTATATTTAACTTTATCCATAGTACTTCTATTTTATTTGTTATATGTCCAATTTAGAATATAAATTAATCGAAATGGAGTAGGTAGCTTTTGTTGTTTTATCACGGAATCGTATAAATTACCACAATTCCATCGCCATAGTGGGAAAAACATTCTACTACCATTGCAACTCATTCTTACCTACGCCCACTAATAAGAAATGAAAAATTCGAATTGGTTAATTTTCTTCAAGCTGATGGGAAACAATTTAATATTATAATAGTCTATTTAATATTTTGAAATACAGTGAAAGATTTCTAATTGGTGAATTTTGGGTCTGATGAAAAATAAACCTACCAGATAACACATGTATTTAGAAATAATTGTTTTCCTGCTGAAAAAAGAAAACCTATCGATGAACTTACATAGCCCTAACACATGATTTTATTTTTATCTGCACTGAAGAAGTATCTTATATATAAAAGTTCTGTCAGACAGTAATCGTGGTGCTGTTAAATATCTCTATATATTAATATATTCCTCTATATATTTAGAATATTAGATTTACGGCGTGTCTCATTTGAAATTTTAGTAGACAAATTTATTAATTTTAAATATATTAATATAAATTTAATTTTTTGGAAATAATTCATACCGCGAAAATTAATTTTTTTTTTTTTGAATTTAAGAAAAATTGTTGTCTCTAAAGGCCTTGAAGAAGTTTTGTGATTGTGGATTTTAACATATTTTGTTCTCCATAAACGTTAGAAATATTAATAAACGTTTTATTATTATTTTTATAAAGAACTTTATTTATTTAATAGAATAAAAATAAATTAAGAATTTATTTAAAAATATATTTCGCATAAGGAGGTCTCAATTTTCTGAAAAAAACAACACATTTTGATAGGTTTTATTTATTAACAATTGATGAATAAAATGAATCATTTGATTGAATCAAACAGTTGCAGGAGGTGGGGTGCAGTGGTGGGGGGATCCGGGGGTAGGACGAGGTTTCGGGGGTGATGGGGGTACAGTGGGCGAATATTATATATATTTGTATTTTTTTAATTTGAAAACGGCTCTCAAATAAAAAATCGACCTTTTTTATCAGAATTTTAAATTAAAAATAATATAAAAATAAAGGTTTTAACTGAAGGAAGAAGTTATCACTGAGCATCGCTGGGTATTATTTGTACATTGTTGAAATACTTACATTATTTATAAATACTATACTGTTATTGTTGTCCGTAAGGCTTAGTTACGACCCTAGAGTGAAAATTAATAGTAATATCTAAGATATTACCTGGTAAATGTGATAGGAAATTATTTATATTTTCCAACCTAAGTCTATATAGTGGTCTTTAATAAAATACCTGTTCTAGCTTTTTTTTATCGGAATGTTAAAAAATTGATAATATTATTACTTCCCACTAAGGGAAGTTTAAAAATAACTTATTTGTTCATGGATGAACATTTCGCTTACAACCCCAGACGGTGGTAGATTTTTAATTAATGGAATTCTCCATTAGAAACCAATTTCAGATTCTATTTTGGATCTTTTTTTTCATTTATTAATAAATCAGTGAAAGGATCGCCTTTATGTTGCCAGGGGTAAGTGCTGCGTCCAACCAAGTTTAGATATACTTACAATACCGAGATAAAATGGATATAAAGTACAGTGGAAGACAGATTAAGAAAACTTCTACTAATTACTAAATAATGAGTTCAACCAGTATC
Organism: Forficula auricularia; assembly: GCA_024734495.1. NCBI lineage: Eukaryota > Metazoa > Arthropoda > Insecta > Dermaptera > Forficulidae > Forficula > Forficula auricularia. The sequence goes on from JALMQS010000225.1 coordinate 30,058,938, forward strand.
TCAGAGACAATATACTTAAATTTTACTTTGTCAAAATTCTAAAGATAAATAAGTATGAAAATCCCTAGAGGGGTCTCATCTATTAAATCCAAGATGGAATGGATTATTTTTAATTGAAAAGTTTTCGTTTTGCCGAGAGTAACAGTGTTGTTGATTCACAAAGAGAAACAAAGAGGTTGTCCTCTGCTTGATACAAATAAACATACACACATATATATCGAAATTATATATCTGTATATATATGCAAGTTTCTTTTTCTAGGTAAATGGAAAATCGAATTCTGAAATTGAATTTAGAATCAATTTTTCAGGTCCTTATTATTTATTAATAATTATACTTTTGATTATTAAGTTACACGTCAGCTGAGATTGATGTCAAGTCATTGGGACTGGTTGGCTGGCTGGCTGGCTTGAGTTTGACGCGCAGTTTTCAAACTTAAATCTCCCCCTCCGAGACATCAGCTGGCAGTAACTTTTGTGAAACAATGTTGTTTTCTTCCTTTTTTTAAATGCTACTTCATAGATGGAATTTGAAATTTTTCGCACAATTCGGAAAGGTCCTCTTCTGATCTTGTCTAGTTTATTTTTGTTTAATTTGGTTGCCTGTTTCGACATATACCATTTCATCTTTCTTGAATTCATATTCCTTCCTTCTTTTATCTACTCTGGCTTTATTTTTTTTGAATTCTTCGATCGAGTTCTTTACTGCTTGCCTCTGTCTTTCTCCATATTACTTTCCTGTTGGAGACTTCTTGGAATTATCTCGATTTGTTTCCGAAAAGTAAGTATTCTGGTGCGAATCCTGTAACACTGTGAACAGTATTATTATATTCCTTGATACATTCATCTGCTATCACAGACCAATTTCTTTTTGTTATCCCCATTTATTTTACATCTTATTCTGTTTACGATTGTTTGATTTGCCCTCTCATTTAAACCATTCGATTCAGGACAATCAACACAAGTGAATATTAATTTGATATTTTTGTCTTTGAGGTAGTTTTTTAGCTCTTTTGAGTTTATCCCAGCATATTGATCGCCCAATAATGTCTTTATTGAATTTTTTTGTTATTGGGTCAATCAATTTTATAAAATCATTTGCTGTCTGTGTTTTTGAGGTCAGAGCAAATACATATCTTGTCATATGATCCACTAGGATGTGCATGTACTTTTTAGATGATTTATTCCCAGAAAATCCTCCAATTGTGTCAATTGACATGATTTCATATGGTTCTTTTTGCGGGTCCAAGCTGTGACATTTGTCCTATTAATCTGCCTCTTCTTGATTTGTTTTCACGTATGTCGAGCATGTTCTGCAAAATTTTCTCTATTAATTTGTCCATATTCTTGAAATAATACGAGGTCTTATTTTATTTAGCAAATGCTTAACACCAATATGTCCATAGAAGTCATGAACCTTTTTATTAATTCATCGCCAAATCTTCTTGATACAAATATTCTTCATTATTTTCTCAAACCTTTGAATGCGGATATCACCTTTTTTTACTACATTCTTAGAATTATTTAACTCTTCTTGTTTAACTCCCTGATCATTCATGATTTCTTCCAAAGATACTATATTTACTACTTTTAAGATGTCTTCTTCGTTTTCAAAGCTCTCTAATACTGGGTTTCTGATAGAGAGTCAGCCTCTAAGTTTGTTTTTCCTGAGAGTATATAATTTTAAAATTATATTGAGACAGATAGAATATCAGTTCTCGGAGAGGTTCATCAGTTCTTGCTTTTACTCGCAAAGTCTCCAAAGGCTTATGGTCAGTTATTACAGTAAATTGTCGACCTATTAACCAATGTTGCCAGTATTTTATGGCCTCTTTAATAGCTAGGCATTCTAGGTATATAGCCTTGTGCTTTTTTGGGTGGGTTCAATTTTTTTGAGAAGTAGGCTACTGGGTGGAGAACACCATTTGCCTGTGGTTGTTTAAGCACACCTGGGCACCTTCAACACTGGCGTCGGTGTATATAAAAACCTCTTTGTCTTGGTCGCAAATTGAAAGTATTGGGCTTGAACACAAATATTCTTTTATTGAGTTAAATGCTTGCTCGCAACTCTCGCTCCACTCAAACTTGACATTTTTCCTTAATAAATTGTGTAAAGGCTCTAATGTTTTTATTGCATTTTCAATGTATTTATAATAAAAATTACACTTCCCTAAAATTAAAATTTTGTGTTTTTCTTGTTTTAGGCCTTTCAAAACATTTTATTGCTATAAGGTTGTCCTCTTATATGGTCTCACTTGACCTTCTCAATGATATGGCCCAAATATTTTATTGAATTTTTGGCGAAATTACATTTTAAAAGTTTTAATTTGAAACCTTCTTTTTTGGATCACATCTATTAATAAGTCGATATGCTTTAAAATGTTCTTCAAAGGTGTTAGAGAATATCAGTATGTCGTCAATATAATTTATGCAAAAATCACTTAGTTTGTTTCTTCATGTTTGCTAACACTCTCTGGAATATACTAATGACACTTTGAGACTGAATGGCAAAGTAGTCCACTGCCAATGACCATTTTGGGTAACAAATCCCAATTTGTCTCTATCTTTACTTCTCACTGGGATTGACCAAAATGCAGAATTTATGTTCTAAAGCTGAGAACCGGGCGCAACTACCCGCTTTCACCATTATGTCTTCAATCCTTGGGAAAGGATGACTTTCCGGAATAAGGATCCGGTTAAGTCTTCTGAAATCGACACACAAACGTGATCTTCTGCCTTCATCCTTCTTGAATGCCAATGTAACTGGGGCTGCAAAAGGTGAACTAGATTCTTTCTATTAATCCAGCTTCAAGAAGTTTTGATATTTGGTAGTCAATTTTTGATCTGGTAAAGAGCATCGATATGGTTTCTTTGACACATATTTATATTCCATTAATTTTATTTGAGCTTCCACATTTTGACTCTTCAACGTCATATTTATCCTTAGCAAAACTCTTTTTCTTTTTTAACAATAAGTTTTTTATATCATTTCTTTTTTATCGTCTAAATGACTTAAGTAATGTTCATATTCATTAATGTTTATATATTCATTTAAATTTATCTGTTTTATTTTATTATTTTCTATTAATTAATATTATCTATTTTTAATTCTTTCTCACTATTTTTGTATTATCATTTGTTTTTTGGAATGTGTCTATCTCTTCTAATTTATTATTCATTTCTTTTAATTTAAAATTATCTTTTTATTTCTTTTACATTTTTACTGTTAATCTTTTGAAATATTTTTAATTCTTCATTCTGAATCAGTTTAAATTTTTTTATTGCATCTAAGCCAAGTAACATGTCGTATGAAAAGTTATTATTTTTTACGACATATATATCTATGAAATCAGATATTTTATTTATTTTAAGTAGCAAGTGGGCCCGGCCTTCTACAAAATTCACATACCATTTATTGTTTTAAATATTGTTTTATCTTTTATTTTTTTTAGTTCTTGCATTATTTCATAATTTATTAATGACACATTAGAACCTGTGTCATAAACAGCTTCATTGACTTCAGATTCATCAACTAGTACATTTAATGTTAACAAATTTGTGTGATTTTACCGGGGCTGTCTAGTTTTTTAATGCAAACCCTCTAATATTTTCATTTAAATTTACTTCATATTTTTTTATATCTTTCTCCATTACGACATATAGCAGTAGGATGGTATCTGTTTGGCCATCCTAATTTTTCACATTTGTAACATGGTGTCTTTATAACATATCTGTCATTAGGCTTTTTTTTTTATTTCTTTTCTATCTTTTTTTAAATATTCTAAATCATATTTTCTAAGAATATTAATCAATTGGTCTGTGTTTTTATTTCTTCTTTATCAAGAATATCTTGTATATTTTGAGGTAAACCTATAACAATGTGATTTATTTTTGACACTTCTGAGATCGAAGGTTCAGCATCTAGTAAGACTTTCTTAAACTAATCACTATTGAACCATCTATATATAGTTTCTTAATTCATCTGATAAAGTTATATTAACATTTC